>PYXC01000767.1:600000-1167500 GCA_015244755.2 Tenualosa ilisha
TCTTCTCTCTCTCTCTCTCCTCATCGCTCCATCTCTCTGCTCCCTGATGGCTTCTGTCTACTTTAAAGGCAAGTGAGGCTGGGTATAGAGGGAGGGATTGGGGGCTGGGGGTTGGAGAGGGCAGCTTAAGAGATGGCCCATCAGGGCTCATCAGCATCAGCCTGTAAGGACACAGAGCCAGTGAAGCAGGCGGCCGGCTGTCAGGAGACGCAGACGGATGTGGGGGGGGTGGGTGTGTGTGGTGTGGGGGGGGGGTGTCAGGGAGGAGAGGGGAGAGATGGGGACGTGGGGAGTGGGTGGATGGTTGGAAGGATGGGAGAGAGAGAAACACAACTGGAGATGAAAGAGGAAAAAAGTATGAGAAGGGGATGAGATACACTTAAAAAGTGAAGGGGGAAAAAGATGGAAATGAATTGAAATAGTCCAGTGGAGGTGAGAACAGCCTGCCAGGGCAAAAGCAGAAGGTAGGACAGGTTTAGCACAAGACAGGAAGACATGGACAGACAGGGGACTCAAAGACAAAGGCAGCATGACAGTCAGCTGTCCCATTACCAAAGGAGACCAATGTCTTGGGACAGGACAACAGAGGGGAGGGATGGAGGAACAGATGACAGGAGGAGAGGAGAGGAGAGGCGAGGACAAGAGACGAGTGGAGAGGAGACTGAGGATGGGAGAAGAAGATCACAGGTGAGGAAGAAACGGCACAATGAGGGACAAGGAAACAATGGGAAGACGAGTGGAGAGGAGGAGAGGACCTAAGAGAGGCAGAGGAGAGAAAGGGAGAGGAAGACAAGTGCCAACTGACAGGAAATGACACAAAGCCACTGAACCAAGCTGCAAGCTGCCAGTAGAGGCAAGGGATGGGACGCCACGGGACGAGGGACAAGGGAACAAGGGAGAAAAAGAGAGGGAGAAAAAGAGAGAAGGAAGACTAGAGGATAGAGGACAAGGAAAAGGAAGTGGAGGTAAAAAAGGAGAGGACAGGGAGACTGGGTGGCGATTGCTAAAAGGAGAACATCTGAGGGAACAATGTCAGCAAGCCGCCCTGGCTGACAAAAAGCAATGAGTATGGCACACTGGGCCATGGTTCCTTCCATCTATCCATCCATCCATCCATCCACCCATCCATGTGCACAATCAACCTTCGTGTTCTTGACCCAGAGAGCTGTGACACAACCTCAGCTGCATTGCATATCCCTTCCTTTTGCCCTGGTACTGGTCTACTGGTCCAATCTCTACAGCTATCCAAGTGAAACACTCCTCCCAGGATTTGTGAAGTGTGTAAGTAACTCAACGCTTCCCAGCACAACAAGGGAAGACTCTGCACAAATCCAATTTTCACACAACTGAGTGATGGAATTGGAGCCTGTTGTTCATGTGCAAAATGCCAGCCAGATCAAGAGCATGACAACAACACCACCACAAAGACACCACTCAGCTTGCTGGACATGGCTAGGCTCCAAAAAAGGGAGGAACTACACTCGTCTCTGCCTAGTGCAGAAGGTACTTCAAGAGTCGCACTCGACACTGACGGTTTGACACAGGAGAGCACTTCAACCAGACTCAAACAAGTAAAAGATCCCAGGAAATCCTCTAGGATAGAGCGTGCCCGTCAGAGAGTAAAGAATCACCCAACCACTTGACTACACTGAAGTTACACTTGACTAGGCTGAAGTTAAAAGAAACACACACACACACACACACACACACATACAAATCAAAAGGAACTCAGAGAGGAGGGAGACACCCTAGGAGGCACCCCTAAGATATCAGTGAGAGGACGGCATGGACGGGCGGGATGGTCGGACCACCTGAGGTGTCCCACTTACGCAGCGTTGGCCCTCTGCTGCATCTCTCTCCTCCTCCTCCTCCTCCTTCTCCTCCACAGCCCCTCTTTCTTCTTCCCTCTCTCTTTCTCTTATGCTTCTCCACAGGCTCACTGGGCTGAGGCTGGGGCTACGGTCTCTGCTCCTGCTGATGCCACCACCACCGCCGCCGCCACCGCTGTTGCTGCTGTTCCGCTGAGGTCTGTGCCGGCTGAGGTGCGCCAGTGTGCTGCCCGGGCATGACGGAGTAACGAGGGAGTGTAGTGCTGCGGCTCCTGCCGCTCGCTCTGTCCCATGCTCCCGCGCCCTCACCCTCGCTTTGCCATGCGCCCCTCTCTAACCCTTTGACGATGCCCACGCACGTGCCCAGCAACGACTGCTGCAGCTGCTACTGCTGCTGCCGTTGTGTTGCCGTGTTCCCAGGTCACTGAGCAGAAGCCCCTACCCCTCCCACACACACACTCTGTCACACACTCACTTACACATTCGCTAACTCGCACTCGCAAACACACACACATACACCTCCTTCTTCTCCAGCGAGGAGGGGCAGAAGGGAGGAGTCCCGGGGCGTGGGAGACTGTGGGACTGGATAAAGGGATGAGAGAGAGAAGGCGGGGGGGCTGACTTGGGGGGGTGTGGGGAGGTAGTGCACACGTGAACGCACAAGCACACAAAAATCACCGGGATCAATAATGCATGTAGTGTCATCGCCCTATAACGGTCACAGTGGGAGGGAAACAGAAAACATACACACACACACGCACACACAACAGGATGATCCAGCCTGGCTTTTTTTTTTTTTAATCTCTCCCTCTCTCACACACACATTCTCTACCCATCTTTGCCCCTCTCTAGATCTCTAAGGAGAAATCAACGGCTGTTTCTTAAATCTGCTTTTCCTTGGGAACTCTCAACTTCGTACGGCACTGTGCCAGTCTTAGGGCATGGCGTGGCGCACATTAGCCACAGCACCGCATTTCGACACCTCCTCAGGTCACTTTGCAATTCTGCATTACACAAATGGTATTCACTAACAAGAGAGGTATCTAAAGCCCCCCCCCCCAAAAAAAAGAAAGAAAAACACACACACACAAACATACGCACACTTTAGCCAAAAGCCCCCCCACCCTTATAATTTTCCATGCTGGAAAATAAATGTTGGGGGGGTGACAGCTGTGTAACAGCTTTGTTTTCTTTCACACATGTGCTCATTCCGGCTGGCCTGCCCCGGAGTGACCAGAGAGAGGGGTTCGAGTGTGTGTATGGAGGTGCAGATGGAAGTGACCATCCATCCATCATCATGTCCCGGGTCCATGTGTGTGTGTTTGTGTCAGTGTGTGTGTGTGTGTGTGTGTGTGTGTGTGTGTGTGTGATGCAGGAATACATCATTGGTTCCTGAGGCTAAAAGCAAAAAGGATAAGAACCGAGCCAGACTCCTCTGTGAGTTTTTCCCTCATCAGTGTTTGTCGGAACAGACGTTGTTTTCGCTCAGCTGCCGACTCGCTGATTCGTTTCGCTTTGCTTGGAGTTAATTCTGGCTCACCAAATGAAGTGAACCAATGGAATTTTTTTTTTTCTTTCTTTCTTTTTTTTTTCCTACAATGCCTGTATCGAGTCAAGCCGGAGATGAGGTCTTCGATGAAGCAACAAGACATGGCTGGCTCCGGCCCAAGATCAATTGACACCTAATTTATTAATTTAGTCCAATACCAACTAAACATCAAAACTCAATGCCAGACACACTCATTCCTGCAAGCAGCCATCATCTTGCACAGCAACTTCTGGTGAATAGCAGAGATGCACGAGATGAGATTTTAATCTCTTATTCTGGAAGGCACCGGAACAGGTGTATGGCTCACGGGCATAGCTATGAATCAGTGCTCAGGAGATAATCTTCTTACTCCCTTCCCCTGCATTCACTCACCTGTGGGGTTGTTTTCCCACCATAGAGCAGTGTGTCCACCTCCACACCCCCCTCTTGAAAGTACACACAACACAACAACACAAAAGAACAACTGATGGGTAGAAACGTCTGTCCCTTGTTTTGCACATTTGGTAGTTAGAAAGTCAGCCAATTCGGCCAAACTCAGCTGTAATTCTAACAGATAGCAGGGCTACCCCAGAGCTTTTAAGGTTTTAAATAAACTGATGCACACAGCAACGTATGATGCAACCACAAACTGTTATGTTAGCATAAGTGTCTCTAAAATGCACCACACAACAGCTTGAAATGCATGCACAGCACACTTCAGCACTGTGTGATGATTCTGTGCGGGGGTCAGACCCAAGAGGACGACTCACCAGGCAAACAGGAAAAAAAAGGGGGAAGAGCAAGAGGGGGCAACATGAGGTCAGAGCCTACTGGGCAGAAAATACAGAAATAGCCAGAACACAAGGTGTCTTATTCTTATCAATGCAAGACATATGGCCTCAGCGCTACGACCAACCTGGTGTTACGCTGCAGCTGCAGGTAGATTAGCTAGCAGAGATTTCCTGTTCAAGAGTAACATCTGGCTTTGATGTCCTCGGCTGACAGCCTGTCCTAAGCAATGTTCGTGGCCCATTACTGCATCTGTATTAGGCTGTGATGAATTTCAGGAGGCAATTAGTCACCTCTCTACAGTTGAACACATGAGAAGGAAAAAGCAGACGTGCCAGTATAACACCACAAAAAAAAAAAAAAAAGAAAAAAAAACACCACCCACGCATACACACACAACCCAGAAAATGTCCACAATAGATATGCATTTCAGGATGACACCCAATACCTGTGTGGTATAGGAGCTTAAAGCTACTCAACAGCGCTCAGTAGGCTGTGTCTTCAAAACCGGGCAGCTGAGCCAAATTGGGTCCTCAGTTCATATTTCAGTGCAGTCGGGGCTTCATGTCTTTAACTGCTTATCAGGGGAGTGCATATTGCAGTGCCACTAATCTTCAAATGCAACATTCTTCCCTTGTGTGGCACTTTTTATGCCTTCTATTCTCCCTCGGGATCTCTGGCTCCCCATCCTCTTTCTGCTTCGTGGAAAAACTGTTGAAATGAATAAATAATTATAAACAATACTCTTTTTATGCTATTATCTGGTTTTGGCCTGGAGGCAGTGTGCGTGTGCGCGCATGTGTGAGTGAGGCCGAGATATAACTCTCTGAGGGCAGGTTTGTGTGTGTGTGTGTGTGTGTGTGGGGGGGGAGGAGGTGTGCCTCTAAAATATTTATCCCACCTCTGTTTGCATACATCGTATGAATGACCTCCCCCTCCTCATAACAGGGGGGAGTGAATGATCCAGGCCATCTCTCCACCTCACCCAGACTCTGTGACTGCATAGCTTCTTCCTCTAGTGAGTGTGAGGCCAGTCCATTATGTTTAGTGTGTTTCACACCAAGTTGCCACGTTAACTGCCTTCCGCATCATACACTGTTGTCAGACTCATGCGCGGCTCGAATAGTGGGGCCCTTAACATGTTTAGGAGTGGGTCACGGCAAACTCAAGGAGATAACTGGGTTATTTTTGGCCACACCGCTCGGCTAGGTGGGGAGATGGTGACAACAACACATTGCCATGTGATGAATGCCAGAGCCTCTGGTGCACGAGGGCCGATGCAGGCCCTATAAACCCAAAGGCTAGCCTAGCACCTTTTTTCCTGGGCATCCAAGCCACCAGGGAGCCACTGGAGTCCGTCTAATTAAAACACATCAGGCTATAAAATGGCTGCCGGGGCCAGGTAATACAAGCTTGGTCAGTGCCCCTCAGAGGCTCTAAGGGACAAAAAGGACTTCTAATAGCAGCCTATACCTGAGAGGCTTTAAATCTGTCTAAATTGTTAAATGTTTAAATTAAAGTACATGGAGATGCGACACTGAATGCTATTGTGGACTGAAATCAATTTAGGGGTATGGATCCATGGGTAGGTGGGTGGGTAGCGACAACACAGAGGGACAACAATGCCTCCATTGTGTACAAGAGGCCGAAGCAAACAAACCTCCTAGAGGTTTTGAAAAACACTCTGGCTTTGAGAGGGGGGTCGTACTCTCGACAGCTGCCTAGTACTGGAGCGTTCATCAAGCTCAGGACTGAAGCATCTTGGGCAATATATTCATATTTTTCATCTTCTCTGTCTCAACCGTCACCAATATTTTTGACTGTATCATGAAGCTCTTCTGACCAATCCAGCCCCAATGGCTTACCAATTGATCAGGTGCCATTGTTACTACCATAGAAGTATGTAGGTTAGTAAATGCATAAACAGATAAAGTGGGCGGGGTATGTATCGGTTCCCTAATGTTTCATCTGCCTTGGGCCTGTGCTGGTAGCTGAGAAGGACCGATCCTGGCCATCAATCAGATTATGGAGCGACTCCGTGGCGGATGCTGCTGCTGCTGTGTCCCCTGATAGTCTCCTGTCCCGGCTTGGCCCCGGCCCTCTCATTGGCCACATCCGTCACCGCACATCAGCCAGCGACACGAAGCAAGAGGGGAGAAGAGGAGAACTGCCGCCTAAACTGGGTCAATGGTCCATATAGCTTACGCACGCACGCGTGGGTGTGCACACACACACACACGTATACACACACACACACACACACACACACACACACACACACACACACACACACACACACACACACACACACACACACACTCATCCAAGCCCTTTTAGTGGGTGGGAGAGAGTGGAAAGCCAGGTCTAGCTGGATTATCCCACACAGGAGACTGGGTCAAAGCTCATCAGATCTCCATACACCAGAACATTTAGGACCACAGTACAGCATGGCCCTGCTAACTTAGGCTATTGCACAGTATAAAATCGCATTAAAAAAAGCCTCTCTTCCTGCAGTTTACCCACAGCTCATGTAGGCTTGAATTCACCTGATCCAGAAAAAGTTGAAATATCAGTGCAAACCTGACAATGACAGTCATCATTGCAAAAGATGATGCACAGCCAAACTTGAGGAGACGTTGCAATATTTGCTCAACAGGCTACATTCCCTTCTAAAAAGGGCTCCAGCTCATCTGTCTCACTCCTTTTTCTCTCTCGGGTGTTTTTTCTCCCCCTCTCTTTTCCTCTCTTTTCTATCTGTCTCAGCACACACAGTCACCATTTGGCTCGGCATCGCTTTAAAGGCCTCACCACAAATACCCAAAGAGGAAGCTCGGGCTGCTGTGAGATACTCGTGTGTTCCGTTGTCGCCCACTCGTTCGAAATCCCCTGGCTGCAAGTGGGCTCACCTGCACAGCTGAACGCTAGGCTATGACTTCACTCTTCCCCCTGCGGTGGGTGTGAAATGCCTAACAGCTCACACTATGATGAAGACAAAAAACAAAAGCTGGTAACAAAACAGCTCATTCACAAATACTTGTCACCAATACCTATGCACTAAGGTTGATGTGTAAGAAAACCTGTTTACGGCAACGCTGTGTAAAAATGTAGCACTGTATCCCTCACCTATTCTTCCAGTAATAACATCAAAACAAGGAAGCAAAAACAAGAGTGCAAACCGCTACTATGGAAACTGAGGCAGCTACTCTGAGTAGCAGCGTCTTGCTGGTAACCACCAAACCCAAAGGCCATAGACGACTTAACATGTCTTACTGCCTCTGTTGCATCTGCAAGACAATGCAGTGAACGTGACAGACTTGGGCTAAAATGAAACTCGTACTGGGATGATGATCACAGCATTCGCTGCCAATGAAAACTAATGAGCTAGAAAGCACTTTTATGATTCATTAGTCCTATCTGCCAACGTCTTGCCTAAAACCTTTGAAATTATGCTGCAGGTGCATATGGCCAAATTGGCTGCTTTGCATAGACTAGCTATCACCCCACACCCATGTATGCACAATCTGAGCCGTGGTTGTTCATTACCCTTTTAAAGTAACACTGTAAGTGAGAAAACTAATGTCCTCATAATAAATGACACCTATGCTTGACTGCATCTCTGCGTTTGGGCCACTTTGTGATTGCCCCTGGCTGACTGCCTTGGATAAACGCCACGGCCAGCTTGGACAGTGTCCAGTGCCTTGTCTTAAGGACGCATTTCTCAGAAATGCCTCTGCCACCAAGCAAGCAAAAATAACTAAATAAATAAATAAACACCGTAGATACCTACTGCAATAAAATAGCAAGTGTGGCTTATTTAAAGGGGCAAATTCATAAATAACAAACAAGAACAAAGGAAGACTCACAGCCATAAGGATATTGCAGCCAGGAGTGATAAAACAACCTATTGGATTTGTGAGGCAATCAACCACTAAAAAAGTGAACCAAAACTGACCACACAATGTGAAGTTATGTCAGATAAAAAAAGACAGATGCTATTTAGATAAACCTCAACAGTTGTAGCTATCCTTGTTGAGCAACGTTAGTTGCAGTCAACAAGTTACTGCTCCTGACCTGAGCGTTTGAAAACTTTAGGATACATGGAGGAGCTCTGGATAAATGGCTTATAGAAAACATAAATTAATGATGAATGAACTACTTTTATGATGATGTAGTCTCTGAAAAGCATAACATGGCATAGAGGGGGAGGACAAGATGCTTACTGGTTCGTGGGTGGTGCAGACAGGGGAAAAACAACCTCCTCTTCCTCATACTCTGGACCATCCTGCAAGTCACCCTCATCCACACTCCCGTACGCCCCGTAGCCTGGAGGGGGTGGTGGTGGAGGGGGCAATGGAGGGAAGACTGTGGGCCCGTCCAGACCTGCTGAAGTAGGTGACATGCGGCTATCAGGTCCTTCCGAGGGAGGGGAGTAGCACACGCTGCCACCGGTCCCTGCGCTTGATCCATGAATATAAGCGTGTCCGCCACCGCCGCCACTCCCTCCAGCGGACAATGCCGATCCAGTTGTACCTGCAGCGGTCGGGTAAATCATGTCTGGAGGACTGTCAGGGGAGAGACTGGATGTGTGGCGGAGGCTCTGTGTTTGTCCCTGGCACAAATCACTAACCCGCACTCGGTTCTGCTTATGATAGAACGGAAACTGGGTCGTCTCGGGGCCTCCGCTGTCTGTAACCCCTGTCCCCGACGATACCGACCCAGTCTCCTCTCCAGTGATCTCTGCAGCCATCATATTTGGAAAAAATGGCAACGAGGGAGACCTCAAGAAGGGGGCCTGCCCTTCCCCTCTGGTCCGTTCGGCGTTCTGTGTGTTTACGGGTCAGGGAAACAGCGCCAGAAACTTTCTTGGAAAACAACACGTTTAGCTAGCTGCCTAGCTAACGTAGCCTGCTAAGCTAACTTAGCAGAACACACTCCAAGAAAACGCTAGCCAGGCTAGCTGACGAGACACTTGAGGAGTTAAGTGTTCATTGTTTCCTGAGTTTTAAGTTTTAAGAGGAAACGAGAAAGAAAAACGAGATATTGAAAATGCTCGGTTGAAAATGCACGCCTAAAAGGCAAAAAACGTTTCACTTTCCCGGTCCCCTGTCCTACCAGGTCTCACAACAGTCCACTTGTCCGGAGTGTGAGGTTTTTATTGTCAGTGAGTGTGCCCCAGTCTTTTTGTGGCTGTTATTTTGTTACCAGTTGAGTTCCAGAAGAGCCTCCCGCTGTAGTTCGAAACGTTTCACTGTTGCACAGAAGTATCCAATTCAGTTCTGATGTTTAACACCGACAGGCAGAGACTGCTACACTGTTTCTTTACTGTCGTAGAAAAAATCTTTTCAATCGAGATTACGGGACTGGTGCTACATTACTAACGCTGATCTACCAGTCCCACTCCTTTCAGACAGAGGCAAGCGAACGTCGAGCAGCCCGAAGAGGCGTTCGATCCATGATATCAGCTATCAACAGCTATTAAGGAATAAGTGCGAACCGCTCTTGAAATTGATATCTTTGTAAATGTCTGCAACAGCAAATCATAATCAGATGTCTTACCTCTATAAACCTTTATTGTTAATCTATATACAATAGGTTGTTACCAAGTCTTAAAACGTGCATGCATGAACCACTTGAACATTTTCTGACGTCGTTTAGCCCACAACACTAATCATCTCATCAATGTAGGAACTGCCTACCATATCTTATATTTCGTAAAACAACAACAACAACAATAATAATAATAATAATATAATGCAATGTAACCAGTGCAATTACCCATACAACCTTCACAAACTGCTTTATAAAATGAATGGGCTGTAAAACCATCAAGACTGATTTTAATGCACTCTGGGTTACCTCTCTCAAATTCAGATATAGTCTAGGCACTGGCTGTGATACTGTTCCAAAATAAAGGTAAATGTAGCAAATTACTCCTTAGGATGTATCAGAGAGCTATCCATTCTTTGCGTGGGTGTGTTCAAAAGGGACATTGTCCTGACTCTGAGGGACACAGACAACGAGTGTGCTAAACAATTAGCTCATTCTAAGATTTGGGCTTTCCAGATGTTTAACAATGCCATGTTTCTGGAACAGTGAATTTACATTGTATCTTCCATCATATCTTATTGGCAATCCACACAGACATGAGGTGAGTAGCCATGCCCAGCTTGTTGTTTAAGTTTATATGAAAGGACTGCTGGGTCAGCGACAGGCTTATTTCATGGGAATGCATCAGACATCAGGGAGTGTTGTTTTGTGCCCCATATATTAGCTTGTTAGCCAGACCTTTTGGTAGCCTAAAACAAAATGTAATCCACTTGATAATAAACTGCTTTTTGCTCTGTACTAAATATTACAATTTGATTTACCAGATGTGACAATATATAAAATCATTTATTACTAAAAGTTGTTCAACATAATCTGACATAGCCTACACCTGTATTTCCTGCTAGTGTTTGAGTCACACATTCAGCCACACTGATTTGAGTTTTACTTGTGTCCTGGGTATTATTGAGCGTAAAGAGAGTGTGTGTGTCATTTCCTCACACACCATTCACTCATCGCATTACTGGCTCATGTGACTTTTATTGGAGTCTGTTGTATGACTTGCCCTTTGCCCAGAGGAGTGGATGATGATGATGACCAATCTGACTAATCAGTCTCCCATGCAATCCAGTCATGGAAACAAAGGAACATTCTTCCAAATGTATGGAGTCAGAGAGAAAACTATTCTTTTTCCCCACCAGTACTGTTCACTGTTGGGTGAACTGTTCGACATGAGGGTCTCTGTGGAAAAAATTGACAGTTTGAAGCAATGGTTTTGAAAAGTTTGTTTACAAAAAAGATAAAATAAGATAAAACTTCATTGATTTAAATAGATAGATTCCATTTTGAGTGATTTTACAGTGTACCACCGCAAAAATTAAAACTCTTTCCTAAAGTTCCTTTAGGGTCAAAGTACACCAAGAGACCTTGCAGTTTGAAGGTCTTTATGAATAAAACCAGCAGTCTAATAGGACCTGACAGCAGCATGAACAGGTATGAGGCAGACAAGGGAAGACCTGGCTTCTTCTGGCTTCTTCTGTTCTTCCCCCTGCAAGCTGGTGGACAGTCACTTCCCATAATCCTCTTCACTTCTCCTTTGCCCCCTAGGAGGTTAACCTAGCTGATTCACCTCCTCTCTGTGCACTACTGCTGTCCCACACACACACACACACACACACACAGAGAGAGAGAGAGAGAGAGAAAGAGAGAGGGAGAGACACTTCCAAGCATGTCTGTGCATCGCTTGATCTTTTTTCCGTCTCTCCTGACATTTCTCATCTCTTCCTCTGTTTCATGTCAGCCTCATTCACTTGTCTCACTGCCTAGCCAACCCCCCCCACCACCACCACCATCACACACACACACAACGATGCTTCCACCCTCACTCTAGGTATTTTCTCCCCTCTTTCCAAGTCGCTTTTTCACTTTGTCTCAATCCCCAAACCCTTTTCATCTTCATTTCCCCCCACCACTCTCTCTCTCTCTCTCTCTGTCTGTCTCCCTGTTTCCCTCTCTCACTCTCATGCAGAGTGGGGTTAGAGGTGGATATCTCCTACCACTCTCTCCCTGACAGCGTAGGCATTTGCAACTTGCTCTTTTGGAGCCTCGCTACTCATGACTGAGGCTGAGAGTGTTGGAGCCTAGCTGAGCGAGTGTGGTGTGACATCTGCTGTCACCCTCTATCTGTGTCTCCTCTGTGGACCCTTGCCTGCTTCCCTGCTTCCTCACTGGGCATGGACATGGACACACACACACACACACACACACACACACACAAGCACAAGCACACAAACACAAACACACTCACAAAGAGCTCTCCACACTGCACAAGCAGTCTCTGAGTCCTCTGCCGTTCATATGAAACCACCATCATTTTTGTAAAGCACACTGACTGTGTGGGAAATGCTGTCCGTAAATAAACTTGCCTAGTCTTGCCTGTATCTGTCTGTCCATCTGGTAGCAAGGGGGGAAAAAGCGATACCACTACCATGTCATTTTTGATCATCACACTTTCCTTCCTGTGTATCCTCCTGACTGCCTGGCTGGTGGTGTAGAGTGTTTGGTGCATTCCCGCCAGCTTCAGTGGGTTGGTGCCTGAGCACAAATGATCGCTAAAAGCTTACATCACCCTGAGGAACTACATCAAATCTTTTATTTAAGCAGATAATTAAGGTTAAGCCACAAAGTACAGAGCCGGTGAGACAGAGTGAAAAAGACCAGAGCAGAGTTGAATAAATGATGAAGAAAAGTGCAACACTTGCAAAAAGCATATGTCTGTGGCAATCACAGAGTTGTTATCTTAGAGAGTGTAAGCCTTGGTTCCTAATCTCTTGGAGCGATGTTGGACGAGTACGTGCGCACTCCACGAGGATGATTTGTGGGAGAGTGAGATAATCTTTTGTCCCTCTGCCCGTGCTGTCCATCTCCACCTGGAGCTTAGAGCTGCGCAATGAGGATCCATGGCCCCCCAAGGTGGCTAATGGTCCGCCTTGGAAAGTGAGGTGGAGGGGAGGATAACACTGCTTCTTCTCTTTGTCCTTTCAGTTTGTGGATTTTATTTGAAGAAAGGAATTGCTGCCCAGCAGAAAAGAGAGAGAGATATAGATAGATATTATTTCTTAGGTCTCTTAGGTATTTTTTCCCCTATTATTTCTGAAGGCTTCATGCCAATAAAGCACTTTTGAATTGAATTCAATCAAGAGAGAAGATAAGTAGAGGGAGGATGTCAAAGATACTGAGTAATAGCTGTAGCAACATAGTGGCTACACCTGACTAGCATATAGCAGTAGTATAAGGCAGTGCTGATCATGTGAAAGATACGGATAAGGCCATCTCCTCTCTAATGTGCTATCCTAACAAAAGCTTTAATGCATACTACAATAACTGAACAGCCAGTGCTATTGATTAAAAAAAAGGACTTTAATATCCAAGGCAGATTATTGAGCTCATGAAAACATTACCAAGGGACAGTGCAAAAAGCATCCGTCTCCCTCATCCTAAATGCAGCATCTTCTGTTGTATATTGCGCTTGTCTCGGGCAGCCTACATATGTCAAGAGAAATTGTGTTACAGGATGTGTGGGGTATAAACTCCTCCACTGAAGCGCATGTGCGGGATTTACACGAGAAGCCATTTGAGTGGGTGTTATTTGAAGCCCTGAACCATATATTGTCTTAATAAAGGCAAGTGTGTCACACAGGCAGCTGTGAACTCAGGCTCTTACCCCTCCTCGCCTCCCTTTCCCTCCCCCCATTCCTGAGCTATCTAGAGAATCCCCAGATGACTTCTAATGCCCTCATCGATGAATAGTAGCCGGCATTAGTATCAAACTTTAATACTACTAGGGTATAAGGCTATGAGTGATACATGAAGCTGAGAGTTCATTTTGGAGAGGAAAGGGAAAAGTTTTTTTTTTTCTTCCTTAAGAATTACTGTCCCTTTGGGAACCTAAAGTAATCGCCTTGTCTAACAGCAGCCTGCTACTTAAAAATGGGTGCAGTGTGAAGTTTAAGGATTTGAGAAATGAAGGGAAGCTATGAAACTTTAAACAAGTCCTCCAGGCAAAAGGGGAAACTGGGATGAATGTTTTCTCTCTCTCTCTCTCTCTCCCTCTCTCACTCTCTCTCTCTCTCTCTTTCTCCTCTGTGCATTTAGAGATGTGTGAGGGTGTGTTGAAGAGCAGGGGAGAACTCAAAGAAACATACATCTACGGAACATGATTCCATCCTACTGTAAGGAAGTAGTCTCTACTGAGGGGACAAATGCATTTTGCAGTATCTCCTAAGACCAAGCAGTAGAGTGTGTAAGATGAAGTATTGGAGTAAAACAATTATGCCTTTAGGATCATTGAAGGATTTACGTTACTATCACTATCAATAGGACATGATGTTTGCCATGCCAATGGCATTGTTGGAACAGGAGTTTTGTCCCAGGTTAGGGGAATGAAGAATGAATCTATACATTTGTGGGATGTTACACAGATCCAACAAGGAAAATCTAAAACAAAATTAGTCCATCTCAATGGCCCTGAATTTTGTCAACAAGTACCATATCACTTGTTACTCATTAAGTAGATTATGAAGCCTCTTTGTGGTTGGTGATAAAACACTTCCCTCATTTTCTCTTTATTAAGCAATACAGTCTTTTGAAACACTTAAAACAGGTTATATTGCCATGGAGCACTGGATGTCCTCAGCGTCTTGTGTGCCAAGGAAGAATAGTAACACATTCTCATAGAAATGTAGAAGTTACACCAAATCCATCTTTATATCATTGTGACTTTGAGTCGAGTCATATCCAGCCTATCTATAAACCTGTTGAATTGAATTTGTTAGATTTGCAGCATCTGCAGTCACTGGCAACTATGGTATTCTCAGGCTTAGGCTTACACAATGTGTGTATGTGTCTATGCGTGTGTTCTGGTGGTGGGGTAATTTGGGGCTCAATAACCTCATTTTGAAAACCTCACCCCTCTCTCATTCTTCCTTTTCCTTCGTTTTCCCTCTGAAGTTTCTCTGCCTCCTTTGAGCTTATAGAATGTGCTGGAAAATGTATGACACAGGCTGCAGCACCACTTTACCCACGGTGCCCTGGAGCAAGTATGGGGAAGCAGATGGGCCCACTGGCTCAGGGCTCTGTTGCTAGGTCTCTATGGGCAAGTGTGGCCATGTCACTGACCAACCTAGAAGAGGGTTTCATGATAACTGTAACTGTTGCACAGCACAACATGTCATGCTGTCATGCATGATTGCCAATGGTTACATTTAAAGGCATACCAGGTAAGCCTGTGATTTTTTTTTACCAACAGAGCTTCCTCAACAGTCACCATTTTTTTTAAACTATCACCAAATTTTCACCATGTGAATTTGTTTGCAAACCAAAGAATAGGAACCTGCTATGATCATTTTTGAAGAATTATGTTCGCTGACAAGGTAATAAACCTGATTTCAATTTCATTCAGTTTCGGTTTTGTTCTACACTGGAGCACCAATGTCATGTCACAAGTGCTCTAACTGTGCAAAGAAGCTGCAGAGGGAGTCTAGGGAGCCTTCATTCACCCACAATCAGCCATATAACCATCAAAGTGAGTATGAAGCTCATAAATTAACCTAAACACAGCATAAAATGTTGTAATTTTCCTTTAATATATCACTATTTACAAGACTAATATCAAATCACTTTTATAGCCCTTGCATCGCCAAACAGGTTAGTCACTGGTGCCTGTACGAATATAGGATTCCTTTTTTCAGTCTGACACCCACCCATGTCTCAACAGAGAGAGGATCATGCAACGTAAGCCAGAGTGGGCAGACAGAGAAACACCACCACATGACATGACGTGTTTGTCTCACTTGAGACATTCCGGTGCCTGTGCCATTTCTGCTCACAAAAGCAATTTTCCAATTCCCTGTTTTAGTGTCACATGAGCAATTAGACCACTTCAATCCTTTTGGGAGGCAATGGTGGGGGGTGGGGGGGGGCATTACAGAGGAAGACAGTGAAACAAACGAGGGAGAGAGAGAGAGGGAAAGATAAGTGTGGTAATCTAATTCATTGTGAGCGGTAGCCTCGTGTGCCTCACGCTGGCTAATTTGCATGGTGTTATGAGAATCATTACAGTGAACAGAGCATTGTCACACCAAATTACAGCATTGAGCATGCCTAATGGGTCTAAATGAGGAGGGATAATGCTCAAAGAGTGACGGCACTTTTGAGGGGATTAGACACTCCACTGTATGTGTTTACAGTTTCAGGAGAGCAGGACTTCTCATGTCCTATTTCTTGCTCATGTCTCTCCATTACTTTCACTCCTCATTTCTCTCTCTCTCTCTCTCTCTCTCTCTCTTCAACCTCTGTCTATGTAGGCTCTCTGTTGCTCATAGCGCCGCACTTTAAGAAAACAGGAAGGATCCAAACAACTTAGAGTGACTTAGAGCAAGCTGTGCCGTTCTTGTTGCTGTCTAATTGAATTTCTCAGTTGAGATCAATATTACTACTGGCCAGAAAGAAAGACACACATATGTACACACACACATACACACAATCACATGTACACACACACACACACAAAGTACCTAGGAAACCAATGAATGGATAGATAGATAAATAAATAAATAAATAAGAGTTTTGTCACCTTTTGAAAATGCATTGTATGGCACAGTGCCTGTTGTTATATGTTAATGGATCCTCCATCTCAGCCCTGGTCCATCTCTTTTTCTGACCACTGTGAAGAGGACTTATGGGGGTGTGCTGTGTTGGGGTGGGGGTTGGGGTGGGGGGTGGGGGGAGGGTGGGTATGGTGTGGTGGTGTGCAATTTCCAGAGTGGCCTCAGCAGAGATTTTCTTCCCCAGTTTTACTAGCTCAGAGATATCAATATCAGCCTGCCTGAAAATGTGCCGTGCAGATGACGGCTTTTGTGCGTTTGTCCTCTGTCAGACCTCAACACAAGTTTAACAGTTGAAACAGAGCCAAATCCTTAGGGCTGGAATGGAGAAGCTTGCCTTCCACCATTTTGTCCTGAGAGGCAGTGTGGCAGAATTCAGGTTACGACTCGGTTTTTTCGACACCCCCGGGCATGTGTGTGTGTGTGTCTGTGTGTGTGTGTGTGTGTGTGTGTGTGTGTGCTCTCATACCACACGAGGCTTTTTGATAAGATCTGGAGCTTGGTGGGCACAGTTCCCAAGAAGGAAACGAATGACGAAAACAGCCATTAATATCGGCCACCTGTTAAGACACATGTGTGGTGCTGCTGCAGGGCCTCTCCACATGCTGTGTGAAAGCAGAATGCCTGAACTGTGGCCTCATACACATACACTACACACATTACAGTATCAACACACACACATACACACACATGCTCTCTATCTCACTCACAGACACACACACACACACACACAGAAAGGAGCACAAAAACAAAACACAGTTCTCTTTAAATAATGTGATACTCAGTGTATCCTGTCCAGAATAGCCTTGAGTGTACATGTGAAGATTGCTTGCATGTGTCATGTACTTTAGCCTGGCTGGCGCTCACTGCAGGTATCATGTGCATGCTGACAGCCAGAAGCAAGCCATTCCACCCAACCAATCACAGCACAGCAACCTCAGCCTGCTGGCATGGAGAGAGGCATCATGGCCCCACCAAGGAGGTGATGTCACCCCTGTGCCCAAAAATATTAGCTGAGTTCATCCCCCTCAAGCAGCCCTGGCACACCCACGCACAGGCAGCCATATACTCTCAATACTCCTTTTTTGGTCTCCATCTTTGTCTTCCCCCTCTCTTTCATTCATACACACACACACACACACACACACATACATGCACACACGCACGCACAAACACACACACACTCACGCACACTTTGAGGCACACTTCCTCTGCATGTCAACTCTCAGTCTCTCATACACTTTTATTTTATCACCTCTTTGGTCTCCATTTTTTTTCCTCTGTCTGTCTCCTCTTTTCCTCTCTCATCACTCGCTCTGGTCTCATCCCCGCCCCCCCCCCCCCCTCCCCTCCGGCCAGTGTGACATGTGCATTGCAATCTGCGTCACTCCCTCCTGCTTTTAAGCGGCTGCTGTTTTATTCATGAGCTTCCTATGGTTGCTGTCAACTCGCATCGAGTCGGCAGGAAGGCAGAGTGTAAATAATAGAAAATCTCCAGAGACATGGACAGAGCTGGCCTGATCTCCCCTTGCACTAATCTCTCCTGTGGAGAGACGTGCTGCGCCCATCAGGCTAGAAACACACACGCACACACACACACACATTCTCTCTCTCTCTCTCGCTCTCTCTCTCTGTCATACACACACACTTTTTTTCTCCACTTCTCTGCCGTGCCTTTCTCTTTCACTCTCTTACACACACACACACACACACACACACACACACACACACACACACACACAAACATGCACACACAAAAGCAAACAAGCAAAACAGTACTTTTGACAAAATAATGTATTCCAAAACCAAACATTCAATTATTTTTCACCCAACTTCACACCGGGGTCTCAAACAAACAGTGAGGCGAACGAAGGGCTGTTCAAATATGTGAACTGAAGGGTGAATCTGCCGAATCACACAGCCAACATACCCTCTCTTTACAACCCCTGGTGTTCTCTCTCTTTCTCTCTCCCTCTCTCTCTCTCCCTCTCTCTCTCTGTCTCTCCTGCTGTTGTAATCATACACAAGCACATATTTGCACTAGCATCAGACACTGCTTCCCAACCCTGAACACATAATAATCATACACACACACACACACACACACACACACACACTCACACACACACACACACACACACACACACACACACACACACACACACACACACACACACACCCCATTTAGTATTCACAGCTGAGCGTCATTGGTCTTGGTGACCTGAGGAGGCCATCCATCTGAACGTGTCCCTGCATCATTCAATAAGCAGCCCTAATGAGATTTATGGATCAATGGGCTTCTGCTGAACGACTCTGAGACGCGAGTGGGCAGCTAGTGTGACATTCCCTCTGGAGCTAGAGGCAGAGCCAGCCAGCCTGCGGGCCAGTGGGAGGGTGGAGGGGGGTGAGTGGGGGGTAATCGAGGGGGTAGGTGGGTGTGTAGGGGCAGGGCCAGATTACTGAGGTGAGAAGTGTTTCTGGGACTTGCTGATGCGTGTGTGTGTGTGTGTGTGTGTGTGTGTGTGTGTGTGTGTGTGTGTGTGTGTGCGTCACCTCATTGGGGAGTGGCCGGGGGGAGTGCATGGTGACGCAGGACCCACTGAGTCACGGGAGGGTTAAAGAGTGTCAGAGTGTGGATTTAACCAGTGACCTTCAGTGTCATACACAGTACATAAGGGCAGTGGAGCAACTTCAGTTGTTACAACTTAGTTCTGACACATATTACTGCAGTATATTATTTTCTGTGTCTCATACATACATACATACACACTATATATTAATGTAGCCCATGTGTACCACATGTACTTGGCCAGGGCCTGTGTGCCCTTGTGTTTATATTCTTCAGCAGGATATTCAGGATATTCGGTCCTTAAATTGTGACTATATCCTCTATCCTGTCTTTGTATGTGTGTGTGTGTGTGTGTGTCTGTGTGTATGTGTGTGAGTTAATTAGGTACATTTTCTTATGTTTTATAATCCCTAACACATTCCATTATACAGAAAAAAAACTTTCATTAGTCTATGCTGTGTATTTCAGAGTAAAGAAACAATTTGGCACCCACAGTCATTTAATACCAGCTACAAGTGCCCAGTATCGTACTCCATTCAACTCCATTGGGCCCCACTGATTTGCAGCCTTTTGTCACTGAGCCGTTTTGTTATACTACATTCAGAGCAATTATCCACTGGAGGCCTCTGCTGATCCTTAATGAGGCTTAGGCGCTTTGCTTTGTTTAATGCTGTTTGATATGCATCCATTCTGCTGACAATTAAACCTGGCCTGGGTTGGCGTTGCTAATGGCAACGGCGTGAGGCATAAAACCCTGACAGCTCTGAGATACCATGTGTGATCCTCGCCCCATCGGGGAGGCACGCCACGCTCTTCCCTTTCTCCCCAACACGGTGCTTCCCTCAGACTCTCCTCCTCCTCCTCACCACCTCCTCACCACCTCCTCCTCACCACCACCTCCTCCTCCTCCTCTGTTGCCTGATTTACGCCTGGGTTGTGGACACATTTGTTTTCTCGGCTTCCTCACGAACGTCTCTTCAGGAAGCAGTGCATAAATATCCCCCGATGCTGAATGTGTGGCACAGGAGCGTAAAAGTGTAATTTAGGCTGACTATAATAAAACAAGTCTTCTTTCTCTCTCTCTCTCTCTCTCTCTCTCTCTGTGTGTGTGTGTGTGTGTGTGTATGCAGAGTTGAAAAAGAGGACGTAAAGGAAATGCACAACCTGATGTGGTTGACGTGTGTGGATGATCATTGTTTCCATTGACATAAGTCAATGATGACCGTTTTTTTTTATTTTGTCCTCGTCTAAATATATACACTCACACAAACACACACAAACATGCAAGCACACACACATACACGCATATGCATACACATGCATGCACACGCGCAAAATGATTCAGTGCGGCTTTGTCTTTGGTAGCTAGAGTTGCCATGCACGCAGTGTGCGCTGACATCTTGAAGAAGGCAATGACCCAACAAATCCTGTGAACAAAGTAGATCAAAGCAGTCCAACACAGATAATCCCCTCTTCCTCATAACACAGAGCGGAAGCAGGCAGTATCTCAGGCAGTATCTAGCGACAGCTGTCACGCGTACCAGGAGTGACAAAATTATGTTTTTGCATGCTGAGTGGATTTCAAAAGGCGAGGGTCACACCTGCGGCATCCCTTAAGGCTATGTAACAGAGGGGTAGAGGTTCTGTGTGTATGTGCGTGTGTGTGCGTGTGTGTGTGTGTGTGCGTTTGTGTGCGCGCTTTTGGGGGAGAGGCATGCTTTATTGTGAAGCTTTTACAAAGCATTCCTTCCTGTCCTTCGGTCCCGTGCAGCGTTACAAGCCGAGCCTGACTTCAGGCTTCCTTAATGACACACGGTGAAGTCATTCCTCAACGCCTTATTGCTCCCCAGAGCTTGGCCTCACATTTTTTTGTCTTCTAATAGAGGAGGTTTCTGCTGCAAATTGGCAGGATGTATGTCTCGTAATTAACACAGCAGTTGGAGAGCTGCAAACTGCAGGTGGCAAATGTAGGACAAAGCATGAAAAAAAAGACTTGGGGGTGGGGGTGCAAAATGAGGCACACTGTGTGAATGAATCTAAGATTAGATCAGCTCTCTCTACAGTGCTGTCACAGTGTGAAAGTGGGTGAGTTTTGTCATATGGACTGTTGTGAGATTTAGTTTTGTTCTTGAGTTTCATAAGAGTTTATCCCATAGTCACGTGTGCCTCTTTGCAGCGTCAGTACTTCACACTGTAAGACAAATCTTTTTTGCTTTTATCTTTATTGAGTGAACATTTCAAAACTCAATTGGTGTCCATTCAATTTCCACGTCAACTCATAAAAAGAAACAAATATCACTCGTAACGTGTGCTATGGAGAGGAGAGGGTACTCTTTGAACAGGCTACTGAACAACATCTCTCATGGTTCATTTCCAGGGTGTGCTGAACTTTTGGCCTCCCAACCACTTACTGTAATGACAGTGACCCCACATGATGGTGTTTGGACAAATGTCAGTTTAAGTGGAAGAGGCTAGAAAAGCACACGTGGGTAGAGATGTGAGATGCGACCTCAATGGCTCTACCATCTCTCTCTCTTTCTCTCTCTCTCTCTGTGCCATAACTTGAGTCAAGTGAGGGCCATTTGCTCAGGGTTGAATCTATATCAGGATTAATTAGGGCAGTAATTTCCAACCAGGGGTACCTAGGGGTACGCGAACATACTGCATACTGGGGGTATGTGGAAATATTCAATAATAACTTATTTCCAAGATGATAAATAATATTCTCAGTCATTTCATATTAAGCTCATCAATAGAATGGTACATGTGCTACAACTAGTTTGCCCGGGGAGACAATAACCTGTGATACTCTGCACCAATAATAATCAGTTGTATTACATTCTACTTCTGGAGGATCATCAACACGAATGAGAGAGGGCATACTCATGGTATGACAAAAAGGCTGGGGGTACACGAGACAAAAAAGATTGGGAAACACTGAATTAGGATATAGTCTCTCTTTCTCCCTCTCTCTCTCTCTCTCTCTCTCTCTCTCTCTCGCTAATACCCCTCTCAGTATGGTATTTCAGTCGTGGCAAATTGGGGCTACAGAAATGCTAAGGGAGCCTTGGTCTTATTTTTATAGCAGGAATGGCGCAACCTTCAAATCTTCAGTCACTTATCTTTCATATCCCAGTGAAACGCTGGTCAATGCTTAGCTCAGTGGGTATGTCATTTGAACCTTGGCTGTCTCTATTTATATCAGTTGTTGCTATTTTACTGTAATGTAGCAGAAGCCATTTGTTTGTTGCTTGCAGCCCACAAGACCTCATTTCAGAGAAATGCACTTTCTTTAATTCTTTGTAAGTCCATTTCACATATGGCTAAAGGATTTCATTTATTGTAAACATCAAAACACATCTGTGATTCACAATGATGTACCTCATAGTAGTGTGTTGTTGTCAGTAAGCCATGACTGTGCCTCGGTGACTTCCTGTTTTGGCAATGTGTAACTCCAGGGCTAACACGACTGACCCTGAATCTCTGCAATGACTCATTTTCAGTAGGCAGAAGGAGGATAAAAGCAAAGCAACAGCCAAAGGTCAAAAAATAAAATAAAATGAAAAAATAAAACAGGACAGATTTGTGTTTTGGATGAACTATTAGACTGACTTATTTTAGCTTGATTTTTAAAAAATCCTGTATGATATGCAGTATGTGTGTATGCTTTGTGTGTGTGTTCATGTTTGTGTGTGTGCATGTGTGTGTGTGTGTGTGTGTGTGTGTGTGTGTGTGTGTGTGTGTGTGTGTTTAGTGTTTCTGACTGTAGGTGGTGAGTGGGGGGTATCACTGAACACAGGGACAGGATTCCAACAAAACAAGTTCTTCAAAGAGGCAAAACTGTTTTTTTGTGTGTGTGTTTGTGTGTGTGTGCATGCGTGGGTGACAGGCTCATTACTGATGAAGTGATCATCTGAAGATGAGTGTGGATGACAGATGCCCATCTGTGGCTGTGGCCTGCTGAGAGAGCCTTGAGAGGGGACCACTGCTGTCCAGTCTGCCCTGACCGTCTGCTCCATGCACATGGTTCACACACACACACACACACACACACACACACACACACACACACACACTCACACATAAATACTCACTCACACACACACACACACACACTCTCTCTCTCTCTCTTTTTCTCACACACACACACACACACACACACACACACAGTAGGTTTTGCCTCAGTGGAGGGTGGAGGGGATACCATATCTGATTTCTCTCTTTGATCACATGTGGCTTTGGGCTTTGGACAGTGAGAGAAGATCATTCACAGGAGAATAGCGTGTGTGATAGTGGCCTCAACACACATGATCATATGGGCTTACTTCTACCAGAACTAATTTGTACTCTTTAATATTTTTTAACTTAGTGTTACAGCAAACGTGTGTTAAAAGTAACATTTCCACTATGAAAATTTTCACGCATCATGTACATAAAATTGAAAAAAAAAAAAAACACACATATATATATATATATATATATATATATAAATAATAATAAAAAATATATATATATTGAAAAATAATATTACAAGTTACTTTGTTACTTTATATATATATAAATAATAAATAAAAAATATATATATATATTGAAAAATAATATTACAAGTTACTTTGCCCAAATCCATTAACTAAATCCATTAACTAATCGAAAGAAATATTGTTTTTGTGGTCAATGTCTCTGACTGGGATTTATTGATGTTTAAGTGCTGGCTGGCCACAGGAGCCTAGACTAAGGCCAGTTGTCTGTCTAGATCCGGTAATCTGCTCTCACTGGTTTGAATCAGTGTCGTTTTGCGTCACAGCGACGATCTTTCATCAGCCTCCTCTCAGGACATCCAGGGGCCAGTGCAGTCCAAGACCTCTATTATGAAAGGCATAATGACTATAAAACAAGCCTACATTCAGTCCCCCTCCTGCCCCTGGGCACGCTATGTTTCTCTACTCCAAAGCCGTCCTATTCAGTCAGGGAAATGAACACGAGGAACATGCACAGGCAGGAACAACTGAGGTCTCTCTTTCTATCTGAATAAATACAGTATCTCTAGTGTTTGTAGCCATATGTCTCCATCTACATGGTCAGTCATGCATACTCTATAAAACATACACACAACACAGCATACACGCTGAAAAGTACTGCAGCAATATAGATATGAGTAGATAGTTTGAAATAGTTTTAATAGTTAGTTGTCATGCGGCTCACTATAACCATATGCAGTGGCAGCTCTTTAGTGTGACTGACTGGTGCAAGCAAAAGCTGTCCTTTGAGCAAGGGAAAGAGATACAGCTAGAGATATATGAAAGTAGTTGTTAATGATGACGAAAAAATCTGTTCAGTTAAAGGTTTCTGTCGGTTTGCTATTCTGTCTATGCTGTACCACATTTTCTTGTTATTTTTCCTCCACACAGCACTCTGTGACCTTGAACAACATGGTTATGTATATATATATATATATATATATATATGTGATGTCGTGGTTGCAGTTTATTGTAGTTGTTTTATTGTGGATGGTGAGGGGAAAAAAAGTCGTCTGCATGTTTTGACAGCAAGAGGAGTTTTCTTGGGAGAGAGGTGTGGGGGAAATCAGATCCAATCAGATGCTACTATCTCTGACATGCCAGTGCTTGTTTGTGTGGAAACCACTATTCAGTGTCAGATATAACTAATACCAATGGGTAGTGCCTGGGACTAGGGACTGAGATTAAAAAAAAGAAAGAAAGACAGACATTGAGAGTAAAATAGAGATGTGGAGAATAAACAAAAGCACTGTTGGTGACGATAAGAAGACTTGTTACAAAACGTAACCTTTGTTAGATAGTGAGACATGTTCGAAGGTCAGAAACTGTGTAAAGAAATAAACAAATTGTGTGTGTGTGTGGTCTTTTTTTTTTACAAAAAAGCAGACAAGATGACACACTGTTGTTCTGCTTCGTCTCACTGAGAGGAAATCTGCTTGGTGGCTGGAAAATTAAAAATTGTGCTAGTGCTGCCCTCTATTGATTATCATTGGTAACTGTTTCTGATGTTTTGCAGTGTAAATGATAAAGTATCTTACAAATCTTAGACTGAATCTGAAGTGAATCTGCTGAATCTAGACTGAATTAATGTAATAGTAAAATAACCTGTTTTAACTGTTCTGTGTGTGTGTGTCTTCAATGTTCTGTGTGTGTCCATGTGTGTGTGTGTGTGAGTGTCTGTGTGTCTGATAGAATGTGTAAATCTTGTTGCATGGGGCTTGACTGGGAGGAGGTGTCCAGGCGGTGATAATTAGGAGATTAGATTAGATAGGAGGTTAGTTATCGATTAGGGGTGTGGAGTAAGTTTAGGCACGGATGTGAAGGATGAGTTGAGTGAGAGATGTGTTGTTGTGTCGTGTTGAGTGAGATGTGTGTGAGAGAGCTGTAGTGTTTATATATTTAGTAGTTGAGGTTTGTTGTTTTGTCGCGGACACCTTCTACTGCTCATTGCCTTGGTTGTGAAGTTTATAGGCAATAAACCTGTCCTGGTGGCTTTGGATATCCCTGTACCTCTGTCTTAGTCTGCCATCCTTCAAGTAACATAAGCCTTGTTTAGGGTTTTATTTGGGGCCTAACCATGTTTAAAAAGTTTCAGAGGGGGCCCTGTAACAAATGAGTTTTTCTCCTATCATTGAGTGGGAGTATTTAGAGCAGAGCCTTCAGAGTGACTGATCTGCTGGATATACTTCAGGCAGTATTTTACACGCTGCTGTGGTGAGGCAAGACAGCTGAAGTCTGTTTGAGAGTCTGGTCTCAGCATCCCAGCCAGGAGGCTGTGATTTCTCCACCATTTGCCACTCCACCTGTTCGTTCCTTCTTGAGCTGGCAGACGCAGCTGCGAGACTCATGCCAAGGGACATAGCACAGTTGTGTGCTGCCATGAGCCATGATGACAATGGCCACGCTGACGGAGGACCCGTTGGCCATTGTGACTACACCAGTCGCCACGTGCCCATCTGGCACAGCCAACAGAAAAAAAAACCCAAAAACACGTACCCGTTACAATACCCTACTCTGTGGTACACAGCATGGTGAGAGGGAAGAACCTGACAAAGACAAAAATGTCTTTTTTTTTCCTCAATGATAACTGCTCTTAATCCTATTTAGTTAAAATCAAATTAGTGTCTGTGGCTATCAGATTATTGCCAAAGAGTACTGAATGCCTTCAATCTCTCCCTGTCTCTCTTCCCCTTCTTGGTCTCTCCTAATGCACCTCGCACAAAGACACAGAAAGTTACAGCTCTACCCTAAGACAGAGCCCTCAACCAACAAATAACACACAAAATATACCAGATAGAAAGTGATGATGTTCCCACTCTCATCCAATGACTCAAGTAGCCTACTTCTCCATACGTAATTCAGACCACTTATGCCCCAAAGCCCTCTGCTAAACCTGTTTGCACTCCTGTTCTATGGAGTGGTGGCAGCAAACATCAGGCTTGCCAGCAGGGGGCACCATGCCCTCAGCCACAGGGAGAGAAATCCAGTGCAGCTCTGCTCTTGCAGCCACCCAGCAAAGGTTGATGCACACAATAAACCACGGAGCAAAAATGTGAACGTCTGAAAGTAATTTATACAAAGGGAGACTATGGGACAGCTTGGCCATTCCGAGGGACAATGAAATCCATGAATTTGAACAGTGGAATAGGCCCACTTGCCAAGAGCAATCTGTTCGAGACAGGGGTTCCTCTTATTACACACTCTGCACGACTCAACAGACTCAGCCTAAAATGATGTCTGACTCATTTAGACTGTGATGCATTCATTTGTGGCATGTTCTGTGAAAAACATGTGAGTAAAAGGGAACAGAAAAGAAAAAAAAAAACAATAAACAGCCACCAGCTACAGTGAACTTGACTCCACAATATCTGTGATTCTTTATCTATTATTATTTTTTGTTAGAAACAACTATTTCAGTGGTCTGTTGTTCTCCTGAAGCGTGTTTTTTTGCCTCTGCTTGACATCCGAAACAGGAACTCTGAATAATGGGAGCAACAGGAGTGCTGCCTCTTTGGCTGACTTTCTCCTGCCTTAATTGCAGGAAAGTCAGCATGTGCACAGGCAGCAATGGAGTGTCTCTCATGCACCCACTCCCCCGAATCTGCCACGTGCCTCATGACCCATTCCCCTCAGCCTGACTGAACGCATCAGAGGGCCTCATTCTCTAGTCAGGATCATGCCCCAGTCCCACTTGCAAATGCAATTTTCTGTTCTTGCTTTTGTCTTGTCCTGACTTGACTTCCCATGCCAGTGCAGGGCTTTGGAACCCCCACCCTCCTTGCCACAGTTATCAGATCCTTAGACTAAGAGTCCAAGGCAAAGTGATGGCTTTCCAATCGAGATGCAACGAGCAACCATCCATGGCATGTAGACACAAGAAAGGCTTGTGTTCTGCTGTCTTGGAAACAATGTGAGCATGGGAGGAAAGTTATAGGCCCCTAAGCAACTCTGTCAGACCATTTCCCAAAGCTAGGCCCTCCACAGTCATAAATATAGCTAATTCAACAAATGCTTAATTAACTCACATAAATTTTGATTGTTGGGTACAGAAAATGCAGCCGTGCTGTTGAAATAGGCATTCTCTCTCTTTTTTACTCTCTTTCTCTCTCTCTCTCTGGCTCTTGTTTCTGCCTTCCCCTGCTTCTCACTTGCTGGCAATTCATAGCATTAGTGTCTGTGTTGTGCTGAGTTGTGTGTTGCTAAAACACTGGGGACCGTAAGCAATGATTCATCGATTTCATTTAGCTGACGGTGCAGAGGTAAGTGCCACAGCGCCGCTCGGGGGACATGGACAGACGGACGGGCCACCCTGTAACCCCTCTGACCTCTTCCTGTGACCCCCTAACCCCCCACACCCCGCCAGCATTTTCCTAGCTAATAGAAACACTTGATTTGTTCACGTACACAGGAGACAACCACACAGACAGGGCTGTTAATTCCATTAGTGACTCTGGGAGGGTCACTTTTGCTTTTGTTTCGGGTGTTTTTCTACATCATTAGGCACCCCATAATGTGATTAATATGTGCCAGACTTTCGGAACGAGGATGGATGAGTCATAGTTGGTGAGGCCTAATTCTATGGAGACCTCCAGCTTGTGTTTATCAGTCTCAGACTACAAGTGTTTCTTTCTACCTCATTCTCTCACTTTCTCTCTACCCATATCTCTCTTTCTCCATGTCACCTTATCCCTCTTTTCCCATCTTCTCTCTCACTCTCTTTCTCTCTCTCTCCTCCAGTTCGTCTTTTCCCTCCACAGCTTAACCTAGCAAGCAGAAGCATCTTGATTGATTGATATTAAATTGCATTGGCTGTTGTTTCAGCACCATTGAGTCCACCAGAGGAGCTCGGTGAGATCACATCTGTGATTGTATTTCAATTTTTAATGGGAGGGCCGCTGAAGCAACTCAAGTTCTTTGTTGAGTTCATGTGGCGGGTTTCATTCCATTAGCAACACTCAAAAAGACAAATCGAGTGCATTACGGATGGCATAATGTTAATTTATTATCCATTTTATGAATGGTTGATGTTTGCATGTCACTGAAATTGATTGGGATGCAAGGTTTCTTTTTAGGACCACTGATTTTTTCATATAGAGCTGGTCTGTAAGTCATTTGTCACAATTCAGCCCATTATGGGATGTTGAAAAGCTAAAATAACTTTGTCTTTTCTCTTCTGTTTCTGGTTTTGAAGGTAGGAACAAACTCATTTAATGGTGATTATATGTCTGATCTATCTGCGCTTGGAAGTTGGAACAAATGGACTTCATGAAGGCACAAAGTAGTAAAGACTGACCCTCTAAAAAACATCCCAAAGATGAAACATACTTCACTATATTGCACCACTCATCATTGGCAAGTGAAACTTTTTTACATAAATTAAATTTTTAGCTCAAGGAAACCCCTAATCAACTGAACCTGAACTATTAACAGTTTTACTTATGCAGAAAAACACAGAGCTCATGTCTACTCAAATGTATAAATCACTCCATAGCTCACTCTTGTGATGCTTATAAATCCCAGGCTCTTCTTGTTCCCATTTCTATGCTTAAAGAACTCTGAGAGAAAAACTGTGTTCACCAGTAATGCTTTGTCACATCACGTTGCAGTCTCACACAGTCACACATTTTAAAAACAACAATGTATTCAGTTTGGTCCCACTTTTTGGAATTGCCTGAAGGGGCATGCTTAGCATTCAAATACTAGAGGCTTGTCAATAATTCACATACAACTTTACAATTGCAATGCTACGGATGAATACATCTGTAACTGAAGTTTATGGCAGGTAATTGAAAGTTTATAGATAGTTAATAATGTGGTGACAAAAAAAGTTCCATAAATTTACTTATTAAACTGGAAGTGCACGTAGTGCAAAAACGTGGGAGAATTAATTTGTGTGGATTTACCATGGTGTTTATGAAGGCCCAGCGGAAAAACAAACAACAGTATATTTCCACCAGAGAGGCAAACACATTCCATTGTCTGCGCTTATCTAACCTCTAAAGACATAAAGTCAAAATATTGTTAGCTTTGGCATTCCCAAAGAAGCATTGCTGTTTTGGCAGAATAAACCTGTCAGAGAAATATGAAAAATGCTGTAGGTGGACCCGCCCTCTTGGCAACTCGATGAAGATAGACGAAAACACATCAGCCGGCATTTGTTTAGGGTCGCATGATGACTGACCGTCCTCTCCCCATTTTTGCACAGACGCCATCCATAACTTCCACCGGCCTCGCGATCGCTCTCACAAATCAGCCGTCATGACATCATTTTTGTTTGTGTCCTTGTGGATTTTGAAGGGCTCAGCAGAAACCCACAGCGCACAGCACACAATCCCCCAGCCTCTCACCGGTGAGAATAATTCTTCAGAACCTGGCAGAGCCAACGACAAATGCACATATTATATTTTAATGTCCCTCCCTTCATAATTCAGGACAGGAAATTGTACTGTGCAAATACATCTTTTGGATCTCAGTGGCTTCCACACAGTCATACATAAATGGTTAGAGCACAGTTCTGTTCCTTGGGCCAAGAATAGCTTGTATCAGTGTGCGCCGAGCACCAAGGTGACAGGACAAGAATCCCCACCATCAGGTCTACATTAGTCGTTAACTGCATTTCTTCAAGAGGGGGAAAAAAGCATTTCTGTCCCTGACCTGGGGCTTTTCTACAAAATGAGGCGGCAGGGCCATTTACTGGTCCTAATGCATTCACAAATTATTCAGTGCTGGAGAGGAACTGGTGATGCTGGGGGAAGAAGAAAGGGCCCATTTTCAAATGTGCTATGCTCTTTAAGTCCACCCTGCAGATTGCACTGTAAGCATGAACATGGCAAAGATTCACATGAAAAGACATGGGCTGCATATTACATCCTATTTGACAAATGGGCACTGCAGTGTTCCTTGGAAATGTGTCCAAGAAGCTTTATCTCCTCACAGCAAATCACTGGTCCAGTCTTGGTGTTCTCCAAATACCAAAGAGCTGAGCCCTCACAGACATAACTGATTCAGGCTTGAGTTTTCAACGTAGTTAGTGCTCAATTTGTAATTTGCACAAATTCACCTGTGACAGATTGTTCAATTAGCAACACTAAACGGCAATTATAAAAAAAATATTTTACAATTTTTTAAAATTTTTTTTTTAACATTTCCATGCTTTATGTTTCATGTCACAACACAATGAGCTAGGTGTGATTTCCTTTAGCAGAGATGTCGACTTTAGACAGGGTACAACCAAACACTGACGCACCTCAGAATTTGACAGCGGAACATCTTAACATCTCACAAACTTGATGTGAATGTGCATCTAAGTCTGTGAGTCTGTAAGGGTAGACACTGAGACTGGGCCATTGTTCACCACTTTTGAATTAGTCTCCAACGGTTGGTGCTATTTGAGGCCCATGTCCAAGATCCCTTAGAGGCCTTTTCAAATTATAGTAGAGCAATCTCTCTGTCCTCCATACTGCTAGTAGCTTCTCCCTCCCATCACATATCACTTTTGAATAAAGCCAATATTTCTAAGATATGACAAAGCAAAGCGTTACTAATTATAAAGCGATAACAGAGAAATTAAAGCATTTTGCCACAGTGCAGACTTGCCCAGGAAAGAGGAAAGTTGAGGTCTTTGGTTCAAAGCACTTTTATTCATGTGAGGGAAGGAAGAGTTTGCACATGGTGTGAGTTAAATTAGTGAGCTCTGACTCCTTTGGTCTTCGGGCTGTCTCGTACTTTGGAGGGTTCCAGTAATGCACTGGGACAAGAACATTTTCAAGTGCATCTGTCATCTGCTCTATTGAATTGTCTGCTCAGACTGTACTTGGGAGAACTTGATTAAAATTCAGCCTGTTTTCTAAAGGCAACTTGCAGTCCAAAGCTCAAGGCAGTCCAAAATGAAACGCATTAAGACTTAAAGTAATTTTTTCATTGTCACAGTTTGAACTGTTATCATTTAGTTTACTGGTTGGCAAAGCAAAGCAATGGCATTTTCCGACATTGCAGCTCAGAGCTCAGAGGTTCATGTGTATAACTCAATTCACCAAATGATAATTATTCCATCCAATGCCAAGCTTAGAAATTAATCTCAGAGATGAAGGACTACCACACAAAATCCATCCTGAACTCAGTCAAGCTCTTAGTCTCTGGGATGCACACATGCTTCACGTGTTCATCTAAACAAGGAATATATTCAGTGTGGTTGCAGCGAGGCTTCTGTCTAGGGTGATGAATGGTGTTTGTTGATCAGTACTGTTGTAGTAGGATTTTTTTCTGCTGAGCTGCATTGCTTTGTCTAGTCCCAGTTCTAAGACACAAGGGTGAACTGTCAGCATTTCTTCCCCCAAGCAGTCAGTCGCTCCCAACTCTGATGCCCTCAAGATGGAACCAGCACCTACCCAATGCCCAGTGCCAAGGCTACTTCCTTCGTTAAAGGAAAAGTCCTGGGTAAATGAAGACATAGCCATGTTATCTGAATAGGGCAATGGAGGGGTAATGAAACAGAAAGTTTCTTTGTCCTTCTCATTTAGCGTACCAAATGTTCTCGTTCCTCTTCCTACTGGAATAACAAGGCTATGAGTTTATTTACCTCATCCGTTACCAATCTTGAATCCTTAACTAGTGAATAGGTAAACAAACAACCAAACACACCTATAATCAATAAATCAACCAAAATGGTGTGAGTCAAGGCAGGTTCGGTTTAATTGATCATGTTAAGCTCCAGTGACACCTAACACCTTTACATCTCCCTCAGTAATGATTCAGGGGATGAGAATGAAAACACAGCACACCTAATCACACTCATACATAACCCCAGTTGACCTCTGCCAAGTGACCTGGGCCATACCTGTGTGTATTTGTGTGTGTGAGTGTGTGTGTATGTGTGTGTGTGTGAGAGAGAGAGAGAGAGAGAGAGTGTGCAACATGATCTATGCTATCTGTGGCTCTCCCTGGTGATGACCAGGTCCATACCTAATTGTGTGGGCACAGTTGATTGCATGCTCTGTGCCATCATCATCATCATACCCAGTACCATATGGGCTACTGATGACTGTGTCCATGCCTGCTCACACCCAACCCCGCTGATGCTGCAGATGCTCTGAGTGCCCCCTGACTGCATGGGTAGGACCATCCCATTTCATTCAGTTAGTTGCTTTCATTAGTGTGCAGGATAGAAATTAAACCGGATTTTGTGTTTTGTGTTATGAAGACTGTCTGTGGAACCCTGTCGAGAAGCACTGCAACTCTCCCCATGAAACGTTAAGAGGTTAGTGAAGCCACATATTAATTTTTCACCAAATAATGCTGTACTGGCATTTTTCTTGGCACTGTTTTGCAGTACCTAAGTTACAGTGTTCAGTGATAAAAAGATAAACACATCAAAGTTGCACTGACATGCTTTTATACTTTTATGTCTAAAAAATGTTAACAACAGACACTGACCCCTCTTAGTCAGGTATAACCACAAAGTTAAAGCATTCAGCTATGAAGAGAGCCCCAAACATTTCACAAGTCTAATTTACTCAACAAATTGCTTTTCAGTTCGTTGTTGCTAATCTATTTGAATTTTTCATTAGTTTACCCCTATGGCGACCCATTATGGTTATTGGTTTCTAGCTAAGTTGTGTAAAATTCACATATTTCCCTTCCAATTTCTCCTCTTGCATTGACAGTGATTGTGTCTGGGAGCATAACTGGAGGTGGTTGTCTTGGGTTGAGAATGTTATGTACTGTATGGCTGACTGTGGATCTACAGCTGAATGTGCTGAATGTTGAAGGCAGAAGACAAACACGATGTTATTGCACAACAGCTGGAGAAAAGGCACTATGCTCTAGATAATGTGCTTGGATTAAAAGATTTGTCATCAGAACAGAGATGCCGAATGATTCAGCCTTTGTCCACTGACAGGCATAGATGAAAACAAAAGGATGAAATGTGTTCAAATTCCAGAGATTGATCTTAATTATAATGTTAACACAGGCTGTCAAAAACCAGTCATAATTTATTGAACTCTCTCTCTCTCTCTCTCTCTCTCTCTCTCTTTTCTAGTTATGTAACTGTGTTCCCAAAGGTCAGTTCAACCTTTCTTTTCTCTGGTTTGCAGTGTGTCTTTTTTTCGGCTTCTATTGTTTCCTCTTTGTTCAGATCCCTGCCATCTTTGTCCTCTCTCTCTCTCTCTCTCTCTCTCTCTCTCTCTCTCTCCATTCCTCCCAGTGGAGAACAAAGTTTTGAGAACACACAGATGTATATCCTCCACGGGACCAGTCCTGTTTCTTTTTATCCTTATCTGGAAGCACATTCCCTCTTTTTGCACAGCACAGTCTCAATACACAATTCATTCGGCACAATCTGCACATACTTACACGCTCACAGACACCGACACACGCAATCGTGCATGCACACACACACACAGAGACACTCACTCACAGAGAGAGAGAGAGAAACACAACACACACACATACACACACACACACACACAAGCATCTGTGTATCTTCTTTTGCAGCTGGTAGTGCTGATTTGATTCAGTGCTTTGGAGTGATTGGGGTTCAGCTACGCTCTCTCTCTCTCTCTACTGAGTCCCAAAATGGTCACACAAGAGACCTCTGGGATGTCAACATTGTGCAGAAAAGATGTTTTTTTTTTTTCCTTTCCTCCGCAAGAACCCAACTTTTCTTATTTTGTACAGTACTGCCACTCACATACACAGCCTATCTCTGGTCAATATTTTGAACACACACAAAGCCAGTCAAGGAGAAAAGGACAATGAGGCTGCGTGGTCATGTCTAAAACATCTACATACACAAATTACACACTCTCTCCGGGGACTCTCCTGAGATGCACAAGCCTCTCTCCTCATGTTCTCTCCTGAGGTGATTGACTTTCTTTGGAGGTTAATAGAATTTTCACATCATGTTTCTATAGTCTTGAGCTGTTTAACATATGGTTTAATGTGATGACGGTTCAGAGTGAGAATTAGAGTATATTTTTAATGATTTATTTTAAAAAAAAAAGAAAAATCTAATGGTGCAGGTACCTCATTTCAAATAAGTCAAGGGGGTCACCTTATACACTGTGCAGGAATTAAAGATCTGCTACTTTGCACTTACCACAGCTGCATGGGCATGTGCTTACAGGCTTACAGTAACTGAATAAGAATGTTTGACTGACCAGGAAGGTGACTGACAGTTCTTTTTTGGAAGCCATTCTTCTGCCTGAACAAAATGTCTAAAACTCTCCTTCCTTGAATTTTTAAAAGAACATTAATGCACTGAATGGCAAGTAGTGATAGCCTTGATGGCATGTTCACTTTGCTGCTACATCATGAATAAATCGTTCATATAAGCAATTAACCCTTATGAACGAAACCACTCATTTCTTGTGCACTTAGATCAAAGGGATAAATGAACTACCAATACTGTTTTTTATAGTGATGTCAAAAAAGGCAGAGGCAAATCAGAGAGAGAAAAAAAGAAATCATCTCTTAAGTCTGATTCAAGGCAGACACAATTTTCCTCATCTCCGAGAAAAGTAATTAACTTCTTACAATTGGCTTCTCTCATATTCTCAAACAATACAATTTGAGTGAGATGAGCACATTAAATCCTAGATTTCAGATAAAGGAGCGTTAGCAGTATAATGCTTTAAAAAGCATTTGACTTTAGATAATTGAATTCTAAATCCATTCAAAGCTGTATGTAACTTCTGGGAAATTAATTTTCGGGTACTTAGTGTTGTTTTATCACTTTTATCCTTAAGCCAGCCATTGGCACCAAACTACGTTGAAGTGCAATGGTAATCCAACTGAAGAGATTTAAAAAATCCCCCACAAATCCCAGGACATGCTCCATGTCCTCACCCTCTTTGCAGAACTCTATGCAAATAAACCCAAATCAAATGCGACTGCCATTTCTGTGAATCTTATTACATACTTCTTCATAGACAGGACACCAAACAGCGGGTTCTTTTCAAATGTCTGACAACTAGTCTCCTAATATAGAATGATACAGTTGTTTTTTTTTGAAAGACACAGGTTTATGTGTTCAGTGTTCATAGTGTTTAGACACGTAAACAGTTCTGCAAGGAGAGAGCTTAGGCTGTGATGGTAAGAGCACTTTGTGTAATTGCAAGGTTTCATGTTGTAAGGTTAAACGAAATCCACTTAGCTGTCATCCATTCTAAATTGTGGAGTGGTTGTCTTCATACCACCACTCAATGTGTTTATAAGGTCATCTTTAACAGCATGATAGCTAGTTTCTCATTCATTAAGTCTGAACCTGTTTTTATGAATAGGTGGTTATTATTCTCACTCAGATAGGAACTGGCCAACACCGAGAGACTAGACCTTACTAGGCTAGCTGTGAGGGACAATACATTTTATAAGAAGTGCATGATTCAGTCAATAGGCTTTGGTTATCTCACTATCTGCAATTTTCTGTTGTCTTAACACTTTCCTCACTAACATTTATATTTTATACAACAATATTTAGCTCAGTCGTAAACCAAACATCTAAACTCCATCCATACATGTGTGTAGAATTTTGTCTGGTGTGGGTGAAGGCGAGGTTCGCAGTCCCTGATGCGGCGGGAAAAGACTACAGCGCAGTATGCACTGCAATAGTTCTTCATCAGCAGACGAAAACACTGCCAGCACAGTGATGTGCCAGAGTCTATTACCATCACACTCACAAACCTGCCTCTCATAGCCTTTTGGTGGCGGTAGCATTTTCTGAAGTCGGCGTGAATGACAGTGGGGAGAGAGGCTTAGCCTCAAACCTCTCCTGGCTCATACCCTCTCCCAACCAAACTTGTGGGGTTCAAGCTGAGAGACAAATTGAGTTCTCACAGCACTTATGGTGACCAGTAGCGAGGTAGTTATAGCTCACCTGCTTTTGAATGGAAGCTGAGCGATCTGAACCAAATACAGCACTGTTTTAAATGGATGAAATGGATGTGCAATAGGCTACTAGATCAAGAGAAGTGTGAGCCAGTGTGAGCTTTTGAATTATTTATTTTATGAAGATTTATGGGATCCTCTCAGAAGTTGCTACACCCATTGAGATGACTACAGTGTGATCATTGCCAAAACAAAAACATTTTTGTTCTACTTACCTCACACAAATACATTTGTCATGGTTGAAAAATGAGTGTGTTGACACTAACTTGCTCTGTGCTGTTCAGGGTCCGGGAATAAGAATATTAAAGTTCTTCAGTGTCTTCAGTGGTTCTTAGAGGAGGTTCACATTTGAAATTCCATTTTTGTTCTTCCAGAACAAAAAGTGAAGGAGAAAATTGGGCACACTCAACACAGGTCTTGACCTAAAACTTTTATGCTGTATTACGGGAGGAAACTAATGATGACACCATTTGGGCTTTTGTGGAGCCCTAGAGTAATGCACTCTCTCCTCTCATCCAATCGGTCATTAGAGTTTTATATAGTATTTCATACATAATGCAATTTTCTTCCTCATTAGATCTCATCCTCATAACTCCCACCTAAATCACTGTCATCATCCCACTGTGTGCTGGAGAGCATGGGCTCCATTTCAGCTGTGCTCCCCTCCACACACACACACACACACACACAAGCATAGCCTCATTTGGCATGCAAAACCATGGGGTATGCTGTGTGCAGGAGTTTTTCAGACACCTCTCAAGTCGAATATCAAGGTCCCTCATTTGCCTTGCCGTCATCCCCAATGCTGTGGTGGCCGCCTCTTCCCCGAAAATCGCATTATTCACTTGGCAAGGATTCTGAGGAATAATGATTCACTGTGATTTGGGTCGGGGGATGAGAGTACAATTGTCCATTAGCAGCCCTTCAGGACCCTTCATACGTGCCTCCTTGCTGACAGACGATGATTAGGATGAAGAGAAAGAATTTAGTCTGAGCGCTTCTTTGACACTCTCTAATGTATTTATTTCTGATTATGTAAAATGGAGAGAAGTGCATGAGACCCTTGCCTGGTATTCAGCAAAATATAACACCCCAAAATGATTCATCTCGTGGATGTTAACTCAGAAGATAGAAAGCAATGATGAGTTGTGGTTGTGTAAGGTAAGGCTGTGCATTGCATCTTAAGCAGTGTGAACTGAGTCTATGACAGCTGAGTCAATGACTGTTAATATTCTATACTTATTATGTAGGTGTTCAAACCTTTCTTGATAATTTATGTAGTTTTTGTTCTGAAAAAAAGTGTTTCCTAATTTCAGTACCAGCCACATGAAACAATATATAGGTGCCATGAAGCTGTGAATGTCTAGCACTCCAATAAAATGAGATTAATTGCTCTTTCAGCCTAGTAAACTTCATGCAGCGCTGATTTTCATTTGTGCTATTGCATCTGCCCTAGGATCCTAGGAATCCACCCTCTTTGGTTTTGGGGTAGTTTGTAACATTGTGAAGTAGGCTAGACCTTGTGTTCATCACTAAAGATGCATTTAACGTTACTCAGTGTGCAGTGTGCATGCTCTCCCTCCTGGGCAAAGGTTGTTTGTTGCTGCTTGACAACCAGGTGTAGGGGCTTGAGGCAAAAAAAAAAAAAAAAAAGCATTAAGCCCCGCTGTGTGACATCAAACACCAAATGTGTGTATCTGTAGGAGGGACACATCTCTCCGCGTGCAGAACACAGTAACTAATGATCCACATAGGCATTCTGAGCACAGAGACACAGACAAATAGAGGACCTATGGCTGTTTGGTAGTTGAGAAGTGTTTCTCATGTTTTCGTCACACTCATTAAAATGTCTTACCGACTCTCTCAATAATGTCTCTCTATTTTCTTATTTTGCTTGTCTGGTGCTTCGAGCAGAAAATGAGTTGTGACTGATAAGCTCTTGGGGGGGAAAGTGAGACAGTGAGAGAAGCAATTGTGTTTTACCTCAATGCCCACCTTGACTCACTGGAGCTACAGGATGAGACCAACAGGTTATTGGAGAAGACGAGAGTGGCTCCGCGATCCGTTGCAAGCTGAGGCAGAGCAAATTGAGCTCTGTTGATATCTCATGTTTCTGCCTCTTCGCCAGCTAATTCAAAATGTGCCACTCTTAATCCTTGGAAAGCGAAACTGTCCACATCCTGTCACATGGTGAGAGAAATAGAAAAAAAAGTCTTGGCAGTATAAACCTCAGGGGTGCCTGTGACACTTCGGCATTCCTTGAACAGGTCTCCGCAGAGATGCTATGCTGGGTCTGTGGAATGAAAAATCCTCTAATTAACTTTCAGAAAAGTTCCACTGTAATTACCGCAGAACTTTATTAGGGCCTGGAGGAAGTCCAGAGACTCTCGGCTGGACAGACCCCCAGGGGGACTGATCAAGTACTTACCTGCGGCTATTAGGAGAGAATGCCTTCACCTTTAGAGTGCAAAAATCCTTCTACCTTACAGAGCTAAAGTTAGGTTCCTGTAGTAGCTGATCCCAGAACTTTCTCTTTTAAATGTACGATACAGTGCACTTCATATTCCTTCATGACATCTTTTCTAGTGGCAGACATAATATTTTCCATATAATTTTATCTGCACATAATCTCAACCATGACATAATGACTGATATTGTTGTCATACATGATTATTTCCATATGTGTTATCTAAAACATACTGTAATGCCGAGTGCTTGTGTGCAGATCTAAGTTTTTTGACTATGCATTTTGTCCATAGTAGTTTTCTACATAACTGACTGAGTGAGTAAATCAAAGATAGGAAATCTAAGTGTCACTCAGAGGGAAGTGCTGTTAGGTCTGCTCTAACCCAAATCCATATTTCATCAAGGCAGAGAACACCCTGCTCTGCAGTATTAGCACACAGGCACAAGTCCTACAGGCTGTTTGCAGGGGCTTCTGCTTTGATTGATGATTACTTAAAAACTGAAAGTTTGTCAGGCCCAAAGACTTGTTGCTGTGAGATGTGGCGGTGGATAGTGTTACATAATTGAAACAGGCCCCTGTTCTGAAGTCTAAATGGGGCCAGGATGATGGGAGATTAATGACACACATGCATCAGTCCTCAATGAGGTTTCCTTTTCGGTCTGCGTGCCTATTATTTTACTTATTAAAGCCTGTGCAATGGATGGGGCCACAATGAAAGGGAACAAAATGCCTTCGGTACATTTTAGATGACTGAACTGGGTCTAAGAGGAGGATATTTTGACACTCTCTACCCCCACACCATAAAGGTATGGAACAGTATTCAAAAGAAATCTTGCATACTTGTAGACCTTACATACACTAGAAGTTCTGCCACCTTAATGTACCCTCTCACATAAGTAGGCTTCCTATACACACCTGACACACATAAATAGATTCACAAACAGTACATTTTAGATGACTGAACTGGGTCTAAGAGGAGGATATTTTGACACTCTCCACTCCCACACTGTATAGGTATGGAAGGTTTCTTGAAAAGAAACCTTGCATACTTGTAGACCTTACATACACTGGAAGTTCTGCCACCCTTATGTACCCTCTCACATAAGTAGGCTTCCTATACACACCTGACACACATAAATAGATTCACAAACAGATGAAGTGCCTTGTACTGTCTGGAAACCTAGCTGCCATGATCAACTCCCGGACACCTTCAAATTATAGTGGCCTGACAGCCACCTCATGTGCCAGTTTCCCTCCGCACAATGATCTTCATTTCTCATGAGGAAAACCTTCCCCAGAGGCGCAACGATAATTAGGTGGAGCTCCTAGCGAAGCTAAAAGAGCCGTGCACTGACGAAGTGGGTGGCGTTGGCACACTTCATCTTCTGCGGCAACAGTATTCATACCTCCAAGCAAGTCAGCAGATTTTTTTTTTTCAAACTCTGGGAGCAAAGTAAACAAAGTGAAAGAAAGTCAGTGAAGAGTGGGCAGACTTGGTGGAGCAGCAAGTGCACCCTTAAACGTAGTTGGTGCAGCTGAGGCCTGGCATTAGAGGATCTAGGGCAGTGGAATAAACCAGTCAAATGGCTTAGACTGACAAAAAATTCCCACTCTGAGTGTACTTAAGGTTCGGATCTACACAGTCTACACAGGAGACATTCCAGAGTTCAGAGTTCCCTGGGAGACACCCGGAAGGCCCTTTCTATAATTACATTTTTCAAAGGGGAAAGATTGCCATTTACAGTGTACACTTCATAGAGACAAACAGGTGGATTTTTTCCACACAAATTATTTGTCTTATTTAAACATCTTCAAATGTTTGGTGAACAGTGATATCCCAAATTGTTTGCTTAGATGTGCAAATGATGCTGTCCATGTGTTCTAATGAGTATAATACAGATAAAGAATTATTGAAGGAGAATTATGTCTGTCGTGGAAGAGGAGGACAGATAGGAAAAAAACAAAACAGTACTTTCCTTTTTCCTTTTTAATCAATTACACTTTGGAGAGATACTGGTGTAATAATTTTAGACAGTGGAAAGCTGTACATTCACATAAAACACCAATAAAAAGTACTGGAATTGCAATTACATTGAAACATATAATTTTATAATCTCATAATCTGATATCTATTATCTTTGACTGAATTTTACATAAAGATGACAAAGTAAAACCAGACTTGCCTTCCATTTGCCCTCTGAAGAAGTAGCTGTGACCTAAATGCTGGCACAGACTTTGCTCCTGGAGGTGTCTTTGGTTACAAAGCCATCTGTGAATGAACATTAATTTGAGAGAGAACAGAAGGCCCTGAGAGACTGGACAGTCATTAAAAAGCAATTCCAACAGAGAAAATGGAGCCTGACAGCTGAGTAAATGTCAGATGTTTCTTCTTAGTTTCATGGAAGATGAACCCGCTATGGATAACAGAATGTTACAGGAAGAACTAAATACTCAAGTACAATTCCTGAACTAACAAATAAGGCATCCATCAAGCTGCAGCAACTTAGTCCACAAAATAGGTTGGCAATCAAAACATACAAAATTCTACACTAAAAACATGAACGAAATGTTAGATTTATTATTTTTTTGATGTAATCTGATCTAGTCCTGCTTGCAGCCTGTTCAGTCACTGGATTAAATGACTATAAAATATGTTTTGACAAACATATGCGATGGCCCCCTTCTTAAAATGCATCACAACTTTAATAAATTCTGCTCCATCTCTCCTGAGAAAGCCTTTTCAGTGATGTGCAGCACAAGAGTGTCAGCCAGATCCTCACACATGATGTATTGTGGCAAGTCATACAAATGGCTCGCTCGATCAACATCCCCCAGCGTGCACAGGGCTCATGTACTTTTCATAAGTTGTCAGAGCCGCAGTATTGCTGGGTCCTTGGCCAGTGTAACGCCATTGTGTTTAATTGGGCCCTTGCTTTCGGATGCTGGAAAGACAGATCTGGGAACTGTGGCCCCTGCTGAACAACAACCACACACACAAAAAAATGGCCGGCAATGGGAGAACAGCGGCTAAATTGATCCAATTTTGTCATCATTGTTTGTCGTGATGTATTTTATTTATTTATTTATTTGTCAATGCTTCGCTAACCTTTATGTCATTCTACAGTGATCACCCCATTTGAAAAGGGGAGAAAATTACACAGCAGTAATTTTCACCCCAATTGCACAGCCCCAACACACAGGCAACAATGAAGTCATCAGTGAAACAAAATGGACTTCAAGAAAATTGATGCACCCATTTTCTTTGATCACATAATGGCAGATAAACTGATTAGAGCAGGTTTGAGGCCGCTGTCATGCCAGCTTGGCACCAACTGATAAATAGGACTAAAGCTTATTACAGACTTTGTGTACTTGAGGAGACAAGAGGAGTCCAAAGAGGGAAGGCATGTCATAGTCTGGGAGGTTCTCTGTGTTGTTGCCTGGTGACAGCCAGATGGTATCACCACACGGTGGAAGCCATACGCTTCTGCTCATCTTTGCTGAGGACCTCCATGTCAAAGCTGTCATCTCATGACCAATTGTGCATGCAAGAGAATACTTCTTGTATCCTTGTATCCCATGCTGCAACCCAGGCCTCAGATACACATTCAAATAAACAGATGGCTATGATGCAATTTATTGGCCTCCATCAATAACATCAATAACTGGTGGCTTATTATATTATTATAATTATTTTCAAATCTATTGTTGCACAGTCAATGAGCATTTCATATACACATTGAGGCACAAGAAGCACTAGATGCTACATAATCTGTGTAGAGAAATGTATTGCTTTTATGTTTTGTTGGTTCCTTGCAACAAAAAAAAATGCAGCCAGGCCTTCTTTGTTTCATTTCTCTTTTCTGCTTTTTGCCATTTCAGAACAGGGACCTCTTACACATAATATACAAGGCACATTTTATGGCTAATGGTTTTGCAAAGAGGTCAAAAAGCTACTTCTGTTCCGTGTAGATGGTGTCTGGCTGAAGGTCAGCAAACAGTAGATCGGGCTTTAGGTTGACTTCAAAGTGTCTAATTAGCAAAGTCTGTGCAGAGTCATGCATGAGATTTAAACTCTAAATTCACAGCATTTGCAGTGTTTTGCTCTCCTCTTCCATTCATATAGATCATATTATAATATAGCCTATATATACAATAATGATAGCTGCACTTCATCCTATGCCCAGATGGATAAAACTGATGACTGTAGTTCACTAGGCACTGAACATCTTGGGGCTGTGCAGTGGCACTGAGGCCTGCTGGCAATACCCTCCAGTCTGTTGGCCACAGCCTGTGCCAGCTGTGGCCATTTTTTTGAGCATTTGTAGAGGGGAATCTGGAGATCCAAAAGATCTGGCTCACAAAATTGATGAGCAGGTGGTGGTGGCAGGAAGACACACACACACACACACACACACACACACACTAGGGAGCTGCCTTCCTGATCGGCCTGATAATGAGATGACAAGGCCCCTGGCAGCCTGACCCAGCTACCCCACCAGGTGAAGACCAGGAGCTTGACTGTACTCTAACTGTGACCACAGACACTGCTTATGCCAGGCGGTGATGACCCACTGCTTTTTGTTGCTTCGCAAGGACATGACACTCTGCCATAAGGGACAGTGATGCATCATCATCAAAGCAGCTCTGGTATGATTGATTCTGGAAAGGCAGTTGTCTGCCCGGCTGCACTTCCCTGCTCACCATCCAGTTCTGCCAAACTGACTTGTAATGACTGAAATGCTGTACTGAAAGAGGTTTTGTCTTTGGCAGTAGTTCAGAAATTCTATTCCCCCACCTGAGCCTCTAAACCCTTACTTGGACGACATGAGGAGTGAGTAATATCACTGCCAGAACCTACCCAGGGTCTAGACCTCATGGTGTTTAAAGGTGTTCAGACTGGGTTAGCATATTTCTGTTTCATACAGCATAGCTCTGTGGGATGTCTTCTGTTGTTAAGTAAGGCAGTCACCTCATGATCCAGGGCTATATACCTTAAACTCATGTTAGGCAGTTAACAGAATTGAGAATGTGTATTGGAGAAAGAAAAAAATGTCCTCTGCTAGTTTTTAACAATAACAATTGTGTTTACATTTCGAAAACAAATCTAATTTGGGGTTTGTATACAACTAATATGGGAAGTGCAAATTGTGGAAAAACCAATCAACATTTGCTGAGCAATGCATATTCAAATTTCTACATCTCCAGTTAAAGCCCTGCACCAATACTAATTCAGGAACCGAGATCAATTTAGCCGTACAATCTGCTCTGATTGGGTTTCGATTAGTATTTCATTGGGCTGGTTGTAGGTGTATGCAACAAAAAGGAAAGTATGTCATCTTTAAAGCACATTGTGGAGCCTCAGATCTAATAACATTCGTCTACAAAGAGGATTTAAAAAAAAAATGTTTCTCTTCCTTTCCCATGAGACCTTGTTAAACCTCTAATGATAGGCCTCCAATGCTACCAAATCTCCTTGTTCTCGAGTCCTTGGAGCCCTCTAAGTCTCTGTGTTAGAGTACAAAAGCAGAGGCGTGCTGCTACCTTGTCAGATGTCAGACCTGCGTTATGACGGCAAAACAGCCACACAGATTTAGCAAGGTGACTTGCAGGTCCTTTTCTCACTGTTACAAACTCACATCTCTACAGTGATGAGAGTGAAAGTAATGGGGAAGAACAAAGAACAAACACAAATAAACATGTACATGGAGCTCCTTCTCTGCCAGATTGACCATGTCACTTCTTCACCAATTCAATTTCTCTTGTTGCGTTCTCTCCCTTGCTCTTATTTACAGCCTGAAGCGGTAGAAGGTTAATTGAACTGAAAAGCGTTAAGCATAATTGAACTGCAGAGTTGAGGAAGAGTAAATACTACCTCTTTGTTCTGTGCTACTCTGCTTTATTTGTTACATATTTAGTTTGATTTTATGCCAACACATAGGCAACTGATGTTGCACTTTCCCCTGCAAGTGTCCATGTGTATTGTGAAAAAAATGCTAGTTTTTGCTAGTTTGGTCTGCAATACCCAGTCCAATACAAATTTACATAGAGACTGCTAAAACCCATTGCTCCTAATCTCACCCATCTGTTAAGTGTATTTATGGTGGGATTTCAATTTATGCCGTCATTAAGAACAAGTATGTGGACTACTACCAAGTCAGATGCTATCCCTGTTTAGCATAACTGTGTGGCTTATTTTATAATCATAATTTTTTACACTTTTGAAGTTTGACTACGGGAGTCAGCACAAGAAGAGATATCTTGCTACCAACCATTACAGCACAGCTTTGAAATTTGCTTAGCAGTCAGGTAAATCATTACAAATGACTGTAAATATTAGCTGATAAATAACCTCCAAGTACCATTTTGAAGGATAGCACTATCACTGTCCACAATTTAAATACCCTGAATGCTGTAAATTTAACAACCTTAAGTATACAATTCTGCATTTACTTATGACCTTACACCATGTCATAATCAATGGTCAGCCTTACCAAAATCAGAGGGAAAAGGGCCAACTCAGGTTTTGCAACATGAACTGGTAATGCTATTGAAATAGATGACTGTAGGGCAGGGGTTGCAAAATTACGACCCGGGGCCAATTGCGGCCCTCTGCTCTCTTTCATGCAGCCCAAGATGAAGACAAAAATTAATATGTAATGTGACCCGCTGTTACATTAATCTAATATTATATATCCAGTGCTCATCATAGGCTCAGTACTAGTGTTACAGGTTTGTCAACAGCATCATTCAGCAGTGTAGCATCAGACTGCCGGTTTTCTAATCTAAAATGCAGTCACACTTTGAAACTGGTTAGATTTTAAAATGGCCGTTGCTAGCTTAGATTTTTCAGAATATGGCCCACAAACAGAAAAGTTTGGCCAGCCCTGCTGTAGGGTATACTTGATAATCCAGATATTACAGCCAAAGTGGCCCCTTGCACATTTCATAACGCAAACTCTTGTGTCCACCGCAGTAAGAAAAATTATAATTCCTTAAATGTCTGGTTAACAGTTTTGGTATAAGACCTCATGAGCTTGAAAGTGCACAAAACACTGTGCAGCTCACCAGCAGACAGCGGCGCTGCTAAAAATTTGGGGCCCTGTGACAGAAAATTATTTTGGGCCTCCCAAACATTGATTATATTAAAATGTTCTCTAGGGCCCCCTATCAGTGCCAGGCCCTTGGAATCATCCTAACTTTCCCCCCCCTGGCGGCGCCCCTGCCAGCAGAAATATAGAAAAGTCAAGCCTTTCTGAAATTAATTTTGGACCTGGCCATCATGTAGAGAGCCTTGCTATAATACAGTGAGTATTTTGTTCCATTTGACTTGGTGTGGATATTTAGGAAAGGACCCAATTACAAGCGAAAATGTTAAAAATGTTAAACAATTAGGGAAGGGCCAGAAATAAAAGTATTTTTTTTTATTGGCTTTATTATGTACAAATTAAATTACACCATCCCAACAGGAAATGAAGACAGCTGGGCCAGACAATGATGTTCAGGGCGAGTGACCTGTGTGATAAAAGCAAAGACGTAGATGTCAGAAGCATATCCTTGCTGTTTAACATGTACTTTCATGCGCACAAACATTATACAGCCAAGGGCCATCAGCACAGTTAAATCAGATCCAAAATGAGTAACTTGGCTTAAAGTGAGAGTGTCCAGAGTACTTCTAACCATAGTCCTCTACTCAAGACCTCTGAAGGCTGTGGGCAGGAGAATTTGGTACAACACAGACTGAATACCAAACCAATAACTAACACTAACTGAATGGGGCTCACTTTCAGTTCTGTTTCCCATAGGCCCATTTAGTTAGTGCAAGTTGCAGGTTTGCTCTAAGTACCAAATTATCTTGGTATTCTTCCTAACAGCACTTGGTGAACTCAGATAACAGGATTATGGTTGGATTCCAGACTATTGCCTCATCATGGACAAAACAGAATTCTGTGACTTCATTATTCTTTTACCATACGTGGCCTTGAGCAACTGAATTTATGATGGGGAAAAAAAAATTACAAATCATTTAGGTTTCCAAATTTAATCTGCCTAATGTTTCAAAACCACACTATTATAAAAGCAGATCAAGACTACCAGGGTTTTATAAGAATAAAGTCACACTAAATTTTTACTAAACCATGTATAAATTCAAACAGCTTAAGAAACTGGATGTACACTACTATATAATACTACAAAATATGGCCCAAACTGTAGCCTACATATCAATGCATGGAAACTACACAACATCAACTGTAAAATGCAAGACCTGCAACTGCAAGAATGAAAATACTTACCTTGCAGGCCATATTCCAAGGTCAAGTTTACTTCTTCAAGATCTGATGTCTCACAACAATGAAGGGGAATGTAAATCCACTGCCAAAGAAGAGAACCATCACCCCCAACAGCTTCCACTTATTCTGCACTGAGAATGGAAGATTCTGTTGAACAGGGAAGAAACAACAACAACAATTTAGTCATGCAAAAAAAAATTGCAGTAATGGGGGCTCAACTATACATGTGGCCCACCACTGCCATTATTTTCAATCAAAAAAACTATGCAAGGTCACTTTCAGAGTCAATTTTAGAACAGGAACTACTGACAAGGTACAAATGAGCACAAAGATTCACAGACGTAACCTTGAATGGCTGAATGCTTTCGAAGTCTTATGTTCGTTTGTGTTTGTGAAACAGGTGAATCCAGAGAGAGTATGAGAAGCGGTATGATCGTCGGTGAAAAATGAACAACACACAGGTGTCTCTGGCTCTACTGAAACCATCTATGGTGCCAAGATCGCCGAATTAACGTTTACTTTACAGCATTCTTAAAACGATAGGTTACAATAACTGTTTATTACAAGTGTAATGTCAGTTAGCATTACGTTTAGTCTGACATCATATCGATAACATTGAAACACACAACCAATATCCTATTATACTGTCTCTGATGTGACATTATTGGAGTTAGCGTTGCTAGTATTAGCTTCCCTTCTCTAACTTTACGTTTGGTTTAACATACTAGGAATGTGCTTAAGTGACCCAGCGTATATTTAATTAGCGAGGGCAACATTAGGCAACTACACACGCATTGTTTGTTACCTTACCTAAGAACTTTAACTCTGACAAACAGGGTCATCTCGGGTAATATGAACGTGACGTTGGGCTACATTGAGGATATGAATTAGCAAAGTAACTTCACATTAACCAACTCTGCAACGCTCCGTTGCTTGTAGCTCAAAATCGTTATTATAACTGTTCGCATCAAATAATACTACACAACCAAACGCCACTGAAATTCACAAGCTGTGTTCCTCATTTTATATCTGCCAACAGCATAATTCCAACAACGAAGTCGGGTCGGTGTTGGCTTCTTGGCTAACCAGCTAACGTTAGCCAGACTAGCAAAATGACCTCGAGCTTGGCCACGGTGCTGTTTTATTCCCTTTTACATTTGGAATAACGAATTGAATTGTGGTAAATTCAATACCTTTCCTGGTCCCTCTGCGTAGTGAGAGGCACGGACTGCAGATGTTGTGAATCGACGAACTGCCTGGCCAAACATTTTGTTGAAATTCGTCTATGTTCAATGCGAATGATACGTGCGACCTTGTTTCAGAAGCAGGAAGGCGGTAGTAAAGATTCATGGGTAATCGTCAGTGCCACAGTGATCATGGGAAATGTTGTCATAATGGCGTTGTGCGCCTCTCATCCGTGGTGTCATTTGATAATCTGCAATAGCTTTAATATGCAAATGCTTGTCAAATGGTTAAACCAAATTGTGATGTATAAATATATAATAAACATATTGAATCTATTTCTCACAATTGTATATGCAGCACAAATGGGCATTATCTTTCCATAATCAGCATGTACGAGGAACAAGAAGACTGTAAAAGTAGACTGGTAAAAAAATGGACAGTTTACTGTCATACTGTCATCCTGTTTACTTTTGAAGATCTAGGCCTAAGCTACTACCTGCCTACAGTATGCTGCTTATGTGACCAGGTCAGACAAGTTTCATGGGGACATTGCAGTTCTGTTGACTTTGCAGTTATGCTTTTTTCTGTACCTTTGAGAATTTAACCGTACAAAAATTGTGAATATAGTCTGTAGACCTGATTAGATCCAAATTAATTCAATATCCAAAGTCAGCTATCTGTGAATATAGGCCTAGCATATGAAGAGACACAGAGAGAGAGAGAGAGAGAGAGAGAAAGAGATGAACGTGTATAAAGAGCTTGTAATACTCCCACCCTCCGCCCCCCAGAAAAAAGATTTGAAGATGTGATGTGGAGCTTGGCTGTATTTACAGCTGTGCTTTGTTACTCCCCTGGCTTCACTCACTAGCCTGCATATGGCATAGAGCTGCTTTGCTGATTCAGATTAATTGCACAGCAAATAATACAACACTTGGGCTACGCTCGGTATCAGAATATGTGATTACTTAAATGCCCTCTAAAGTCTGTGTCCAAATATCATGTCATAGGCTACAGCAGATCTGAAGTAATCATTCTGGACCATCTATGTAGGCTATAGATTGCCATGTGTGTGCCATTTAGATCTACATGGAGAAATGCAAAATAAAAACTCTTTTTATTTGGTCTGTAAATTGAACGGTACGGATCTTTGCTAAGTGAGTTCAATATAAGTAAAATAGAACACAGGGTGAAGTATGTCCTGCTCATATTTAAAAAAGTCCTGTCATTTATGTGCACACTGGATTCTCAGAATGATAGAAAGTGTCACAAACGACCTCCAGAAGCTGATGTACTTAGTCTTCTCACTGGTGCCATATCCATCAGCCTCGGGGTCGAGACATGGCCAGATGCCATCTGTTTGCCTTGTCACTCAGTTGGTTCGGGATGGGACTCAGCATCAGATTGTGTTTATGGCTGCACCTTGGCCATAACCTCATGCACATAATGACATAAAATGTTATTGACTTGATGGGACAACACCACACAGACGGCTTTTGTGCATTTTTTGTGCTTTTTTTTTCTTTCTTTTTGTTTGTTACTCTTCAGCTTGACTCATGGTGAGAGCCTCCATCTGCCATCTCCCTAGTGAATACTTGTCTCAGTTTATCAACACATTGTCACATCAATGCCTGTGCCATCACATAGTCAGTCACCAGAGTCGTTGTTTCATGATGAAGCAAAAACTGGGTAGATGGAAACAGAGAGCTATTAAAAATGTTATTAATATGACAAATTTATTGTATCCATTGATACAGCCAGTAACCTTAAGTGAACCCAGGCAAACTTTTTCGCAATTTGAGTTTGTTCTGTAGACCAGCTTGGACTTGGACTTGGACCTTGATTTCTAACACAATGATGTGCAACCAATGTGTCCAGTATATATTCGTTTGAGAACACACACACACATTATGTGTATATGTGTGTGTTCTCAAACGAATAGTTTCGTTCCTTGATTATGATTGGTTGAATTGTGTTTGATGGCGTTCATTCCCTAATATAGCATGACTGAGAGCGCATTTCGCTCTATATTAATGCGCTTAGGATATGCAACGGACAACTCAATACAAACTTCTTCAAAGTTGTTTGGCCATTCTGAAGAAGAATGACCATTTGTAGATGAAATAGCTTAAAAATGTCATTACTGTTTTTATTTTGTAATAATTTTCAAGGTAAAACCGTTTTAGAAAAGCAATAAGCCATCTTACCAAACAATACCCCTCAGATGTGCTAGATTCACAGTATAGAATGACCTCTAGGATACAGAAGGTGACAACTTGATACAACATATACAAAATAGTGAGCTGCCAGCTAACACTAACTGAATGGGGCACAGTTAGCTACCGGTTATATTATTTGGTCTATGTTGTATCAAATTTCTGATTCTTTTTCTTATAGACAGCATGTGGTGACCTGGAACATCAGGGCTATGGACTAAATCACACTTGATTTCTCCTTTAATCCAATGTAGGATCCAGTATAAATCTTGCTGCAACATATCAAAGTGTGTCCAAGTTATGCTGTTTCAGAATCCTAATGTGTTGAAGGTGAATGTTTCAGTGTTTTGATAACTGTTAACCATTGCTATATTTATACAGAGAAAGTGTTTACATCCAATATAGGCTGTCTGCTGACCAAAGCAGCTAAGGCTCATCTGTACATTGTCATTTATATGGTTGTTATACAGTACGATTTTTTTGCTCCTTTTGCATATTATGCATTTACAAGAGCTCTTACTGCACCTTGTGTTGTGTCCTCAGGCCAAATCAGGTGGAACACCACTTTATCAGGTAACACTCCCCTGGAGGAAGCGTTCAGAGTGACGACTTTATCAGCTGTCTCCCAAGGTTAGAGGAGGGATCGGAGTGATGAAAAGCCGAACACTCTCACACTCCCCTCTGCCTTGGTCTGGGGAGCAAGATGCACCGTATCCTTGCAAAGGTGCTCACATTGGCAGACATGCCAAACACTTTCATACTGGAGATAAGTCCATTCAAAGTTATTGCACTACAAAGGAACACTGATTAGAGTTCTCTCTCTCTCTCTCTCTCTCTCTCTCTCTCTCTCTTATCTCCCTCTTTCTCTCCAACACATACACTCAATTACACCTAGACAGATATACCCACAAATGTATGTACTCTTACTGTTAGAAGACAGATATTTACTGAGGTTTACTGACCTCACAGTACTTTTGTAGTGATGACATGGTCAAGGCTGCTAACGTGCATGGTATGTTTTCACATAAATCTTTAAAAGGGTTCAGAAGAAAATGGTATGTGCTGCCCACTGACTGATCCCCTGTGGACATCAGGTCTACGGATGATGTGGACTGAAAGATTGAGAAATAAAACCTTTTTTTCTTCGAGTAAGCCTAGTCTGCACGCAATTTATGAGACACAAACACGCATGCACACTTGCAACAGCATGGGCATGTTTATATAACAGACACACATACTAACAGAGAGAAAGAGAGAGAGTGGGGGGAGAGATAGAGAGGGAGGAAGAGCAATGTACTGTAATTTACTCTTGTCATGTTGGATTGCCTTGAGATTCCAGTTTGTGTTGGAATAAAGTCTTGATTACATTGTAGATTGAACTGAATCAGATGGAAAAGAAGATCATGTGAAAATATTGAATATATCCAGTGAAGTAATGGCAAATGTTAGTGATCTCTGGAGTTTGGAGCAGGATTTCTTTGCTATAGTATCCCAGATTTATTTTCCAGACACCAAGTATGAGCTTCTTGCTTCAAGGATCATTGTGACTCTTGTATGATAGCTTTGGAATTCGCCTCTCTTAATGGGTTGATTGTGGAGGTCGGAAATACTAATTAACGAGCATTTGAGCAGTAAATCTCTCCAACACTTAAAGAATGATCTAGAAAGCGAACTCCTCTTACAAATGAAGTAAATGTGAATACTGTGTAAATACTGTGAGTCCACTCAGAGGATGGTATTTAACAGCAGTTGATTTGATTCATGGAGTTGTCATGGTGTGTGCTGTGTTAAGCATACATGCCTTTGAGAGTTCAAGCATGTTTCCAAATTGTCTAAAAAAGTGTAAAAGTCCAGATAGCTGTAAGATTTGGGACATGAATAGGGTGTGAGTATGCTGTCATAAGTTGTCCTGAGAGTGACACACTGTAAAAAAGAATCATGTTTTTTAACTTTTAAACTTAAAAAAGGTCCAGGCTGTCTAACTATATTCAATCAACCAAATCTGAGATAATGAGTTGTGGTGACTTGTGGTGACTCAAAAAACAACAACAAAAAAAGTTTAAAAATTCATATTCTGTAGTTATTCTGACAGTTACTTGTAAGTTATCACAAATAAAAGGAAGTCTTATTTTTTACAGTGCACAATTTAAAAGCAAGTGAGCGTGTGTGAGAGAGAGATAGGGGTCGGGGGGTGGGGTTGGAGAAAGATTAGCATCTCGCACTCTTACAGCTTGTGATTCACGGTGGCAGAGCCACCTGTCAACAGTTCGCTCCCATGTGCATTGCTCCTAACTGACCAGCGTGTGCAGACTGATCATCTAATGTGCTAATGAATACTGTCAAGCTTCCGCTGATGGCACCCTCAGTGTGGGCATTTAAGAGGCCATACATAATACAACAGATGCAAATACTCTTCCCATGTTGCAGGAGGGCCTTTTTCACACTGCTGTTTTAATCACAATAATTTTCTTTTAGATTTAATTTACAATCCACCCATGTTGACTAAAGCGATGCTGATACGTCCATCTGATTACAAAATGCATGAGAACCCATTTATGGAGAAGTCGTCACATTAAAATAGAATTTGGTCAAGCGCTTGTTAAGGCTTCTTTGTTTTTGCATGTAGTTGACCTTTGAGCCTGTGGAGGGCAGTGTTGTGCAGGATCTCATCGTGGCAGTTTCATGAGGACTGAAGCGGCAGAACTATACCTTGGGATCAGCACACAGTGCACCCTTCAAAAGCCTGAACAGCCAAGCTTGCAGAAATCATATCAGCGATGCCCTCTGAGCATTCTTCACTGACTCTGCGTGACAAGGAGAGCGGGGGAATCACGCACCATTCCCAAAACAAGGCGGCGCAGCAACGGCGATGCGTAACACCACATGACAGGTAGTGCTTGTTGCGCCTTCAAACGCCTCCTCCAATTGTCAGGCATCTGTCATCTTGGCCCCGTACGCACCCCTGCACCCGCTCTCCTCCGCCCTGCTTCATCCTCCAACCACACCGTTACTGCCACCCACCTGCAAGAAAAACCCACCATAAAGCCATCCCTCATGATGAGAGAGAGGGCAAGCCAGACGGTGTCCATTATCTTGCTGCCTGATACGGCTGAGGCGCGTCTCCCCCTAGACCTTTATGAACCATCAGTGGAGTCAGTCAAGTCTAGCAGCTGAGACAAGGTCTACCAACCATTATTAACTCAGAAGAGAGGGGTATGGTAGGAGCAGGCCTTATTCTTTTCTTTTTGTTTTTTTCTCTTCCTGTTCTCTATCTTCTGCAGATGTGTCAGTGCTACAAAGGGAAAAATTGAAGATGGCATTTCCAGCTCTTCATAATTTTCTTTTTCATTGCTGTTATTATTTAGGCAACGTTGGTGGCATGATGAAACAACAAAATATCTGCATGGTGAAAGAAAATTCAGAGAGAGAGGACAGATATTTGATTGTTTGTTGGGTTAGTTTAACGTTCACACGTTCACACACACAGACTCACACACACACACACACACACACGTCTTTCACTCCCTCTTTCTCTCTCTCTCTCTCATACACACACGAACACACACACACACACACACACATATACACACAGACACACACTAATACCAACTGCTTTGGTAGTGATTGCTGATCTGTCAGTTCTTTCATGGGGAAAGATGAGTCAAAGTCACACACTCTAAAATGAGAATTTATCTTGCATGCATGCACACACACACACACACACACACACACACACCACACACACACACACACACACACACATTGATATTCATATATCATGATATCAAAGGGATCTCACCATGATCTCACATAATTTAAAGCAGTTTGCTGTGGATATATGTGTCACCCAGTGGATTAGAGATTCTGTTTAATGCACACCACCAGAAACTTCAGGGGAAGACAAGCCCTATTTTTAAGTTTGCTTAAGAAGGGGGCTTGGGGTGGGTGGGTTATGAAACTCTGTATCAACCTTATGGTCATACAAGAAGTGAAGAAGCTCCAATCCTCTTGTTACGCTTTCCCCTGCAAAAGACTTGCAACACAAATGAAGGCCTAATCACCACTGCGGCAAACAGAGAGTCTCTGCCTCTGTCTGTATCTGGAAACACCAGATTTAGCCTCTGCAGCCCATGAAAAAAGTTTGTAATAAGCATTCACACAAAAAGGCTTTTTCTACCCTCCTTGTTTTATTTCTCTGCTTCTTTACCGACGTTGTTTTTATTTTCCGTACACTATCTCCTTCGCCATGCTCAGAAGATCAGTCGCTCTGTGACAGGGGAATTTGATTTGGAGAGAAAAGGCTTGCTTCTCAACCTCAGCGGAAGATTGTGTTAGTCATGCGGATTGTTAGGAGGGGCAGGCGAAGGAGAGTACGCAGGTGGCTTGTTCAACTTATATAATGTGCAGGGACGGCACTGACAGGGAGAGAGCTAGACTGTCACTGTCACAGTAATTACCACTGGCAAAGGGATCAGGCCCGTAATGTGGCTGAAACATGGCTGAATCTGACACAGGCTTTGTTGTTACCCACTGCAGCTGCAAATCACTGTTTGTAGTGGCTAAAGTTCTTTTTTTTTTGGTCAAGAAGAGGGAGAAGGAAGAAGAAGGGAATATATCTGTGCTACCAGACTTCTTCCAGAGATGCTTTGTGCTGATGGCAGAGAAGAAAAATGGCGTCAGATTAAGATCCCGCTGAATGCAGAGATAACTCTGGGAGGAGATAAAGATCTCCACAGAGTGAGGAGTGAGGAGGAGGAGGAAGAAGGGGAGGATGCGAGCGAGATGAGAGAGTGAAGATAGCAGTAAACACACGCAAGCCCCAACACAGGGCCAGGCAGGGGTGAGGCACAACACACACACAGATGATGAGGGTAAAGACAACCTGTGGTACATTTGTGATGAAGATTGCAGTGACACACAGTCATGTAGAGAACAGTCTCAAAGAGAAGAGAAAAAAGTTTTTTTTCTTCTTAAAACATGCACTCTATCTCCTCTGAGCCACTGTAAGCTATGATTTCAAAGCTCTGAGCTTCATCCTGAAAACGCTGTATGTACCACCATCATGTTTTAGTGAAACATCTTGTCACAGAGGCCATACGAACATACGATTCTATGTTTTAATGGAAGTGAATGATAACAAAAAAATATTTGGATATCAGAAACAGAGTGTCACTATTTACAATCCTTTACTGAAATAAAGTTTCCAACCAAGTGAATTACATTAATATATTGTAGAATTTATGTCTATATCACACTATACTTTTTGTACAGACAAGGAAGTCCTCTGAGATCCTGAGATCCTCGCTGAAAAATATCAGCAGACACCCAGTGTCACAGCCATAATGATGCCTGTGCAAGAACGGTGGGACAGATTGTCATCCCCTATCCGCAGGGGTGAACAGCAAAGTACAATCACTCTGCCTGAGAAGAACTCTCCCCATGAAACTTCTTTGCAGTCACAAGTTCACACGCTATGTTCAGTCTGTTTAGCATTACAAATGTTCAGTAGTTGAAAGCAAAGCCTTCACAGGGTTACATTTACATTGCATGCATATTTATTCAGTTAGGAGATGCTTTTATCTGAGGTAACACACAGCAAAGGTGATTTATACAGTGGATTATTTGTTGTTGCTTTCTTAGAATAAAACCCATGGCTTTGCCACTATGACTATCTTCCCCCTCCGTATTGTAATTGTAAGCACACGAAAAAGGTGAAAAAATGGTCCTGATTTTCAGCAGTAAATGATCGTGCCCTGCATATGAGAACCAACAAGTGATCGTGAAGATGTTGTTGCATTTCCAAATCTGCTCAGATATGTCAGCCGGTTCCAGAGGTCCATTTTGCTGAAAGAGCTGATTGCAAAATGCTCTGTTGAAAAGGGAGAGGCAATTCAGGCAATAACATTTCATACTTATTTTTCTTTGCCGAGTCACTTTCCCCCCTCGGATCTAAAGTCACGCTGAAAGGATTGATAACACCCGAATGAGCTTTCACCCACTTGGCTGGAACATATCATTTGACACGCTGGGTCTCATTTTTGTTCAGAGAGGCACTGGACCTCTGGTCAACCCTCATCTGTTTTGCTTTTTAAGCTAGAATTTGTGCGTGTTAGATGCTTAGGGGGAGGCAACACACACACACACACACACACACTTATATATATATATAAATTATTTTTTAAGTCTTGCACCGCCTGCTGTGTGGCTGGGCAACAGAGGAGATGCACTTCCTTCCCACTCAGAAATCTCTGGAGCTCCTTAGCAACGCCACAGGGTGACCATCTGCCCTTTTTGGTGACCCGTCCTTTTTCCGCTAAGCGTTGGGAGAAGCATGGAGAACAAGGCATCCTCAGCGGGCAGAACGGCAGCTAGAGGGCAAAAGTAATCCCTTCACCTCAGATGCTGTTGCCCTGTTGCGCAGAATGAGAAGTTACCATTTTTATGAGGCTCATATTGAATGCAGGCTGCACATTCAGTGGAAATCGCATTTGGTTGGATTGGTGCTGCGTGGACATGCATTAGTCACCGATTGGGATGCAGACAGAGTGTCTCCCACAGCAACAGCCTGTCTGCTGCCTCCACTTCTGCACTGCCACTGTTGTGCAGATGAGACTGGCTCTGGGGTCCTAATCACTGGCGCTTCTTAGATACACCACTTTTACAGGCACAGAATTAGTAAATGGGTCACACTGACAAACACACACATGCACATAAGATGCAACACATACACACACACACACTCTTTCTCTCTCTCTCTCTCTCTCTCTATCTATCTTAAACACACATGCACGCGCAAAGTGCTTGTTGCAATGACAGAGGATATTATTACCAGTGGGGTATTCAAGTATAGTACATCCAAGCAAAAGCAGAGATCAACTTAAGTTTGACTTTGAGACGCCACTGTAACAAAAGCCACATATCAATAGATGACATGCATTTATCTAAGTACAGATTGGGGAGCTGGCCAAACAAAGTTCAGAGCAGATATACTATTAGCAGAGACAGTTACAGAGGCACTTGGCACAAAAGTCCATTTAGGGCAGCAATCCATCAACGAAGGTAGCATGAGGTAAATAAGAAGTCATTATACACACAAGATGCATGACCTGAATATAACACATTATACAACCCCTTGCTTCTGATTTATTGTGCATCAAGGTTACCACGCTGACAAACCATCTTCTCAAATCAATGGTTGCACACTACAGCACTAGAACCACCGTCTCCTGTGGCAAGATCTGTGTGTGCATGAGCCGTCATTATTAAAAGATAAAGCAATATTCTGAAATTCCAGTTGCTCACTGAAAGAAAGATTCATGATTAGAAAAAGCAATGCCACGTTGGAATATAAAGATGGAAAACTAGAAGCAGTGTTAGAGGTTTTTCAAAGACGTTCTCTTGTGGGGAACGAGGCGATCTCTTGTGACTTCTTCAACTCCAACTCTCTTTTACTATTTACTGATAAGAAAGAGGCTATAGTATGTATTGCAATTTGAAATATAACATAATGTAATAATGAAAAATCATTTCTGTCGGGCATTTGATCATGGAGTAACTGAAGGTCGGTTCCTCCTGTACTGAAGCTATGTGCACCGAGTGTGAGTGTGAGTGTGAGTTGAGCAGATGACCTTGAGGAATGAGAGCAGCGCTCCGTTTGCTCCGGCTGTCACTTCATTTGCTTGTCTGCCATCCAGCAAACCGCAGGGACGCTCTCTGAAGACGCCACGTTTTCGCCCTCATTTTTTTTCTCCTGGCCAGCCTGCACCTGTCACCCAGAGCCCCAGCACCTGACTGTGCGCCTCTCAAATATTTCATGAGTCCCGGGCAGAGCCACCCATCAATGATGCATCCGCCGTGTCCGGCTCCCTCGGCGCAGACAGGACGCTCTCACTCTTACAGCAGACCAATGCAGCAAGCAAATGCAGCAGGACAGTACAAGCTATGCAAAGTCCTCATCTCAAAACACACACACACACACAAACAACAAGTAAAACAAAATCCTCAATAAATGAGTTACATTTGCAAAAAGGCATGTTTGCGAAAGAATAATTTCTTTGACTTTTGATGCATTTATTCATGTGAGTTCGGCGCTAAAACTGTGACCTTTACATAGTATCAGCCATTAGAGAAGAAAAGAGCTCTTGCTAAATGATGGTGGGTTATCACTGGGAGACTCAGACAGAGCTGTAAATCTCAAGCGGTTCCCCGTCTTTTTACTGCGGCAAACCACAAAGCGCCTTTACACACTGAAGTGGCCACTTCATTAGCTTAACCTTCCCCTTTCATGACACAGATGGCTCAGTCACCCGCATCACTGTCCAGTCGGCCGGATGGAGAGCACAGCGAGGCGCTCACTGGGGGGTACCATCCACACTTTGATATGGAGTATTAGACACGCTCGTAGTCCCGCTGAAAATAGCTAGTGAATTATGGAGGCAGAGAAGAAACAAAGAGAGAGAGAATCGAGAAGGATGCGGAAAATGTTCAGTACAAGAAAAAAAAAAAAAAAAAACATGCCGTACCACCACTTTGTGTAGTGACGTCAGAACCCGTAAACTTACAGGAAGCAATGACTCATGGTGATGTTACAGTAGGATGTCAATCCTACTGAGATTTCACCCCTTCACCCCTTACAGACTTCTAGTGCCCATGGAAGTAAGTGGAGTCTACATCAATTTCAAACCCAGTGAAGTCATTTTCACCTGGTGGCCCCTTTGGTAAGACAGCTGTGACCAGTAGAGAACAACACACAAGACAGGCAAAGATAATCAGAAACACATTTAGCTCACGTACAGATTTATTTTTTCTCCCTCAGACAGACTGTCGATATTCCTAAGTGTGCGATGCATGTAATCACATTAGAGCCTGCCTATCGATAAGCAAATATCACCTGCTCAAATTACACCTGTTCTGGTCTATGTTGCTAAATCACCATTGCAAATACACCCCCCACCACCCCCACCCTGTCACAGAACCAGCAATCCTATTTAGAGCAGTAAATCCCATGCTACTTGGATTGTGATTGGATAGGGTGTGTGTGTGCGTGTGTGTGTGTGTGTGTGTGTGGGTAGAAACACCCTGAGATGCTGGATCAGATCACTTTACCTTGATTGTAAACAGTCTGGGTGCTGTGACAGGGAAAAAGGGCATTGAGACAAAATGCCGATGCATATCCGCACCACAAGAGATCCTCCCTTTCCTCAAGCATGCATTTGGGGCTTGCATAGCCAAGCCACTGCACATCACTGCTGGTTGCATTTCATTCCAGCGTGATTATACTAGGGGCCATTTACCTAGCAGGCACATCCCCCGAAAAAATCTATCGGGCATGTCAATGAAATTATAACGATGCACTGTGTGTGTGGTGGCACCTAATGAAATGAAATTGATTTAAAGGGCTTCTTGGCTCCAGGCTCATAGATGGACCCAGGGAGTGGCCCCCGATGGTCATCATGGGCTCAGACAGCTGGGTGTAGAAGGTGGGGTGAGGTGGGGACTGGGGATAGAGTGCTCCCCTTGGTTGGGGGAGTCAACAGCATAGGGATTTTGCCCTGTGGGATAGCGCTCAGGTAATAGTGCAAGAGGCTGACAGATGTATTGGCAAACTGGGATGCAGGTGATTGATGCAACTCAAGCATGTATATCTGGTTAGGTGAGTGTTGGGCTGATACCTTCCTTACAGCTCAGGATTGCAAAAATACCAAAAAACCAATCTGGGCCATCCCTCTGAGGTCCATTTGAGTGGATAGGTAAAATGCACACATGAAGCCTGCCCTAAACGCAGAACCTGCATTCTGGATAGACAATGTGTGCTTCAAATGGTCATATAGGTCTAAACTGACTTGCTAATGATAACATAATTGGAAGATAAAGCACTTCAAAGAGTAGGCCACACCTTCCCCAAAAAGGCAAACTTATGAAGTTGGATTGTGTCTGACTGTTTATAAGACAGATGTATTTATTTATTTATTTATTTGATTTTAATAGGTCACTATATAGTGAAATAAAGCATTTAAGGTAGAGCTATAGCCTAATGCTCTGCTCAAAATTTCAAAAAGGACAACCGTAATACTAAATTTAAATCGGTGCCTGCACGAATGTAGCCTCTGACAAATAATGTTTTTCATATCTTCAACCCAAATGCTAAGCTACCATGTTGAACTTTTAAACATTTCTCGTGCATATGCTCTGTCACATTGTTTGGCTTGCTGTCTGCTGTTCACCTAAAATCCACTTGAATGTGGTCCCAAAGCGCGTAATTTGATTGTTCACTGATAATAAGAAAGGCTTTTCCAGAGTTGTTCTCACGCCCCCTTCTCCCTCTTCTGTATTTTGCCTCAAATATTATTTTTATCCCTAAAAAATTACCAGCAACGTCTTACCTGGTTACAGCCATGGTTTCTCGCTCTTTTGTGAATACATTGTGCTGAAAGGTCTGTGCACTTGCAGAAGGGAGACAAATTATTTCACAATGTAGCCTGATAGGTTATATGCATGGTAAGAAAATGACCTAAAACTATTCAAAAAGCTAAGCCTACAACTTGACATGCACAATTTGTTTGCGACTTTGACCAAAACATTGCTATTAAGCAATGCTGGCTCTGGCTTGTCCGTCGGAACACAGTTAAATCCACTTTGCAGTATGAGCCTGATGAACCTGAATGCCATGCCAATTCGCACAAGACTGATTCAAAATGCCAATAACATTTTTAAGCAAAAAGGCTACAGTGGATCTCAATCAGGACATGATGTTACATAGCTGACATAAAATCACAGGCCTCCATTTCAGTCAGCTAGACATGACCACTGCACAAAATGCTGCTTCCGACAGGTTACAGTTGAACTAGGCCATGTTCAGAAAAGATTTTTTTCTGGTTGTCAAACACGGTAGGGATATGAGCATAAACTGTGCTTATATACTTATTGCAGCACAGCGCTAACTAACTTTTGCACAGTGACAACAACATATACAATAATAAACTTTGATTTGACAGGTGGGGCGAGGCCCTTTTGTCTGTGGGCCCCCCTGCCTCATGGGGTGTAGTGGGGTGAACTTTACCCCCCTACATACACTATGATCAGGGATTATGTACAAAAGACAAAGGACACTGCAGCAGAATTCAAATTGCTTTTTTGTTCAAATTGCCAGTTTACCCACTCCCTTGCCATGCAGTGGAAAAATATAGCATTCTTATAAACCAAAAGTGATGACACAAGTACTTTTGCTGATGTAGGCAAGAGGCTTCGTCATGAAGTACTGCCTCCATTACAGTATGAACACCAAAAACTGCTGAGGAAATGCAGTGTTATGGAGGAGAAGTTTAACTATCACACACACTAGGAGTTGGAGTCTGGTTTACTGCGCAGACCCTCACTTCATTGCTCATTGAGTCGTACGGCAAAACCAAATATACAAATCAAAGGCGTGCTCAGTGTTGTCGCTGAGGCTGCCCTTCTGCAAATTGCCTTCCACATCAGGGATGATAAAGTGCCTTGAATTAAGTGGGCATCTGAACAGTGTCCTTGATCTGTTTCTCCTGAAGGTGCAAAACACAAATACACACACACACACACACACACACATACACAAGAATGCACACAAACAGTCCTCAGGTGGGTCAGTGGACACCCAATCTCTCCTGACTCGTGTCTGGACAGAACCAAACTCCAGAGTCAGCGTCTGAGCAGGTCCGTCCTCAGTCACTTAGCAAATAAAAACCTCCCAGAAAGTTCATTCCACAATGACTCTCCACAGAATAGAGAGAAAAGCACAAAAAAGAAAGAAAAAAGGAGAAATCGGACAAACTCAGCAAAGTAAATTGACCTCCCTCCTCCAACCACTCTGACAGACTAAGGAAAGCAGCGTCATGCAAAAACAAAACAAAAAAAACTCCTGTTTCCGCCTGATCAGTGTATTATAATGTTGCTTTCTCTTTTTTTCACCCTTACATTGATTGTGTCCAATAAACAGGACTGTTTCTGAATTGGCCAAAAGCAATGGCCTGCTGCATTTGGTTCTGCATAATAAATTTTCAGCAAGGCCATTCAGAAAGGGGTTGGTGCCAAATTAGGTTCTCCCTCACATTCCCATCACAATGCCGGAGTGGCCATGTGTTCCTATTCTGCATGCCTCACAAACACACAGAGGAAAAAAAGTTTGCAGCATTGAACTGTTTCGGCAGGTTTATTTGTATTCTGTCTCCAATTCAGCCCACAGGACAGCTTTTATGAGATCACTCAAGCGAGACATTAAAGAAGCTCATTCTTTATTAATCCTAATGCTGACAATTCAAAGCTTCCTGACACACCAAACACAGGCTTTTTATGACTTGCACACACCCTGGCACAGTTTCTACTTTAGGAATCAGGGGGGCACAGCCATGATTTCCATCCTTTTGTTGTCTGGCATTGTGAATCTATGCTATTGAGATATGTGATTTTGTTATTTTTTACAAATGGAAATAAAAAAAAAATGGAAAAAATGTCCACCATTCTGCCCCTTTGCAGTTGAAAAGTGTTCAGCCTTGCATTCATATCACAAAATATCTTTGGCTGTAAACTTGGTAAATAGACCCAGTTTATCAAATGACAGCTCAACAGAACCAATCATCTCTCCAGCTTACCCATCAAATTGACATTTTCTTTTAATATTTTGCTCACAAAGCGGAAGTTCGGCGTCATTCCAATCATACCTCTGTTGTATGTGCTTGCTGAGTGTTCTCGAAGGAAGAAAGAGAACAAAAGTATTTGGAACTAAATAGACCAAGTAGCAAACCGCCAGCAAACGCTAACTGAATAGTCTTGTGAGTAACGAAAGCAAAAGTGAGCTTCTGGTGCCATTGAGTTGGAGGAAGCGGAATGTTCGTTATTTGGTTTATTTTGGTCCAAATTCTTTCGTTCGCCTTCCTATCGACAGCACTCAGCAAGCTCGTACAACAGGGCAATAATTGGAGCTACTACTTTAAATGCAAACCAGAAACCTTATCTGATCATAAAAGAATATCATGATTTCTTTTTTTTGCTGAAACAAAACAAGGCATTAAAAGGTGGAGCTTCATTAGAGCCCACTATGCAGAATAATGTCCATTTCAGAGCTTAAATAAAACCAGATAAAAGAGAGGAGGGAGAAAATTGCCGTAGAGCATATTTAGGATGTCTCTAAGAGCCAGTGAACAAAGCACACAAATCTAGTGAACACACACACACACACACACACACACACACACACACATACACACACACACATGCACACACACAGCTGCAGATCTGGTATCAGTATAAGATTTATTGAGCAGACAGAAAAGAAATGAAACATTAATACTATCATGATTGCTGTGAAAATGCTCAATCAGCTAATTGTGGGCAAGAAGCCCAGAACATAATAAATATGTATGATTCCCAGAATGTCTGTGTGAAATAAGAAAATCAGAAAATACAAGGTCTGATTACAAATGAATTCCACTTCTCTGTTTTGGTATTGGATGGGAAATTTAAGCTTCACAGTTTTAACAAAGAAAAGTCATTGCTTTTGCTGATAAGGTATGAATATAAAAAATCCAGTCCAACTAATAATGCAACACAGTAACACTAACCTAAGTATATCCAAAAAGCAGCATAACTTGCAAATGCCTTGCCTACATACAGCTGATAAGGGCAAGGCTGTAGGTTTATTACAAAGAATGGGTGAAATGTTTGGAATCCCAGAGTGACTGCCTGAGCAGACAATAAAGAGAATTCACACTGAGTAATGTTACACTCAGCATCCAGAGATGGTGATAATCTTTCATTTTCTCTAACTCATGATTTATGAGAGAAAAAAGTAATATTCAAGGGCAGAGAAACCTTTAACTTGAAGAAAAAAAAAGTTTCTGGCTGTATTTCATGCTTGCTGCGCTGTGAACTACAAAGGCATACGAGGCAAAAAGTGCAGAGGGCAGCAAGGACCAGTCTCATGCCAGCAGAGTTGAACAGCACAATTAAGCTGTTTCAGATTCTTAATTAAAGCTGAGCAGCATGATCACCATGAAACTTTCGTTTGCCTCACAGGCAGGCCAAGCAATCACTGCTCTGACGTCGCCTAATATTTCAAGGGCTGGAAACGTCAACGTTGACGTATAATGGGAGAGCCACAAAACAAAGAAAAGGCTTCAAGCTAGTTTTAGTCTCGTTTAAATTAGGTCCACATCTGTAATGGAGGCATTAATACAGCAAAATGTTTATTGGCTGAGGCTGGGTCAGGTAGGGACAATATAAGGGTCACCACCAACTCTCCAGCCAGGAGAGGAGAGGAGTTTTTTAAAATAATGTAAACAAAAACTTCCTAAACCAACACAAAAGGCAAAGAAATGAAATGAATGAAGGCCCTTGACTCGCAAATATAACATGCTTAAAAGAGATTTGGTCACTAACATCCACACATAATAGATATATAAAAGAATGTCTTAGAAAGGAATTCTTGTTGAAGCATCCCATAATTGGCAGGGTGTGAGAAATAATGAAAAAATAGAGCTGAAAAAATAGAGCTGAAAAAATAGAGCGGAAAATAGAAAGGAAATGATCTTTTGAAATTCCAAATACTAAGGGCGGTCATGACACAGAATATGTTATGTTATTTCAACGGAGGACATCAGAGACCACAAAAGCCTCAGTGCATCTTCCAAGTGAGTTTCATGCAGGCAATCTCTCCTCCGTTATCAGGAGTGACGGCATCAATAATATCCTTTCTTTGATAAAATCTTTTCCTCCTCATTTGCTGTCAGCATCATCGCAGCCTGATTAACCACACATGTAGAACACTGAAATAGAAATTAAGACATGCCTCATTAGGCCGTGTGATAACAAATTGTAACATACTTTATCATTAGTCCTCTTTATTTGCAGGATGTGCTGCATTTTAATTGCATTGGTGGCACTTGTGAAAATGTGAAAGGCTTGAAATATGATGCAATTACAGATAGATTAAAAGGGTCTGTTTCTCTCTCCACAGAATGGAGAGGCACTCCTGTGAAGACCTCATGGGAAGGCAGTAGAGTGACATCTTACAGTGCCAGAATTGAATTATCTAAGCATCATATGGGGTCCCCTTTGATATTGTTGAATCCTGACTACGGGCCCTCTTTAAAGATCTTCGAGAACATTAGATCAGTCCATGTCTGGAGCCCTTTGTCCATAACATCATTGCTAATACCCTGTGCATATGACAGGTGACAGTGAACAAAGCAGACATTTTCTTTACAAAGAAACTCTGCCTTCTTGAGTTTATATGTGCCATAGTGACTTACACAGAGGGACACATCAATGCTGGCAAAGATAGACAGACAAAGCACAAAGAAGGACAGACAGACACGCTAAGGCAGACAGAGAGGACAAACACACACACACACACACACACACACACACACACACACACACACACACAGAGAGAGAGAGAGAGAGTCATGCTTTGAATGTTTTCAGCACCGTTTCAATGCCATGGTCACAAGCCACCCAAATCCGTGCTACCGTCTCTTGCTGGAGGGCTTGTCTGTCACAGAACACACTCCATAAGCTTGCTGCCAGCCCTCTCCTGCACACCTGCTGTCTGTCCCCGTCTGCAGTGGATGACAAAGCAGCCCCAGGCTAGAGTGTCTTTTCTCTCTTTCTCTCTCCCTCTCTCTCTCTCTCACACACTGCTTTGCCTGTCTCTGATGGTTTCCAATTAACTCTTACCACCTCAGGTCCCTCTACGCTTGGTTGAAATCCAACAACTGTATGCAAATATTGTAAGATGTACACAATGGCTGTTTGTTGAGATGATGTGATTATTTGTTGATGTGCAAATCCACACTCCTGCCAGATAAATGTGCATTCGTTCACACTGAGGCTGTGTTTGAGTCTCAATTCTGCGTATGAGAATGTTTTCGTGTGTTTGTGTGTGCGTGTGTGTGTGTTTGTGTGTTTCTGTATGTGTGTGCCATGGTCTTGGCTAAGCTTTTCACTTCTTTTCCTTTCATCCCATAATCAATTCTTTAAAGCTGGTGAGGTGTCTGACTGAGAGTGATTTAAAATTTAACCAATTTCTCTCCTGAGGTGGTAATTCCCAACCCTTCTTGCCCTGAAACTCCCTCTTTGAAAGGTGTTAGTTCGAGGAGGTGTGGCCGTTCATCAGCCACCTCCTTCACCCTCGTGGGATGTCAAGCAGACTGAGTGACAGGAGCCGGGCGCTCTGTGTCGGGAGACGAATGAGCCGGGCGACTCAGAGGGAGGAAAAAATCACTCCTCAGAGTAGGAGTAAATCTGCTCCCTCTGCAAGCCCTATAAAGAACCTGAATTATAAAGTAGAACGGTATTCCGACACCCATTTAATTGAGTCGGCACAGGCCGAGATACAGCATGCTTTAACTGTGCAATCCAATCGTATAGGCCTTGATTGATTTTGACAGGAGAAAATAACAATGAGGCACTCACCTCATTGTCAGGATCTGGAGCTGTCTAGAGGGAGAGTGCCTACAGTTTGCAGTCCAGTACAGTACAGTGCTTATAGGTGAGAATACTACTCGTTTCAGCACAGATTGATAGAGGGATTACACGATTGGATTGAGTCTGTCCGGTGTTGTTTTACTGAGGTGACTGATTCCCAGACAATTTCATGAGAATATAATTGGTCTAATTTGAATTTCTTAGTTTACTTTGCGCAGTTTATTATCAATTATGTTAATATATTGTATTGTTCTGTTTATTTGGAGGTCAATCAGGGTTGATGATGAAACAACTGGAGGCCAATATTTATTTTAGATGTATAAATACAATTAATTATTTTACATGTATGTATAATTAATATAGCATTAAGTGCGATTGTTGTGTAATGTCATATAGTTATTGCAATTGTTTTCTTAATGCGATGTTGTATTTACCCAGATCTGATGTCCGTAGCAACACTACAGCTTTTGAAAAAACTATTTTGTGAATCTTCACCTGAATAGTCTAAGAAAATTCTGTTTTTCAAGATCATTTTCACAGAGCTAATTTAAGTCACCTGTGAGGCCCGAAGCATAGCTTCAGTCTCTAAGGTTTTAAAGCTGAACCTATCCAGCTCACACTCCCACCACAAATCACCTCAGTGTGCAAGACAGGTCACAGCCCAATGCTGCCAAGGGAGCCACATCATCTGTAAAACCTGACACTTTTTAAACTATGCCGCTACGCTTTGAAATCCTACCTGTATAGGTAGCTTGCAGCACCAGTCCCAAGGGATCTTGTGGAACCCATAACACCTTTTCCAGGTGCAAAGACACATTTGAACACAATGAGCATTTCTATGACATCTGGAATTGACAAAGAAAATCTCCATTGTTTTTGATGATGATACACCCACCCCTATTCAGTCTGAAGAACATTATCCCAAATAACATCATGACCTTGTCAGCCATGCCAACTCAGCGACTCCTCTGTATTAGCAGGTGTAAGCACCTGTACCTCTCTACAAAGCAAGGTGTAAACAACGTCAAAGGTCAAGGGTCCTATTGTGAGGGAGTGGCCATATTGACACTCATGTAAGGCCCCTCTATACTGTGAACTGCTGGTGATGAAAGCATCCATTGAATGCAAATAAAAAGCAAATCTTTCTAACTGTATTGTTTGCACCGTTTTCACCACTGTTAAGTACTGTTGAAGCTAAAGACGTCAGCTGAGCATCACTGTTAAGTGAATGATGTCTATGAGAATCATCTGGTATAGAAGGCATGTTTAATTTCCATTTCCAACATGCCCTCTCAGCCTTGATCACTGCCATTTCTCTTCACAGATTGCTATGCAAATAACATTCTTCTGAGAATGAGCACAAATGACACCGTATAAAATGGCATGTCGTGATGCACGTTCCCTTAAACTCCATTTGGTTCTGCTCTTTCAGGCCACATCAGAACACTGCCCCCTCAGGTGTCAAATTCACATTCATTTTCAATCTGCTACTTTATTGATTCCTGCTGAGCGTCTCGACTGCCAGCGAGGTTCCACAGAGAGCAGAAGGACATAAAACAGGCCTCGCCTTTCATGCTCCTCATTGACTTGTGAGGAAAACCTCCCAGTTTGTTCAGTCCCATGCCCATTGTGGAGAGTAGCTATTAAAGTCTACCTAATTTCAGAGCGTCTTATTGGCATGCCTCAAGATCAAGTTCTGAATTATTCATTTAGTTCATAAACTGTCGAGGGAAAAAGCGCGATCAGCTGAAATATCCGTCAACATGAAACATTTGGCACTCATTACCTTACATCTTCAATGAGGTACCATCTTAGCTGCATACACATAATGGGGAACACATTTTATGAGTAATCAAAGAGTCAGAGAGAAAGAGATTGAAGAAGTCAACATAGTTAACGAGCATCAGTCCTATGTTGCTTATTTTGTAACACTTTAGAATACCTTGAAGGGTTATTGACACTCCGCCAGCTATTTTGCCTCTGGATGCAATCAATACCTTGGACTTGTGGGTCTACATAACCTCGAGGAGAGTGGCACCATTGCCACTACGCACCATTGCCAAATATAAATTCCTTTTTATTTCACTAAAATCTGAGTTGTGCTGTAATGATCATTTTGCCAGTGTTTGTATGACTCTCTGTCTCTTTTTCATCTTTATATTGCTCCTTTACCTATGGACTTGAAATCTTCCCACTGCTGACATTATATGGTCGAGTTAGCTTGCTCTCAAAGGACCAAGAAACCATTACACGCCACTCTGAGGCTGACCCTAATGCTCCCAGACGGATAATAGCTTTGCTTTAAGATGGGGGATTACTGGAGGTGATGCAAGAATTTTGCTGCTCCTCTGTGGTGTTCCGAATGTAGTTGCGATGCTTAGTGTCATATCTGGATTTGAATTGCATTATGCAGACACGTTATTGCGTAAGAATATCAGTGCATGAGCAATGAGCAAAGTTATCAGCATTTTGACAGACTGTTCTCTCGCAACATATGAAACAGTGATGTGAGTTTGTGTAGACAACACCATTCAAACTGCCTGGGGGCCTGATTGTTTAATTTAGGTTAAATTATAGTAGGAATTGTCAAAGCACATTCACTGCATTTATATTCATGGTTGAAATAGGACTGCAGTGCTTTGGCTATTAGATTAATGTACTTTTCTCAAGTGGCTTCTGGTGAAAGCACTGGCACGGTATAAAAGTAAGCCTTGAATAAAGTGGAGTGTCTTGGGTATCCATTAAACTAAAGTATCATAGTAAAATAGCATTCATTATGGCATGGGGTACACTCAGAACAAGCACATGCAGTCCACTGTTGTGCACAGAGTTACTCTTTGATCCATGGCTCATCATGTGGTTGAACCAGGATTTTTGTCTTGCCATGGAAACTGGGTGACCTTTCAGGGTGGTGGTGTGATGTACTGTGAACATCTCACCTGAGCACATGTGTGTGGACACACACACACACCCTCCCTCTCTCGCTCTCTCTCTCACACACACGCACAGAGGGAGAGAAAACGGCATTGTCTGACGTCAAGACCATCTGTCCATTTTGTGGACGCACAAATGACTATAATCCCCATCACCCAGTTTCCGTCGGTCCCTTCCTGAAGAACCACTCAAAAGGAAAATGAGTGGAAGAGAAGAGGTGGTGGCATTGGCAGTGTAGCGAGTGGAAACGAGTGGAATTCTGCAGCGTGCTGCACCCGACGGACAAAATTGCAGGGCTGGTCTCTCATGGCTGACTGTGCTCATCCTCGTCCCGCTTTGAGCACAGGGGTGGTCCTCTTGCAGCCAGCGTAATGGGGGATTTATCTGATCTCCCTGGGCCTGTGATCCACAGTTCTCAGTAGCGAGTCTGCTAGTGTGTCTTATCACACTGGGATTAGACTAGAGCTCTGTGCCACTGCAGACAGCCCCATCAAGGCTCAAATAGAGCAGCGGTGTGTGTGTGTGTGTGTGTCTTGGTGTGTGCTATGTGTGGATGTGCTTGTGTGTGTGTGTGTGTGTGCGTGCGTGTGTGCATGTTTGAAGATGTCTGTGTGTATGGTGCATGTTTGTTTGGCACAGGTGTGTTTCTTTGTGCGTGGGTGACTGGGTTTCCTTGTGCTGGAGACACCTGGCGTGATGCCGTGATATGTGCTCATGTTTACTTTGAGTTGTGTTTGGCTTGTTGCTTGTAAGGTCTTGCAGGAGAGGTTGCTTATTGGCACTCCGTTTTTTCAGACATGAAATGTTGACACTGTAATAAACCTTAGGACATTCATAACACTGATCAGACAATTGCCTGTCGCTGTTGCGTCACTGAAAGATAATATCAAAAATAAATAAATAAATAATAAAAAATACAGCACAAACAGCTCTGACGTCTTTTATAACTGTAAAAAATACAAAAGAGAACAGCAATGTATGATTGACCGTAAGGATAGCAGGACTCAGTAGGAACTCTCCATAAAGGGAGAATAATCTTCTCTGCCTGCAACACAGTATTTCACTCAACTGTGTGGTGACTAATTTAGGCAACAAGGTGGTTTATTTTGTTTTTTCCTTCCCACTTTTTTCCTATTACTGCTAACACAGAGGGCAGGTGGATTTATGCAAAGTTTTCAAATGGTCCTCAGTGGTATTTTCAGGCAAAGCTTTTACCAGAGCCCAATTAATCAATGTAAGTTGCCTCGTGAACTAGACTCTTTTGTGCAAAGAGTCTGGGCCCATTTAATAGTCATATGTTAGCTTCCTGGTAGGCAGATACTTTCTGTGAACTTTAAGACTATTGGACATACCTTGGGCATGCCTTCAACCATTTGCAACCATTTGGTCGTAACATTGCTTTCAGCCTTCCCACCGAGGACATAGACTTCTCTCTGTTTGCTGATTGGTCCTTCAAGTCCATCGGCGAATGAAATCAAAGCTAATGGAGAGATCCCTTACTGTGCTGTAGCGAAATGTGATACTGGCTGGAAGCACTAGGTGGCGCTAGCCTGGCTAACACTTAAGCAGGTGAATGCAAAAACCTTAGAAATGTGCTGTATTTGTGACATAGATGATGCAGGATTGTGCTTAAGATGTGTTCTATGCAGAGTATAATATGAAGTAGTGAATAAGAGAAGTGGTGTCATCTCAAGCAAAACCACCTTGCCATCACTCACAATCTTCACACAGCTGTCATATACACAGAGCCAAGTACGATCGTATTTGTATGTGTTTTTATATGTGTGTGTGTGTGTGTGTGTGTGTGTGTGTGTGTGTGTGTGTGTGTGTGTGTAAGGTAGATTGCATGTCTCTCTAATAAGGCTTTTGCGCATCTCTAATAAGGTTCGAGGTGGAAAACTTCTAGCAGGAATTGTGGAGTGAGTGTGAAAATAGTTCTCCTGTTCTGGAGGATGGAGGTGAGAATGAATCATTCGGCCTCAGCTCTGGAATACTCAGAATTCAGCACAGCAGGTGGTTGACTCACAAAGCCTATGTGTGAGATGATCAAGTTACTCAAACCACTCACAGTACCCAAAAGAGCAGCATCACTGCACTGAAACCTCCAAAACGTGTTATTTATGATTTGAAATTTTGCATCTAAAACATAACTTAACAGCAAGCAACATGCAATCCACCATCATGAGAAAAAAAGACAATATTGATGTTTCAACAATATGACTGCAGATGCATTTGTATGGACTAGTTCAGAAGAGCTTGTTGAACAAATTGCTTTTGCCATGAACTGTGAGCTGAATGAAACTATTTCCGATTTTTGGGGGGATTTTGAATCACTAAGAATCCTGGTATGATAGTTGTGGGGTGAATGAAGAAAATAAGAGCCTATCCACATCAGTTAGAGATGGCAGCTGATTACGAAGAGGGTTTATTATGAAAGATAAGGTCAGAAATATTCACTTGACGTATTTCTTAATTTTTCAAATAATTTAAAAGAACTTAACCTAACCCTAACTAACCCTGTGAACCAATTCAGTTGAAATGGCGAACCATGAATGCAAAATTATTAATTTAATTCTCTATGAACTGTATTTTGAACTAGTTCACAAGAAGGTTGAATGAACAACACTGTTGTATAAATGGTCAGGTTAAGTAAAAACTGCTTTCTGCATAGGCTGGTATTTTATTCATTACTTTGGTATTAGTTAGAATACAGTACATACTAGTACAGTACACACTAATACAGTACATACTAAGGCATTTCCACAAGTGAATCTATCTGATTCACTTTTGCAACAGGAAGGTCACATTTTCCAGTTTCATGACTAACAACTTATCATGTCATCCACAAAATGAGCCCACATTCACCAAAGATCTTCTCAGCAACAGTTGTTCATTCGATGGTAATTATGCAGAACTCTCTCTCTCTCTCTCTTTTCATGTTGTTGGTTGTCCTGGTTGATATAGCCTACTGGCCTGTTTACGAACATTCTTTGTACACCTGCTTGCTGTGTAGGCGTTCATTAGCTCGCTCACATTGCATTCTAGATAATCACACCGATTGCTCTTTGAAAAGTTCATCAGAAAACTCGGCAGCATCTTGGAGCTGAGGGCGTGTTGCCATGACAACCGTATCAAAAATTTAAAAGAGCCCATTGTTTGTTTGTTTACTGGCCACTTGGATTGCACGGGATATCATAGTGAGATTTTAAGCCATGAAACCAAAGCAAATAGCTTAACCTTGTAATGACTACTGCACCTCTACATTTAATTTATGACAGGTGTTCTGTTTATTTGTGGCCTCCACTGTGTCACATAGAGCCAATATCAACCAGTGGACTAATATTGTCCCACTGTGTGCATAGTCATAGAGGTCCAGCAGAACATTTTCTTTGCATTGTATGACCTTCTAAGACTTGGGTTCTCTAAGTCTGAACAGTCACAGATGTAGAGATGACAATTACTCAAGACTGATAAGTCAGTGTCTCAGTCAATACAAGGTTTGACCTCTGTGTAGATTACGCTGAGTGTCCATGCGAGCCTACTATGAGCAGTGCATGAAGTGCAAGGCCTACACTTTTCCTTTTTTGAGGGGTTTGGAACAACAGTCACAGAGTAACTGTGAATGGTCTGCCATACTGATGAGAAGATGAAGTGTTGTGAGCAGAGCTGGTGATCAATACTGAGGATGAAAGAAATCTAATGGAAATTCATTATAGAGAGAGGTCAGGATCTACATGCTAGTTCCTTATGAATGACACCTTTGTGAAGTTCAACATCATCCACTAGTTCACAGAGATATGCTGTGTCTTCTGTCGGTATGTTAACTGGCGCTAGTATTTGATCACTGCTGTTTACTTCACAGACGGCAGTTGATGGTAGAACGCTGCCAGTTGTGGGCCAGATCAGCGCCAGGCCTCTTCCTGAGTCAGCTACCTAAACGAGTCCGCAGTTTGAACATATGGCAATCTGACAGATCAGCTTGATGAGGTTGTGATTTTTAAATTACATAAGCGGGGAAAGTAGAGAGGCGGGCGAGGTATCAATCACAAAGATTTGGCAAGGGGGGAAATGAAAAACAAAAACAAAACAATATGAAAATAAATAAATAAATAAAAATACAGAGGCCAAGAGCAGTGGCATGAAAAAAAACAACAACAAAAAAAACAAAACAAAACAAGAATAAATTTGATGGCCATGAATATTAATGCACCAAAATATAAACAGACAAAACATGGTCTGAATCAGTGATGCATCAAAACATGGAGGGAGAAACCTCACAGTCAGCGCTTTTCTGACCGATAGCAGCCACGCTGAGGGCTAACCCTGCTACAGGATATTATTTAATCATTAAATCAATCTGCACTGACATTAATTACTTTTCTAACAGCATGCTGAAAACATAAAACCTCTAACTCTTGCCTCCACTCTTACCACAAATAGCCCAAATGACATTCCCCTTTGATTGCAATAGGTAGAGATTAATACTGATATTGTAATTTCTGGGGAGATATTGTCATTAGGAATAATTGAACTGGTGGGTACAAGACTCCCCATGTAATACTAAAGCTGATTCCAGGAATGAAACTCCATTAACTTCATTATAATGCCACACTATAGGGTTGATGTAAGTGCACAATAGTAAATCTATAACAGGGATAGATAGATAGACAGGGATGTTTTCAGAAACAACACAACTGGCACAGTCCGATATAGGGTACTCAGTGGTATATGTTGGTGACAGAGTGAAGGGTAGTTTGCCTGAGTTTAGATCAGTCCCTGCAGCAACCAAGCAGCTGTTTGTTGCCCACAGATTGAGAGAAGCCTTAAAATTGGGTGTATTTGTTAGGAGCAGCCCGTCGGTTTATCGATCCTCTCATCGATTTCCAACCACAGGGAGGTGGAAGCGTAGGAAATAAATAATTATACTTGTCTCGTCATGGTGCCCAATCCGTGTGAAAGCCAGTGGGGACAGGAGAAGCCTGGGCTATGTGCATGGAATAAAGTACAGCCAGGAATGAGACAAGGCCTTCTGTCCATCACTGCTCAGAATCCCTTATCCCACACATCTCCTGACACCAACTTCAGCCTTCGCCTAGCCTTCCTGCAGTCTGCTCTTCTCCTCTTCTCAAATATGGCTGCTGTAGCAATGGTGAAAAAGTCCTTCATTTTAGTATTATTACTATTGAGTGTAAACCACTTTGCAATACTTGATGGACACAGTAATGATCTCAATAGTCATTTGAGGACATATTTTATTTATAATTTCATTATGGTGCTATTTGGAGAGATTACCTGAGAAGTAGTTTATTTCTGATAATGGCCTCATACACTCCTCAAAAAAAAAAAAAAAAAACTCCTCAGTAAAAGACTGAGCATAGTTATATACCCAATGGCTTGAACAAAAAGACTAATTATTTAAAAAATTAAAATAAAAAAAAAATCCTACAGTGTGTCAAATCACATCACCAGTCTTTACACAATTAATGCACTGCTTTAATTAGCTGAACCTAACAAAGAGCGCACATTAGTATGTTAATGGTATACTGCTCCCTGATTGTAATGAAAAAAAAAAACATAGTTGGCTTGGCAAACCTTATTAACTTTCTCAAAGCTCTTTTTATGATTCCTCTCTAGCTCTTCAAATTAATTATTTCAGATATGGTATAGGCACATCTGACCTTGATGTAGACCTGACAGTTGTACCTTTATACCTGCAAATTGTTCCTCTTCACACCTGCAGGATATTTACAATTTTTTGAAACTAAGCTAAAACACCAACCTACACTGAGTTTCATTTTAAACAAAACATCTGTGGATGCTCCTGTAATCTAAGCCAATTGTGATCTGACATCTGGCCATAAATTGCATCTTGCAATCAACAAATGATATGAGCTACTGCAATCAACCACAAACTCAGCTGGAGAAAATTGCGACCCTTACTCCTGTTAATCAAGATCTGCCCTTTCATTTACACAATTATAGCCCAACTCAACGTACCTCCCAGACAGCTTAGTTCATATCTGATTAAAGAAGTCTGATTATTCTTGTTCACCGTGAAGGAGAAAATAAGAATGGCAGACAATGTTAGACACAAAGCAATAGCTTTTCTCATCTTCCAAAGGTATGGCTGCACAATATTTATTTAATACAGGTGTGTCAATATTAAATATATATGAAGTGCTAAATCAATGGTGCAATGTCCTTAGGAGACAAGGAAACTGAGGAAAATCTAAAGGAAATGTACTCATAGACAAAGCAAAATGATTGTCCTCATTGTCCTGTCCTGATCCTGATTGTCTTGAATCAATCAACTCCTAACCCAGTTGTTTGAGCTTACCAAGTGCTGTCGGTTCACTAAAAGTGAGAAAATTTGGTACAACACAGACCGGATGTGCAAACTAGCCACTAACACTAACTAAAGGTGGCATGGGAAAACATTATCAGTTAGCACTGGTTGCCGTTTCACAAATTCGGTTGTATCAAAATATCTGTGTTCTTATTCCATGCAATAACCTCAAATAACAGGGCTTTGGGTTGACTGACTTCAAATTAAAGCTTTAACACTCCTCTTGCATGTTACTATTTGAGACACTATAACCTCTAACCATTAGAAAACTGACCGTGTAACACAAAGCAAATAGCCGTAAACACATTTCCCCATAATTACTCAGGTTATCACCAGGGCTCATATCCTACAAAGCGTTTTATCCGGAGACCATGTCAGGTTCCACACTATTATTATCAGCCTGTGCTGAACCGAACCATGGGAGAGAGAAATGCCTGTTTGTACTTTCAGTAACCTGAGGGGAGGCCCAAAGAGAGACTCTGGCTGCAGCCCAGTCTGTTCTCCTTGGCAGGTGCTCCATCATGACTTGGGACATCTGCGCCCTTACCTGGGTCCATTACACTCGGAACATCTGCTGTATGCTCCCCTCTCAGAAGAGTTAGAATGTGCAAACAATAAGCGGTCGGCCCAAACTGCCAGTCGACTCTGGCAAACTTCTGAGGCAGAAGTGCTGCTGTCTGGAAAGGGCCACAATTAAAATAATAATAATAATAATAATAAGGCAAGGCACCGTGGTGATCCTATGAACTGCAATTAATATTTAGAAAGCATTGGGCAGAGGTAAACTAATGGAGCAAAATTGTTTAAATGTATGCAACTTTACAATAATTGTCTCTTTGCTTTCACAGTTGCCTCCTGTTTGTTGTAAGTGCTAAATGTAGAGCAATTAGCCAACTGTCTGTATATTTTCTCATTTGATATTTTAAAAGAGTGCTTTTCAGCCAAGACTTCAGACTCAGTTTCTAGCTTTTTTTGATCAAATCCACTGAGTAATGATTATGAAAGTGAAATGTATAAAAGGAGCGTAGGGCTTCTTGACTGAACTAAATGTATTTTCTGCTGCGTATAAAGATGAGAGGTAAGAGACTGACTTGTTTTAATTTGCCTAAGAGAAGACTGTCATTGCTTGGGTAACACCCCATATCACAAGATGCTCTGAGGTGACCTTTGAAAATAAGCAACAAAGCAAACTGAACAGGAATAGAATAACAGTTGCTTCACAAAGGTTACTGGATCCAAGTCTGTAATTGCTTGACCTTGTCCGAAAGCACTATTTGATGCGACCCAACAAAATTGGTTATTGAACGCTTACCTTTCTATATAACTGTACATCTCAGGTGTAATAAACAATCTTGTGTTCCTGTTTCCTTTCTCAACCCCATAACACCCCTATCCCACCACCACCTCCCTGCACACAACAAAAACATTGACAGGCCCCTACATCACGCTCAGTGGCATATGATCTGATGCCACGGGCATTCCATACATATTTCATCCTGCACTCATGGGTTTTCGCTAACATCAAGGGCAAACTACATATGAAACGTTTGAAGATCAGGATAAATACTGCAAATATATATATACACGTACATATACATGTATATCTTTTATGTGCTTCACTTAACCAGCATCATTGAATACTTTATATTTAAGATAGAGTTGACTAATGTACAGTAACATTGACAACCAAAAACATAGGTACACCCTTATGTTCAATGCATCCATGTCACAATTCATTTTAAGGACAGTATGTATTCCGTCGTTTCTTCTCTGTACATAGGACATAGACCTCACAGGAGGTGTTTAGAATAACATGAATAGCACAAATAGCAACAAAGAGAATAGCACATCTGATTGAAATGGTATTGCTCAATAAGAACAGGATCAGCCTGTGGGTCTAAGTCCAAGAGTGCGATGAAGAATGAAAATGTTCTCCCTCGTCTATTTCTCTCTGCCTCACACACTATCTCACCCTTTTCTCTGTGTCTGTAGCACTTAATATGCCTTTTCGGAGCAGTGAACAAGTAATTGAGAACAGTTGAAAGGGTGTAGACATGGTTCACGTAAAGTGTGAATTCAGTCCAATTTCATGCTGTTTAAACTTTCTCCCCAGAGTGAAAAACCTGTCTAAAAAAGCCTTCTGTGAGTGAAAACTCCATCTTAAAGAAGTGAAGGTAATGATTGTGTAAGCAGCTGATGGCATAGAGAATGATTTAGAGGTGAAGCTTGTAGCACCTGTCTCCTTTATTAATTTTATGACCCACTGTACACTTTACAGTTCAATACTTTACTTTAAACTTTAAGTTTAATACCTGGCAGCTCTTAATGTGTTTGTAACACATTTACATGTAGGCTACAGCACCATACAAAAGTAATAGGCACCCCACATGTTTGTTTTAGCAGTGCTTTAAAGACTAGGAGTGGGAATTGGAACTGGGAATCGAGTAGAATCAAGAATTGAATGCTTCAATTTACTTATCTCTCTGACATTATCAATTCATTTTATCGATACCGCCATGTTTTTCTGGACCATGTCGATGGGTCTTTCTGAATAAAAAATGAAAATGACAACAGTTCTACATGGTTTGCCTCATTCTATTAAGCTAATATGATCACCTTAGTAGTATAGGCTGTATTATAGGCTATATATACGTGCTGATACTGAAAACCTGTGTAGAATACCTTCTAAGCAATAAGTAGAGGTTAATACTGATATTGTAATTTCAGGAGAGATATTGTCATTAGGAATAATGAAATCTGTGGCTATAAGATCACAGACAGCTGATCTCGAAACATCACATCTGAATTTGCCAACAGCTTATGGCAGGCTAGGCATGTCTATCAGTGATCTGAGTGTGGAACAGTTACTGAACCAACAGCTTACCCCTTGTGCTTGTTTGTTACTGAAACATTGCTGGAGCAACAAGTCTGGGGGTGGTCTAAGACTGATTTCAGAATAAGAAGTACTTTTTATCTGTTCTTAAATACTTTGTACAAATTTCCTGTATTTTGTTATTAAATTTGAACAAAGAAAGGAAGAGATAAATGTGTTAGGCACTGCTGAAAGAAAACATATGGAGTTCCTATAACTTTTGCACAGTACCATATGTATTTTAGAAATCCCCAGAACTAGCATTTACCAACACTGTATCTGCTTAGTCTACAGGCGATTGTTTTCAGCAAGCAATCAATGGTCTTTTTTTTTTTTTCTTAACATGCTGCTAGCTCCCTTGCAGATATATTATGCACATTTTCAAGCACAATAACTAAAGGTCAGAAATAACAGTTGACTCAGACTTAAAATCTTTTTGCCATGTTCAAGGATCTGGCTTTGTCAGGTGGTATTTAATAACTGCATCCTGCTGAACCAGTGTAGGCAGAGCCTTTTAAAGATGCCACCGACATTATAATTAACCATCTCATCTGTAAAGCTCTGAGTGCCATCCAACCATTTCCTGGTAAATGCAGTTCTATATTAGCCTGGTGGACCAGACTTTATCCTCAGTTCACTTTGTGCAAAGAGTCTGGACACTCCTCATATACAAACTCAGGAGGATAGGATACTGGCAACAGAATCATATTTGGCAGCTTAAAGTCTGGGGTAAATCAACCCACAGCCTCGTTGTTCTAAGTTGCTGAGTGCAGCTCGCAGTAAGAAGAACAAGGACATTTGGTAGCCTACAAAACAGAGTAAATTTGCAAATTGGCAGTTTACTCTAACTGAACGGGACAAGGGAAAATGAAACTGACACATTATGCACGTCTAAGTTAGCTGCTCATTCGATATTCAGTCAATGTTGTAATTTTCATACGTCTTCTTCCTACCATCTCAGTAACCTTGAACAATAGGGCTATGGGTTAATTTACTCCAGACCTATCCTGTAACTCTGACCATGATGGGCAAAAATGTTGTAATGTCAAAATATGATAAGTGCATTGTTCTGCCTATCAGCAGAAATCCCCCTTCATGCAAACTAGAGTCAAGCCCTAATGCACTGATACAAAAGATCATTGAAAAGTTGATATTGTTGCACTATGTGTCACTCCCACTTATGCAGACTGGAACTATTCACGTTTGCTCCCATTGGTAACGTATTATGTTGCTCTATCTTGGTCAGTATTCAATGATCTTTGCTTATAGTTTGGTCAATTACTGCGCCCTGCACCTGACTGAGCTGTTTTCCTATTTTCATGTGTCTAATACTTCAAATGTTGGGTTTTCATTCCCCTGTCACCATTTATGCAGTTAACACTCACAATTTATTTATTTATTTATTTTTTTTGGGGGGGGGGATTGCTGTGCAAACTGTATCTGTATTCACATTACTTTCAAGTTATCTTTCCACAAAGACTCTTTTATCTTTGAGACTGCTGTGTCAGAATTTTTGAGGTGCAAAATATGAGGCCATATCCTTGATCAGGACACTACCTATCTTGTCACAATATGAGGACGAAACTGAGTTATGAGGAACTAACAGTGTCAGAATGAACACTATGACAGCTACTGGACTGGCCGATAATAAAAACTAAATCACCTCAAACTCCTTATACAGATTACATGTCCCTCAGAATTGAAAAATATGACCTTTTCATTCCAAGACTTTTTTGTCTTGTAAGATTCCATTGAAGTACTGTATTGTCATAGTATGATATTGTCAAGGGCATAGAGGGAAGTATCAATCAGCTCAAGATCAAAGATCAAAGGAGATGCTCCAAGGAAACATCTATCACAATTTGACTGGACTACTGATGTGCTGTGGTCCCATCGGCAGTTTTCAAGAGGTGTGTGAATTTACCTAAACTGTTATCATCTTCTAAAACAAGACATCACTGGATATATGTGAATAACCCTCAGGATCTCCTAATAGAAACATCGATGATTAAACAGTTTTGTTGATGGAGTTTTAAGGCTCCACTGGTGGCTTCTGTTCTGTCTAGGGCACTGGTGTTTGGGGTTGGAATTAGTCTTGGCATCTTTCACCACCACGCTCAACAGCCATTTTGCTTCATTCTTTTACTGCAAATTCAGTTCATATCATTTGTCTTCTAGCCATACGTACCACTTCCAGAGGGGCCAGGGTCAGGGCCAGGGCTTGGTGCTCTGGCAAACACAAGACCAATTAAGAGATTAAACCACTAACTGTAAATGGCAATTGTTCATGCTACCCTTGGAGACCGGTCTGAAATCGCAAAGGAAAACCCACAAACAAATGTGCATGGATTTGTTTCAAGTTCATAGTGTAAATATACATGAAAGTGAAGTTTGTTAAAAGGTTTTCACTGAAGAGTGTGTTTGTTTTAAGGAGGCCCACACATTTAGTTCCTGAATGATTAAATAAAGCAACACAAACTCTAATTATTGCGATATTTATAAATGGCCGTCTAGGTATGCTTATTTGCTTCAAATAGAAATGATGGGTCAGCAGTCTCAAGTGCATCATTATAGGTCATGGAAGCCTTGCTCTGTTCCAGGACCACTCACAGGTCCAGATCTGATATTGGCAAAGCATTAAGCACTGTAATTATATCCCCCTTTTTTCTGGATGGGCAATGTTTTCATCTGCCTCTCCCATGTAATTGCCTCCTATGGGATCATTTGTAATCATTAAGACATAGTTGATCAAGTACTTATGCACCGTCACCTTATTCTGTTAGAGGGCCGGAAAGAATAAAGGGTAAATGATTACTGCCATGGTAAGCCATGCATACAGGGGAATGCCTTGGGTACAGGGAGCTAAACCAACCATGACCTGAAAATGTCATGGGTCTGTGGGTGGTTTGGTGGCAATTAAGTGACAACCTGCTGCTTTGTACAGCTAAGGGTTTTTCATCAAAATGTGGAGCAGGGCAAAGAGCAAAGGCTTAGAAGTTTGAAACTTGCCTGCAGGAGCCTCCTCTTCGCCACGTCACATCACCATTTCAACCAGAACCGGAGTGGGATCCCTTTTCAGCCCAGGAGTTTTATGCGCGTGTGTGGCCCACTCTTGTTCAGGCATAATAATCAAGGAACAGTGGCTCACTGAGCTGTGCTTGGACTGCTTGATCTATGCCTTGAACTACTTGCTCTGCTTGGTTGTTATGCTGGAATAAGAGTATAGTTCAATATCAGTTTAGAAAATTGTCACATTTCATTTTCCATCAGTCTTAGTGTTTGTCAGCAATGAAATTCACAAAGAAGGAAAATACAGTGTTTTGATAAGTAGCTTATCCTGTCAAAGGGTATTTTCTCAAACATGCTCCCTCATTTTGCTCCTGAGGTCTTTCATCTATTGTAATAATATTTCTTCCACATGAATACAGCAGCAATTTAAATGATTGATTACTTTGACAAAACATCAGCAATATTCCCAGGGTTCCCACTCTTTCTTCAGTATCAAATTTAAGGACTTTTCACATTTCCAGGTCGCAAATTCAAGGATTCGACATAAAATATTTCTAAGCACAGATTCAGGATGAAGTCTTGCTAAAACAACACTACAGCTCTAGTGCTATTGGATATGCATTTGGACATACCCAACTGCAACCACAGATACAGTGGTAGTTGGCTTTGTTAACATCTAAAACAATGATGCGGTTTCCACAATATAAGTTTTGCGCTGGACCACACCTCTTGCTTTAGCTGACATGCCTTCAATGGCACATGTACATCTGCTATCTAGACCACATATGTCTCTGATGTAAAAATGAACAATGCTCTGGTACAAAGATAGTTATGTCATCAGTGGAAGTGCAGGTACAGGTGAGAGGCAGAGCTTGGAAGCACATGGCAGAGATAAACAGAGCACAGGACCAAGGAGTAGACAGACAGATACTAGAAGAGCATAGGGGAACAGGACAGGACTGGATGTTTTTGTAAATGTAAATGTAAATGTAAAATGTGGATGTTACATAGACACTTCACAACAGTAAGCTTAGCTAGCCATCATAACTAGGTAACTTCTTCATTATCACAATGTTACTATTACAACCACAGGCAAAAACCTACGAAGCCGGATGTATTCACCAAAGTTGACATGTCATTCTTTTCGAAACACGCAGAAATTATAATGGATTTCACCAAAAGTAACTGCAGCTTTTTGTTTCTGAGTTCCTGTTATTTACATATAAAACTAAAAACGAGACTGTTGCTGTTCTGCCTGTTATCTTCATTTCATGGATATTCTGTGATAGTCAGTATTCTGTGGGGCGGCACTAATCAAATACAGGAGAGCATGGATTGGCTGATCATTCAGTGCTATTCACCAATGGCTTAGAGATAGACAGGATAGCATAACACTGAAAAACTATCGTGTTTCAGAAGTGACAAGTAAAAATGGTTTTGTCTGTCAGGGCACCTTTAAGAAATACATTCTCATTGTGAGGTCATTAATATCATGAAGACAGACAAGAACATACTTCTTTGCCCACCTAATCTATTAGAATTAATCAAGGACATTTCAAGACAGCACCTGCAACATAGCATTGCAAAGATGTGAGGAAAATATAATCACATTGACCTTGGAACACCTCTGGTATTTTAAATGCTCAACCGATTCCAAACACCAATATTCCAACCCAAACACACATGCGTAAGTGCTAGGTACTGCATTTCAGATTTTAGATTAAAGGATCAATTCAAAGCTGCTTCATATGACTATACACAATGAAATCTAAGAAATTTCAGTACAGAAATTAGTGCTGTACTTAGCATGCAACATGTCCAGCACACAAAAATCAGTCGATGCAACCATACCACCTCACATACCAAAAATTATATTCCAGGCATATTACTACAATTATAATAACCAATGGAGTAAACGTGGGGAAAACTATATGACAGGGAACTATATGAACCGAGAATTCCAGCTATTTGACTCATTGCATTTGTGTTTGAGTAATTAGCAGTACATTTAACAGTTAGTGTAACAAGAAATGGTGTATGTGAAATGTATATGACAGTTGTGTTGGTTATTGAAATAGTATAACTTATGTGGAATTCAGTGAGAAAACCTTGCAGTCCATGCAGTGACCCACATGGGACATCATGTGTGCACAGTATTGAATTTGTCAGAATTTCCCCTAGTTGTCATTTTGCAACTTAGCAGTGCATTGTCCAATACATTGTTGGTTACACAAATTAGAGCCCTTCATGTCGAATGTAAAGAAATAGGCCGTAGAATGCAGAAGAAATTTGTCTCCTAAAATTTGAGCAAACTGCAACTACAATAGGTCATGCAACAGTGGCATACCACAAGCCATCTCTAAAAATATCCACGGTGGATTGCATTTATTTGCTGGATTTGCCACCCGCCCATGGCCACAGAATCAAACTGTTGCTGAGAACAGAGTCAAACAGAAACGACAGAAGAAGCAGTTTCTTCTTATTATTTTGTTGTGTTAACTGAAGACTATCAACCACAAGACCTCTTTTGTCTTGTGGTGCCTGGGAGAATATGCCATTTCCTTTGTGGCGTGCAGCACCTGACCCCAATGTGATCACGCCTCCGTATTACGTCAAGCACAGGGTGAGGAGGGAAGCCTGTGCTCATTAATTACAATGGAGCTGATAAACTAGAAGGTCTCTGGTGAAATGAGGAGAGGGCATGAGAGGAATGGAGCGAGATGGAAAGAGGTCAGAGGGAACCTTAGTAAGTGTTTAATCTATATGCTCACATGGACTGCAAAAAGCCAAGAGACACAGAGCAATTTACCTGTCTGTAGTGTAGTTAAGCAATATTACAGTAGCATCATCACAAATTGCACCCTGCAACAAAAATAGAATATATATTTTTCATCCGTTCATTCTTTCATTCAGCATGACATTGTACCATGGGCACAGTTCACTCTTTCCTGCAGCCCGTTAGGGTAGTCAATACCAGGATGTCAGTAGGTTGATTGTTGAAAACAGAACCGTTTGCAACTGTACTACAAGTTGTTGAAGTTAAAATTGTATTTGTATAATTTTAAACTTTACAATGAAGACAAATCAAACCGGTAAGACTTTATCTGAAGGTGTCTACATAAGAGTGACATGAGCCTGTCGACATGAACCATGACATTACACATCATAAACACTAATGGCACTTTTTTAACGTCACTTTTGTCACTTGTGTCACTTGACTTTTGTCATGCAAAACTGACACTGGGTTGCAGACATTACAAAATTGAATGACACTTAATGACAACAGTCATAAACATCAGTGGAGTGTCATTAATGTTCATGATATGTCATGTCATGTTAATGATAGGCTCATGTCACTCTTATGTACACACCCTCACATAAAGTGTTACCTCATAGCAGTTAAGGATATCCAAATGATTTTCTGTCAAATAACTAATTATATTCAGGTTTGCACACTCTTGCACACACTCAAACTTCATGTTCAGAATCAAACATCTCAAAGCATTTAAGCATTTAATCATTTAATGTTAATATTACAAACCACGGTGTGAGCTCCACATTTTCTGCCAGTGTCTTGATCATGTCCTACTGTGATATTTTCTATTCTTTCTTCGCTTAGACTTGCCACAAATGGCCTTGGGTTTTGCATACACATGAAGTCCTTCCTCTTCATCAACATGTGCAGTGAGCTATCTTGGTCCTTCGGCAATTATGCACTGAGAAAATACTCTTCCAAAGCATCAACACAATGGCCTCACTCAAACCCCTTTAGCATGCAGGGAAAACATCAGTTTGCCTGTCAATGTTCACTGAAGAGTTGATATGTGTCGTTCATTCTCCACATTTAGATGCAGCGTGTCAGAATTGTTCCGGTGCTTGATGAATGAGTTGGTGATCTAGTGATATTCTGAAAAAGGAAGATTTCTTCAGGTATATTTGTCAGTTACATTATATAAATGTCAGTGTCATTGACATTTGAATGTTAACGGGCATTGCATGTGAAAGAGCAATAGCTTTTCTTTCACAAACTGCTATAAAAAAAGTGGAAATTACTAAGAGATTTCCCTGTAAATTAAAAAAATTCTCATGATTTGATTGAGGTTAACCATCTGCCCTTCGAATTTCCTTATGAACATCTGTTCATTTGGAGCAGTAATATGTTCACATTCACTGTTACCGTTACTGTGAAAATGACGAGGGCTTCAAATTTTATCAAATTTATGGGGGAAGTGTGCAATGAGGTACAGAGAGGAAGCGAAATCAACACTGTGGCTAACAAAGGTGGTTATGTGTTTCCAAATGAACACCGCTTTGGGTGTCACTCCATCGTCTGCAGCTTAATTTACAAGCTAATCGAACAGACCTTTTGTCAAGGCCATATTTGTTTTGGTTTATTCAGGTGAAACTCGAGATGTCAATGAGGGCTTATAAATGTCAACATAAACATAGCCTAATAATTAACATAAGAAGTACTTTGTCTTTTGCCAGTTAGTTTGACGTGGAAATGCTACAGCGTTGCATTAATTCATCAATTTGAAGTCACCTATAAAGTAATGCATTTCCTTGCGTTGTGCACTAGGGAGCAAACGAGTCTGAATGCTATATGACACAACAAAAACAAAAGCGAAACTAAGCCACCTCAGTTGGCCTCTTCATCTTATGTGCTGCAAAATGTTTTGGGTCTGCTTTTGGACCATGCTACACCTTTCCACCAAGTTTCATGCAAGTATGGTGAATTGCCATAAAGTAGGATGAAGGATAAAGATAAAAGAGTATATGTATCCATCAAAGGTGAGTATGCTGTTTACTTACAGGTGATGTGATTTATTATCAGTATATCAATATTATGAATGTTATCAGTGTGAAGGGTTTGGCTGATCCAATGAGTAAGTAAACACAATTTCTACACCATTAACTGTGTGATCATGGGAAACCAGTGCCAGTTGTTAGTGGCTGGACTCTATCCACAGATTGAATAAGTCTAATTGAGAAGAGGTATTGTACAAAATTCAGTGCAACTTTGACAACAGAATCAATCTTAGATTATGAGAAATACAACCAGTCTGGGCGGTTATTACACTATACCTTGCATACTGCTCAGGCACATCAAATATGCATGCCTGAAATGTATAAAATATTAACAGATAAAGCATTTTGTTTACGACCATGATGAATCATGACATGTTTCAAAGTAAATCAGTTTGCCTGCAATGCTGTCTTTGGTATAGTTACAACATCCGCACAATGTGCTTTTTTAAAAAAATCAATTTAAGATTTTAAATCAAAATTCTTCTTGATTTTGCTAAATCCATGCTTTGCCCTGCTCCTCTGCTCCTGCCGACCCATGTGTTTTGGTGTCTGTAGCTACTGCTCGGCCATTGTTACTGCTGAGTGCTGCTGGGACTGAGATGTGGAGCTCTGCAGGGGCTGCGGACCTCTTGGCGTGAAACCCATGAGCTCAGCTGATGTTAAATCACATACGCCAAGCCCCCAAGCTTTTCCAGGGCCGCTCCCTTGACTGGGGCTTGGGGACCACTTGAAAGCTTGGGCCCGCAGTCTCTCTCTGTCAGATTCACCTTGAGATGACCCATCCCTGAGAGTGTGTCGATTTTCTGCCCCTTCTGGTGCACAGAGGACTAGGATGCAGAGACTAGCTGGAAAAATAGTTGGCGTGAAAGAGAGTATGGGCTCAGGAGCAGCAAACAGTGAGTGAGTCAACTAAATTATTTAGGTTATTCTGACAAGGAGGTGCTTGGCCGATTTGTTAAATTTTTCTCGTTACAGTCAGGCTGTTTAGGTAAACATGACGATGTCTCCCATGATCGAATAGCTTCTCATGGTCGAATTTCACGGGAAGATGTGGACGAAGGTGAAAGTTTTTTTTTTGTTTTGAATTGAATTGAAAAGCTTGACAGGGCTAACGGAAAGCATGAACCTCAGGCAAATTATAAGAAGTGTGTAGAGAGAAGTAGAATCACAAAAGAGAGAGAGGGAGAGCAGAAGAGAGGGAGCACCCAGTATAAAATAAATTAGGTGCCATTCAAGATGGACAGAGCAAGCTCTAATCTTTAAGTAATGAAGGCCATGAAAGACTGTGGTGAATGGAGCCCAGTGGTAAATGAGATCCAGTTTATTTCCACTGCATCAAACACAGGTTCTCTCTCTCAGTTAGTCTGAATTTCATCTTGGAGGCTTGAAGGTCTAATGCACTGATCTCAACTGCCCAGTCACATTAAGAGGGCCAACCCTGTAATTCCATAGTTCACTTGCTGGCTAATATATCTGTTAGTGAAGTGAATGGACAGTTGGCACGCAAAAAGGCATTTTGTTCAAGGCAATAATGTATTATAATTGCATTTTTAATTAGAGGTTTCTTCTATATTTCAAGGACTGGTCTAAAATATCTTGCATGCTACACATACAAAGGAACAGTGAATGATATTTGGATCCATCCAGGACCATCTCTGTGTCTGTGTTTTCATTAAGAGAATTTAATTTTTGGTTTTATGGAGCAACAGGACATTAATACTGACATTTCTGGGGATAGTCTGGTACAGTGTATAATATGGTATTTATTGTTGCTGCCTTAGGAAGCAGTTGTTGTACATAAGTGATAGCACCCAGGGCAATAGAGAAGTACTTGTTTAACAGCTTTCGTTTTGCTTTGGGTACAGTGACAGCACAAGGTTGAAGTTTTTATTTGTGATCGAAATGGATTTTGTCCAGTCCAAGCCTGTCGGCCGTCATTGTTTTTCTTTCAGCCCCGTAAAAGAAGAGAGAGAGACGAAAAACAACCCGGAACAAGAAAGTGGGACACATTTCATTTAATTGACACCCTTGTAACCGGAGGACCATTGAGAAGAAGTGAGCTCACCTCCTAAACGTCCTTGTATCCGACGAGGGGAAGTTTTATGAGTTTGTCTGGGGGAAAAATCAATCCCCCTGAGTGAACTCGGGCAAAAGACAGACACAGGCAGTCTGTTCGCAATGCAGTTTCATTCTTCTGGATGGAGGGAAACAGTGCCAGCAGGCATTATGGAGGAAGGGTAATCCTAACCACTGGGCCTGGCTGTCACTCACACAGGAGAAGATGCCCTGCAAAATGATAAGAGAGATTAAAAAGGGCACTATAAAGAAGAAGAGCTTCTGCTCTTTTGGTCTGTGCTGAGATTTTTAATCTCAAGGTGATTTGCCTGGTTATATAAAGGTATAACAGACTAAATATAAAAATAATATAGACTATATAGATAGACTGAGTAATAGCACGTCCACCTTATAGGAAATCTTAATATTGTAGGGCAAATCATGATGACATTTCCAAGACAGGGTGAGTCATAGTATGAAGTCTTGCTGTAATGGGAATCATCAGGAAGTTCTGGAAAGTTTCAGACGGCAAAAGTTATTGTCCTCTGTGGTCATAACCACGACTGTGTCAGTACTGCGCTTCATGTCAACATACATCTGTGCTATCTTGAAGTTTGCTTAGTTTATCCCATAACAGATTTTGATGGTCTTATGCTGTGGAAGAGTGTAAGGGTGTGGGGGTAGGGTGGTGGAGAGGGATGTGTGGCAAATAAAGAGCATCCCCGTGGGGTCTGACATTACTCTGACTCAAGGGGGGTGGGGTTTGTGGGAGTTGGGGTAATGGCAGGTATTGCTGATGCCTGACACCAAGCTTATTGGCAATCTGTTAGCACAGCCTGCAGGGCCTGTGTGAAATAAACAGGATCGGAACATCATGTTCTCACACTTCCAGAGACAGACAGATAGATAGATAGATAGATAGATAGATAGATAGATAGATAGATAGATGTATAGAGAGAGAGGGAAAGAGAAAGAGAGGGGGGGTGGTTGGGTGGCTGTGGTCACTGTCGAGGGTGAGTGGAAGAGAGACAATACATTTTTAGTTTGGAAGAGGAGAGAGCATTTTTACACCAATCACATGATGGACAGGAAAAAAGGGAAGAAAAAGGTGAAGTGATGACAGTACGTTATTGACAGAAAGAGCACAAAGCTTCTCAAAGTTTCTTTTTAACAACTTCAAGAAGAACAGTTTTATTATCCATTATTAGTTATTGTTTCACAGAGAACTGTCATCAGTGAAACTAGCTCTGATTTTTTTTAAGTACTTTTCAAACTTTCACTTTTCACTGCCAAATATCATATTCATGTGGATGTCACAGCATTCATTGTGGTTTGACATCTCAAATTATCTCAGTAGTGGAACAAATGGAACTAAATTCCATGCAAATTAGAAGCAAATTTCATCAGCCATAATTAGTGCGGGTAAAAATTGTTTTAACCATTGTTTAAGTTGTCAGATTTCTCAGTGGATTCATTTGAGGTTGCCATGAGTCACTACTTTTGGATAGATCACTGAAGCAGAACACGAATAGCAGCTCTACTACCTGTAAAGCTATTTTAGCCATGGCTTAGTAATAAATAAATATTAAAGTTTGGCTTGTCAAATATTTATAATGGTATCGCACCAAATCGTACTAGGTTTCACACAAATATGCTGTGATTTAGAACGACACAGAATTATTGTGAGAAGTGAAATGTATTTTTATTATATTTATTTGGCCTTGTATTGCATTCATTTATGACAGTGGCACATTTATCATCTGGGTTTGTGAGTAGAATGTCAATGTAAATGTGTCTGAATTATGTCAACCATATAGTTTACTTTTAACCACCTTTTTTATCCATGTTGTTTATGTTCCACCAACATCTGCCTTCTGAGTGAGTTAAATTCATTCATAAGGCTTTTAGATTGAATGAAAAAGGTAGATCAAAAATACAGAAACACTTCAGTAAACACAGATGTAGCCCACTTTTCTGCTACCTGACTTTGGTAACTGACAGCTATTTCAGTGTCATAATGCCTCAAGGTCAGTAGTCTAATATTCCACATGGGTAGAGGATACCCAGGTGGTGCCAGAGAGATAAAGTCCTTTATCAATGCCTTTGTTCTTTAATGAGCTGTTTGTAGAGTGCATTTGTTGACATCAAAATGCATGCCATGACACTGACAAAATAATATTGTGACATTAGGCAAGCTAAGCAACAAGGCCATGAGAAAAACAAAATCATCCTTCAAATGAATTAGGATTTGCTTGCCATTCTGTTGGACATTCCATAATATTTTACAGAGAGCACTAATTGTACCTGCACAGATGCCACCCCCTTTGGTGATACCATCACTTGTCACAACTTGTCACATTACATGTAAGCATAGTGACTTGCTGTGTTGAATGAACACAGAAACCTGTTCTGTTTGGGGTTACATTATATCTACAGTGCTCCTCATCCATCTCTGTGGGATACACTGGAACATCTAATAGCAATCAATGTGGAGAGTCTCAAAATTAAAAGCATTTCTATCTCATTTATTTGCCTACAGAACATTCCCACAGATATATTAGGTGCATATTCATAAGTCAAAATACAAGGGGGGCCCAAATTTGTGTGCCTCTGGGAACAAAGAATTCTGTAAGACTTATTGATTCAGTCACATAACCCAATTTTTCAACATGGAGATCCATGAGGGACGATGTAGGAGTGAATCTAAAAAAAAAAAGAAAAATGAAGCAATTTTTTTTCCCCATATAGCAGAGGAGGAGGGAACATATTTCCATTCCAAATGGGAATGAAGTTATTAGTTCGAGCAGTGGGTATTCTGTCACTGTCACAGGCATGAGGGGAATTAATTGTTGCTCCAACTCCCCGCATGCCACCTTGTGGGGTGCAAATGACATTTTCCTAACCTGGGGACCTTAATCAAAGTGAATACATACAGAGCCAGGCATGAGGAAAGGCCTGGAAGCTTCACGCTGGCACGGATTTGCGAGATGAGCAGCTATGACTCCGTAAAAGAAGTCTGGATTGATTGACCGAAAATTCTGTGTAATCTCTTACTGGTGCCGTGGTGAGGGTATAAGCGATCAATTATATGGAGGTTGTCGGGTCTCCCACACAGAGGGAAATAGGAAAAACGCTTTGAAACTGACACTAAGAGAGAAATGCAATCAAGCAGTTTGCCGGAGCTGGTGAATTACTTGATTGAATTGCTGCCGCTAGTCATGAACGTCTCCCTTAAGTAGGCTAAGAGGTAGGCTAGAGGATGGAAATACACACTTCCTGCTCCCAGGCCTAGCACAGCAAGTACTGTTATGAGCTGAATCAGTACTCTTAAGAAATGCCTCCTCACCAAGTGTCAGGAATCAAGAAAAAAATGGTGGTGTGTGTGTGCGTGTGTGTATGTGTGTGTGTGCGTGTGTGTTTGTGCGTGTGTGTATGTGTGTGTGTGTGCGTGTGTGAGCTACATGAACCTTTGTATCTCACAGGCCTCTAAAATGAACATTACAGGCAAGGACAGTTAAAAAACTGGGGTTTTGTTTCAAACTCTAGACTGTCTAGAACACTTTTCCAGCAGTTTCCTTCTTTGGTCGTGGTTAGTTGGTCGCTCTCCCAAAACCTCAGTGTGTAATGAACCATGCAAAAAGTAATTCATTCATGTTGACAAAATGTCGCATATTAGAGGTGCATCTGGTCTTTTATTACATGATGAGTCATGCACCTTTGCAGTTTCTGAGGTCGGTCTTAAACACACCTGTGCCTAAACGGTTTGCAAAAAAACTGTCAGTGAAAATAATTGATTCTCTGATATCCTTTGCTCCATAAATTTTTTTCTGGAGTAAGTCGGTTGTATTCCCAGCCTAGCTTAGTCACCAAACAAAGGCCATCTTTTATCAGTAACTCAGAACAACTGTCAGAAAAAAAGTCTTTGTTCCTTTTCTGATCGTATTGTTTGCTTTCTTTTATCACACTGGCATGATTTGAACAAAGCACTTTGCAAGCCTCAACAGAGGAGGGTTACAGAGCAACCAGAGTATCCATCAAGTAGCATTATGCCCATTATGACTTGGCTCAGGAGTTTACCAAGACTATTTTTCTCTAGGCTTGGTGCCACAAAACACCCCAAACACCAACAAATTACATTCAGGCAAAATTACTTGCAATACAGAGATCGCAATCATGCTAAGATCCTAATCTCGAGTGGGGAGGGGGCGCAACACCTTCTCACATGGCAAAAAATTTTAGGGCAGCTAATTAGTTTGAGTTGCCTAGTGTACACATAAGTGGAGAGGCCCTGTATGATCGTGGGATTCTTGCTGCCTTGGCAAACATAGCCAGAAAAAGACAGTTTTACCCATTTTGAGCATGTTTTTTTCTTTCTTTTTTTTTTTTTTTTACAGAAAACTAGTTTTGCTAATATCTCCAAGATAAATGGGTCAGTTTATGGTCAGATAAAGGACAGCTGTGTGTTATAGGCCAATTCATATTTTGCAGCTCAGGTCAAATGAAAACAAAACTGAAAGTGAATGAAACCGAAATCGAGTTTATTACCATGTCGTCAATATAACTCTTCGAAAATGACCATCGCTGGTTCCTATACTTTGTTTTGCAAACAAATCCACATGGATTGGTGAGAATGTGCAATGTTTTTGCACAAAATTTGTTTTTTAAATCACTGCCTGTAGGGGAGCTCTGGAGTTAATAAATCAAAGGGCTACCTGGAACGATTTTAAATACAAAACAAAAACTTGGTTGTCAGTAGACTGAATATCATGGGAAAAAGACATTATCACACTTTTGTATCAAGCAGAGCATCACTCATAGTCCTCAAACACCATTCAGCCTTCTGCCAGCCAAAGACATTTCAGTCATCTTTTTCTGTCAGTCCAACTATCACTTGTCAATAGAATACAATACAACTTGTCACATTACATGTAAGCATAGTGACTTGCTGTGTTGAGATAAAATCCTTTATCAATACCTTTGTTCTCATTTCATCAAGGCCTCACTTAACTGTACTTGCTGGAGACACACAAATATCACCACAATTAATCACACATTATAAGTTACAGAATTTCCCTTTATGAAAAAAGAATGTCACACATGCCCCTGGTTAGTGCAGGCTTCAGCAAAGTGGAGCTCCATGGCTTCCTACACACCCAACTTAATAGAGTCTAGTTGCCCGCAGGTTGTTTTTGACAGGGGTGCCCAGGGGTGCCTGACCACATGATTTTTTAACACCCCTACCCTCACATTCCAGGCGCACAAGTTCTGCACACTCCCCCTTGCTTCAAATCTACCACGGTTTTGCTTTTTCTTGTACTCTCATTCAACGTGCATGTCATCTTTTTTAAAAAATGCCATTATGCAACATCTACAACTGTCATTATGCTGCTTGTATTTATGTCTCTTTCATCCTCGGTCAGAGCTCTCTCTGATTTATGGTTCTGCGTAGACTCAATGCAAAGGACACTCGTTGCCTTGTCATCGTCATTTTCCTGTTATGGTTCTGCATCGAGTGTGTCCGTGTTCGCATAGCACAACCCACATCAAATTGCTTTGAGTGGAACTATCTACCCTTCAGCCACATAGTTGAGTCCAGCAAATTCCTTTGTCATGCTTTCATTTTTTTTTACATTACTGTAAAAAAGCCACAGCATGTTTCAACACCCTTGTTGTTACAAGAAATATATCAAAACTATTTACAAGGTTTCTGGTCAGTCAGTTTATGTTCTGTTAACAAGCAAACTTCTCAAGACTGCCTAATCACAGCTCTTGCGGTATGTGTAAATGAGGTGGGTAGTGTGATGTATGCGTCTGCATGATTAATTTGCGTAAAAAAAAGAAAGAAAACTCTTTATGTAAAAATAACATGTTTTACATTAATCACCCGGGTTAACGCATTAACATCGACAGCACAAATACATTTATATGTATATTATGAAGGACAGCTTTCACTGACCAAAGTGTTGCACCAAAAATAGATGAATAATCATAAAATGCCATAAGAACACCAAAAGAGAGCACCAGCAAACATGATGTGAAAAAAAGCAAGAAATAGAAAAAAAAAAAAAAACACTGGGTAGGGAGAGAGGCATGTGATCCACCAGGGGACAACAGGTAGAATGGTGTCACTAAGCACTAAGCACCACTAACAGGAAAAGCACAGTTGCAGCATACCAAAACGCTGATGGAAAAGGAAAATTGCAGGAGATAAAAGATAAAAGCAGGAGAGTGACTGTAAGCAACGCCTCACTCACAATTACACGTGTCCTTATTAAGCACAGCTTTCATGCCAGCCAATTTAGATCACAGGAAATTACAGACTTTTAATCCGTTTGTGTGCCTCCCAAGGGAGCAATTCCCATGTCTTTGAAATTGCAGGCACCTCTGAGCCAGAGGATAACCCATGTACCTGTGAATGTGGCTGCACACCTCTAATGTACACTCTCAGTTCTAGTGGGTAATGTGTGAGTTTAATTTACTGCTGAGAAGTGTTTGCACCATAGATCCACAGCCATATGTTCTTTTCCAGTTATGTTCTCAAAGGTGTAGTCTTGAAATGGAGTATAAATAATGCAATCAGTTTGACTGCATCTTAGATATCTACCCAAACCTCACTTTCTTTCTGTGTGTGTGCGCATAAAAGTGAGAGAAAAAGAGTCAGGTCTGGTCACACAGGCTAAGTAACTGATGTCCCTCTTCTCACATTGTGAGATATTTATGGACTTGGCGAACACAAGGATGGCCGTATATTTTCCATGACTTCTTAGTTGCCTCAGTTGGGTTTATCTGTGTATCCATACCAAGGTCAAAATAAGCGTATATTTCATAGCGACAAATTGGCCCTGTGAAAGTATGCTGTTCAGCCCTCACTCCCCTGGGTCCTTTTAAAGACGTGTCTGTTAGGCCAGCTGCTCTACAGTCTCCAGTATTTCCCTGATTCTTGAATCAAACACAGATAGCTTTGCTGCAGAATTGATAGGCCCAACAAGTTTCAGAGTTCACAATTACAAACGACTTTAAATTGACAACAAAAATTACTCTTCACACTGTACATCACAATATTTCTTTTGGAGAAAAAAAAGACACATTTGAAGTAATCAATTCATAATGTTTTCTACCGAGCCCCCTAGGGGACATAGAAGGAGAAAAAATGTTGTATGCTTGTGCAGGATCTGACAAAAGTTTTGCAAGATCTCGCAAAAGTTTTTGTTCTGAAACTATAAGCCTAGGTGTTTCCAGGTGATGGTAGGCTACAGCCTCCACTACATCGGCAATTCCTCGCTACGGTGTGTTGAGCCTCTGTTGCATTGTGGCAGAACTGCTAAGTAGAGTATAGAATAGAGAATAGAGTTTGCATAAAATAACGGTCATAATTTCAGGAGGTGCAATGTTAATGAGCTGGCAGGAAGCCCATAGGTTGTTAACAAGGAGTGGTCAGGTTATTTGGCTTACCCTCAGTTGCGGTGGCTTGCAAAGACTATCACCTGTTCTTACCAATCTCATTTCTGATGTGCCTATAGCCTGCATTATGGTGCGCTTAGCCCTAAACAAAACAAAACAAAAAAATTGCTGCTCTTTTTATGTCATTTAGGCCTACACTGATCATCATAAGGTGCTGATATCATGTCAGATTTGAGGGGCATGGGTGTTTTGGTGAGGCTAAACAAGTGGTAAATGTTTTGCCTATGCAGTGTCAATACTTTTTTTCTGTTTAGATCAAAATAATCTTAGTCAAAATAAAGGATTTAAACTCATTTTTGTTTGTTATGGCCTATTAGCCAAATTTCGCTATAGGCTAAACATTAATCCCACGTTGATTTAGGCCAGTATTTAAACATTGCTTATTCTGCTAACGTTATTTAAGGGCTCACACTAATTAACAATAGGCCTACATTAATATGCAGCATAACATAATGGAAATTATAACACCCACCAGTCTCTTATAGGGTATCATATTGGGTTCTGACTGTGTTTCAGACAAAGCCTGATATTTGTCCTGATTTCTAGACTTTGTGAAGATTAAACTTTCATTCTGCAACCACTCTGAAATCTGGTATAGGCCTATGTCATTTAAGTCCAGGGACGTTTCACCCAGCTTATCCAAGTGGAGCCCTCGTCACGACCTGTCAGATTACCACAACAACTACTTGCATTTATATAGTGCTTTTCAACTCAGCCAAAGCGCTTTACAGTGCCGGGGGGTTGGATTGCAAACCTAATGCCCAGAGTTGAATTCTCTATCAGTCTCACAGTCAAAAATAGGCTGTAGGCCTATTCAGCTTCACATCAATACCTTCCTATCTCCGATTTCCCCAATGCCACAAAATGACCATGAGTAGGCCTATTGTCTAAATAACCTAAAACAGGCTATGCAAGCAGGTCTGTGCAGACACCAAAAAAACTAGTTGATAGGTTTTTTAAATTATTACATTTAGGAACTGAACTGAAGCTGATAAGTATCTTATACTGGAAATATAGATCATGGAAAGACAGTTATTCTGTCGTAGCTCCACCCTTATTTGCAGAACTGCATGGTAGCAGCCAAGGGGCTGAACCTAAAAAAAGAAAACAATTTTTGCAAGATCATGCAAAAGTTCTTTGAGATCTTGAAAAACCTACATACATTTTTTTATGTCACCTTGGGGGCTCCGTAGTTTTCAACGCTCCTCCCTAAATGAAGGACAGAATACTTTGAGATGTATGCCTCTTCACTGTCAACAACAAGGCCCATAAGCAATACACTGATTTCAGTTCATTTGTCATTACTGCCACTGATACTCTGAACTATAGTCCTTGAGAAATTATCCTGAGGATGGAAGGTGGCATTCTTATCAACTATCAAATATATGCGATTGAAGGAGAGAGACAGTAGTAGACCCTGAATTTTGTGTATTGTGAAGATCATTATCATACTTCCTTCATAGCGACCTTCCAGAGCTATGGATGATGCTGACCTGCTTTGGGCGACATTATTTCTGCCTCCACTCTGAAGATAGAGCTGGTATTTCCATGATGTTTTAAAGTGTGATGTTTTCATTTTTTGTGAAGTTGCAAGGCTTCTATTAGTCTATTGAGCATTTTAAGCTACAGTGCTGTTGTCCTCCTCTGAGGAAGTGTTATTTGTTTCAGTTCTTTGTTACTCTAAATAAATCTTCCTCTGCACTGCACTGAGTCACTTGAGAATGAAGGACTATTTATTTATTTATTTATTTACTTGTAATTTTTTTTATTATAGTCAGATTGTTTCATAGGCCCTGTCTGTTTTATTTGCAATTTTCATGCCAGGAAATTGAGAAGACAAACTTATCGATAACACTTTAATTTGACAGGTGAGTGTGTAACACATTCATAGCAGCTGTCATAAATTGCTCTCAAAGCATTCATGACTGTTTCATAGACATGACTCAACATTCATGTACAACCTTTCATAAATGTGGACAGAATGTTGATAACCTATCAAAATAAAAGTCCAACAGTCTCAGCATTGCCGTTTGTGTTTGTTACCTGATCATTTCACATCTACATATTTCATGAGTATCTTATAAAGTCTGAATGACTTTAATATGACATGATCAGGTAACAGGTTTAAACCAAAAATGGCAATGCTGCTTTGAGGCCATTGGATTGAAGCAAGAATAATATCTTTCAGAAAATATTATGCTTGCTCCAGTCCAGCAGTCTCAACGCAGCATTGCCATTTTCAAAGAGACAGATCATGAGCAAACATATAATGTAAATTATAAAAAAAGTTATGAAGTTTCATAAAAAAAAGTCATGTAACCTTTGCAGGTAATTAACATCTTTTGCTACCTTGCCCACACTCAGATGGGAGGGTGTCCAACCGTTCCGCGGTCCAGGTCTTTTCTATCAAGTTTACCTCCCAGTGTTAAACTCAGATGTGATTATGAATACTTCAAAACTTGTATAGTAAGGTGACATTTGAAGTAGACATAAGATCTTTAGATGTCACAAGATCAGGTAACAGGTCAAAAACGAAAAGGGCAATGCTGCTTTGAGACCACTGGACTTTTGTTTTGAGTTATCTAAGTTATCTTCATTCTGTCTTCTATATTTATGATAGGTCAGGTATGAATGTTGAGTCATGTCTCGTGAAACAGTCATGAATGCTTTGTAAGCAATTTATGACAGCTGCTATAAATGTGTTATGCACTCACCCCTCAAGTAAAGTGTTAATTTTCTTCCGATCTAACTTCATTAAGAACTTATTGATGGAAATGCAAGTGTCAGCACTGACCTCTTCTAAAAACGCTGCAGAAAAGTTTCCTAGAGAGTATGCCATGTAATCCAGGTGAACATTTCACAAGGCCACAGAGCCGTGATTGATTTTAACAGCAGAGTTCTGAAATTCAATTACTATGACTGTGTCTTACCCCTGCTATTAAAATACTAAGTCTGCCCATGTCACATAAATTAAATTCAGGCTTATTCAACTATAACCCCTTTCTATTAACTTTATCTTAATTACTATCCAAGGTCCTCTCTGACCTTGGGAGTGACTGCAGGCTGCAGGCATTGAGCTGTTGACGGGAGTCATTCGGCAGTTCAAGATATCGTTTCACGCACCTTCAAGTAGAAAGAAAACAAAATAGTTTTAACCTCAAAATAATCCAAATTGCCACTTCACACAACAACTGAATGGCTTCCTTCAGTGAAGGATTGAAATGAATCCTGCTGGAAGCTCGAGAGTCCATCTGAAAAGAATGAAGCAAGAAAATGTTTCAATGCAGTGACCATTTTTTTCCCAAAACAAAGGATCTTTTATTGCAACAGTATATTCTTAGAACATATTTGCGGCAGATCATATGCATGGCTAAGCCATAAGAACAGTGAGGCAAGCTGAAGATCATAAGAACCTCTGATACTTTGCTGACAGACAAGCACAGCCAGCCAATGTGTTGTTACATACCCCATGCTATACATGCAGTTTGACGTCACTTGTCACATGAGAGAATTTAATATACAGATCACATTTGTCATTCATTAGTGTTAAACCTTACAAAGAAGACAAAAAACTAGTATGACAGATAGCTACGGAATCTGGGTTGCAGTAAAAGGAGGTTTACTTGGCTTCTCTTTGAAGAGGCGAGTGAATCACTGGTGACTAGAAGGTGAAGACAGTTACAGTCTTAGCAAGCTGACCTACTCTGAAAATAGCCATAGGCCCAAACTCTTGATTTGGTGAAAGAGCAAAGCTTTGCTCTGAGTCTAAAAGATTGTAAACATGCCTAGTAAGGTGTGAAATCAAATCTCAAAGAGACAAAAAGCTCATGGCTTCATCAGGCAGGGAGGCAAACTCAATTAAAAGTTCTGTAGATTCTCTGACTCACCAAGGCTTGATGAAGTCGCAAAAAAACCTGATGTGCTGAACACACTCTTCACACACACAACTCACTGTTGACACAACAACTGAAGCAGATAAATACTGTTAGTGTCTTGATTGGTTCAGGAAACTATACCATGTGTAAATTTTGGTTGCTGATTCCAAACCCAAAGGGAGTGCCCTAGGTTTTCACGCTCACTTTTGAGTTTAGTGATACACAATCATCTAGGTCATATACTGTAATGTATTGTTGAGTTGTTGGCCAAGATACAGACAAGAAGATGTGCATATATCTAACTGCTTATCAAATAAGAAATACTTCACTTCATTAGTTCATTTTCCAAACACTACAATTAATTTCTTTTTGAAATGATACAGCACTATTGTCGCATGGGGGACTTATTGCTGAAAGGCACTATTAACATTTTTGTTTAATTTTATTCCTCTTGCGCTTACTCTCTTTATCTCTCCCTCTCTTCCTCTTCCTCTCTGGCTGTCTGGCCTCACGTCATTAAGCAGGACTGGGATTGAGCATCAATTAAGGTAGCTTGGGCAGGCATATGCATACACACCTGAGACCGGCAGTTGCCCACAGCTGTTAGTGTATTGGGGTGTAGCTGCATTTGGGTGCTGTTTTCTTCCATAAGGTCTGTCCAAAATGCTTTTTTCTTCTTGCATTTGATTTATGATTTGTTTAGTGCATTTAAGTGAGTTTCTGGTTTGGACAGGGTGTGAGCGGGGCTGCGTTTGATGCATCTCCCATATGAGCCAAACCATGCTAACAAGTTACCCCTAAGTTCAAATAGGTACGCTATCCAAAGCAAAGTGTTTTATTGTGTTTCAGTTCATTCGTAATGAAATCTTCTTTGTTTTATTAGTGTTTCCCGGGTCTAAGTCTGTGAACATAAGTCTTTGTTGCAATGGCTGTCTGGACTGCGAGAGGTGTGTTTTTAAACTCTTGATTATAACATTATAACAACAATAGATATGGTTGAAACTGTTGTGCTATTCGTCCTGTCTGAACTTGTGAGCTCTTAGTTGTTACCCTGTAGTAGGGCCTACTGTGATGGTTCTGCACGATCTAATTAACAGTAACCAGTAACCAACAAGTTACCTCACATCCCAGATGAAAGATCTAAATGTTTGCAAGATTTAATGTGTTTGCTTTTTTGTTTTTAGGATTATACAGCTCTGCCGATTGTCAGTTGCTGTTCAGGCTAGGTTCAGGACAGGCGTTGCTCTTAGTGTGTATCTTCTACTTTTGGTTGTGTATTTTTTGTTCTGTCCCGCTAGCCTGTGGCCCTTGGGTACTGCACTTTTTATTACACTACTGTACTTTTTATTACACTATTGCGCTTTCAACTTAAAATTGTGCAGTTTTTATGTTAGCAATATGCACTCTTTGTGTCTTTCATTGTGTTGTAGCTTGAATATTATCCTCTTTTGTAAGTCCCTTTGGATAAAAGCATCTGTTAAATGCATAAATGTAAATGTAAATGTAGGTTTAGAACAAACATGGTACAGTACAGTGTGAGCCACAGGTTATTTTTTGCTTCCTTGTTTTGTCTTCGTCTCTTCTTTCACTTCCTCCCCCCTCCCCTGGTAGTAGCCACAGATTAGTTGGGCTTAATATAGGGCTGTAGGCATCTGGGGTCCTTGAGCAGTCAGTTATAACTAATGTATTTTTTTTGTTTTCTTTTTGGTACAATGCTTTGAAGTGCAATTTATTAAAAGCACCTAAGTGGTGGGATTGTAGTGCAGTGTATCCTGAATCTTCAGTATGTGTATGTTATGAACAGGCTTGACAAACTTCACATGTGGCGTTGAATTCTATGTTTGCTGGTGTCTATTCTTTGTCGCTCGACTGGTCTGGCTGATGGCTAACAATCTCCTTCATTCAAATTGTTTAAATAAATACATTTTTTGTATTTTCTTCTAAAGCCTGTGCATGAATAGTTTTTGGGGTAGAGTTCCCTTACTCTCCATTAATTCTATTAGAATAGTTTAAGAGATGGCAAAGTCAATAGCCGGTAGAGGGGGTTACAACTTGGCGTGAATCAGGCAGGATTATTCTTTGAAGTATCGTTACGTTGGCTAAGTGAAGCAGCACCTGTGTGTTAGTGTGTTAGTGTGTGTGTGTGTATAGAGAACAGCGGCTGGCAACAAGATGAACACTGCTGAAGAGGGAGCTGTGCCAGAGCTACAACAGCTGTGAGAACGCGTGGAGCAGCTCCAGGCTGAAAATGAGAGACTTTCTGGGAGAGGTACTGGGGACAATGGTAGTGGGACTAGTGCCCAACTTCAATGTGAACAGGCCCTGTATCTGCCTCGAGAACGTTGGTGCCCAAAGTTCTCTGGCTCTGCAGCAGCTGGATCCCTGCCTGTCAAGGAATGGAATGAAAAGGCGTAGAGCTGTATCAGATCAAGGTTTATGTCCGAGCTTGAAAACGCCATGTTTTGTTTGATCATTTGGAGGGAGAAGCTCAAAATGAAATTAAGTACTGTCCCAGTAGTCTATTTGAGAAGACCCTAACACCATGTCCGAACTGCAAGCGAGCATCAGGTTGTCATGTAGCATTGACTGTTCTCTTTCTACATGGGATTTGTTAAACATGCCATTCTATTCGGAGAGATTCTCCATTCAAACTAGCCGAGCAACGTGACGTGTGCAACAGATATAGAAACGGAGTGCTGCTAAAAAGTTGCACAGCATAGCATCACGCAGCAATTTGTCACATCACAGTCAGTTGGGATATTCCAATTAGAAAAATAAAGTAATCAAACTGACGGACACAGTTAAGGCTATTAAAGTTTTGAAAGAAGTGTATGGTTGCAGGTCTTACGTATTCTGAAGGCAATGTTTTCTTGACAGAAAACAGAGGAAGAATGAAAATTTGTTTGAGTTTTCTCATGCCTTAATGGAATTCATGGATAGAGTAGAACTGTCAAAAGAGAATGCCATTAGTAATCTTGATACTGTATTGAGGGACCAGCTTTGCAGACTTGTCCTGTATTGTGTGTTTCCATGGGTGACATGATAGTCCCCTGCCTGATTGACACTGAGTCAATGGTGACCACCATCACAGAGAATTTCTCACAAGAACATCTTCAGCATCTGCAAAAGAAAGATTGCTTGTTAAGGACCCAAAGGATGTAACTCTTAAAGAGTACAAATGAGCTACCCCAGGTATCCAGTCACATTTGCTAGCCCAGGACTTAGACCAGCATAGTGAAATATGGAGAATACAGCTGGAATTACTTGTAGTAAAATGGGCAGTTACCGAAAAAAATTGAGAATCACTTCACCATTTTTATAGCCAGTGGAGTTCAATGAACAGACCTACTCTTTTTTGCTGGTTGAAAACCAGACGTGCTGCATTCTGCAGACGGGCTGCATTCTGGCTTTTCTATAGCAGTCTCACAGCACAGGCTGGAATACCTGATTAGAAGGCATTTCAATAGTCAAGGTGAGAGATAACCAAGGTCTGTACTGGGAGCTGGGTTGCATGTTGGGTTAGGTACGGCCTGATCTTCCTTATGTTGAATAGAGAAAACTGGCACGACTGAGCTACAAAAGCAAAGTGATCAGCTGGTCATCAATTATGACACCCAGGTTTCTTGCAGCCTTGGGAGCAACAGATAGGGAGTTTACCTTAATGTTGATGTTGTGATGCTTGGGTTTGCTTGGCTGGGAGGACCAGCAGTTCAGTTTTGGAGAGGTCTAGCTGGAGGTGATGTTCTTTCATCCATGCAAATATGTCAGAAAAACAGTCAGAGATCTGTGTTGATACCGTGGAGTCAACAGGTTTGGGCCTCCAGCCCATATCCATTCTGATCAAGTGCGGAACTTTGAGAGTTTGCTGATCCAGCATTTGTGTCAGATGTACGGCATTCAGAAGACCCGGACCACACCGTACCAGGGCCAGCTCAAGCCATTATGGGGCCCTAAGCAGAATTTTATTGCCCCCCCCCCCCCCCCCCCCTTAGTGCTATAATGTATTGAATGTTTCCAATGCATGATTAATCACACACATTATCATTAATCACATCTTTTATCACTTATATCAGCTGTGTGGTATTATAATTGTAGATTGACAAAAAGTATGCTCTCACATACTAAACATTGCATACTATAAGTAACAAGTCCATATAGGCCATTGCAAACAAGTTACCCATTTAATCACAGTTGGCTAACAATATTTCCATTAACCAAATTCTCAAATAACTCAACCAGGTTCATCGCTTAACAAACTGACTTGGAATACCCCCTTGTTTTTTTGTTAGTGTCCTAAACTGTTTATGCTACAACACTGACAGCGTATATGTTTTTCTTTAGTCTATGGCGGTTTTAGAGAGATTCATGGATGCATTTTTATTTCCCATTTGCTCTCTAATAATATGCAAAGCATTTTCATGTCACCTGTTTGAGGAATGGACGTTTGCTTTATATGGCAGCTCCTATCAATTGACTGTACCTCATGTGTGAAAGTGGAGGACTGTGAATGGCAAGGAAAACATCAGGTACATATAAAATTCATTAATACATTAAATACACTGCCCATGTAAGCTTGCTTTTAATTTTCTTGGTCAATTTCACCCCCTAGAAGGATATCATTCAATTATGCCCAGCTTCTTTTTGAACACGAGGGGAATCATCTCCACCTTGGCTGCCAGTAATGCCTGCTATAATTTGAAATAAAGAGGCAATTAATTAACTGTAATCTGCACTATGAACAACAAATCAGGGAATGGTGGACATGTTCTTATTAAATCTGCATTCACAGATGAAATTTGTTTTATAGTAATATGATTTGTGAATTGCTCCACGGTGATAATGGGGATAGCATTAAAAGAGCAGACTAAGGGTTTAATAAAATTATTGTCCTTTAAGGTTGCTTTGCCCTTTGCGGTTGTATTGCAATAAGACTAGCAAAATCATGTCCTTCCAGTCATATTTTATTTCTGTGGGTGGCCATTAAGGAGACCAACAGACATTTGTAATTTAACGCAGGCATTGATTTCCTTTCACACTTCATACTTTTTGTCATTTTTGCTGATGAGTCTGCTATTGTAAGTTTCTCAAGTCTTTGACTTGTTTGAAGGTTTTAGGACATCTCTCGCCTGTTGTTTATCACAACAATCACATTGGGCCACTGTACTGTGCAAAGGATTAATGTGAAAAGTGACATACATGGGTGCATTTTCAGGCTGTGTAATTGTATTTTAGAGAGGCGGAAATTCTTTTCATATTGTTTTTTTGAAAGACGTCCCCTCCCATGTATAGCGGCAATCATTGGGATGCCACATCTGAAGAGCTGACATTGCCAGAGTCACATGTGGGAAAGGAGAAATGCAGAACACAACACTGGCAATTCATTTTTTCACCGATGTCTTTTTATTTTATATTTAACTTTTAATTTTCCACTGACCAGCAGAATACTTTAGAGGTGACAACTGACAGATGCATGCATTAGACATGCATACGTAAGATATGAGAACAGTAGAATAGCTTAGTTTAACTTGCTCTTACAATGTCAAGAAACAGATCTTGATGATGACTTTGTTTGGTCTGATTGCAAGTACAGTGCAAGTACAGTACATTAGAGCTAATATAGTCATCAGGCAATATCTTCAGGGGAACATTTCTTTATGTCTAAGATTTATTTCTTTTGAAGGTAAGATGACAGCATTTTCCCCTTTCCTTTTGACAGAAAAATATGTGGAAGCCATACAAGGCATTTTATTGACAACACTTAAAAGACTAATTTAGTCTGCTTTGCCATGAACCATTTCAGTTTAATGCATCTTAGCATGTATTACGTAAAACCTCTACAGTTTAGTTTCAGTGTTCAACATAATGTCAGGTGACCTTTTTTTGCTGCATAGATTTGACAGGTAATTAGGACCCTGACAGGCTGATGTTAGACTTGTCTGATTTGCTGTCAGGCCAGAACCTAATTTTAACACTTCAGGCATATAATTAATACTTCCAGTGTCATACCTTTCTCCACCTCTCATCCCTTGTGGAAGCAGCACATGACATGTAAGGGGGTGGGAGGCTTTGAGGGTCGGATAAGACCTTGGTTTTCAAAAGCCTTGAAAGTATATGCATTAGAAGACACCTGATCAGGTTTGACTTTAACCAAATCATGAACCTCTGGGGGAACCTACAGAGAATATAGCATAAGGAAAGGTTTAAGGAAAACTCTGGCATCGTACAAATTCAGTTGTTGTCAGTGGCCTATGTACTTTCATTCGGTACAAAAACATAGAAAATTTATTCAGAAGTGAGTGAGTTAGCCTGGTAATATCTTAAGCCCCTAAAAAACATAGCTATGTGGGCAAATGCTAACTTATAATTTGACGTTATAGATGGCCCCAGTCATTATGTTTAGGATATTAGTAGACTAGCTTGCTTGTTTCTGAATGAATTTTCATCATTCTTGTACCAAATAAAAGTATGTAAATCCCTGTAATAATAGAGCCATTGTTTCAAATGTGCTGTCTCCAATGTCTATTTTGAATATATGGCTCCCAACTGTCGAGTGACCAGACGACCCCTATATCCAGGACAGTACCCAATTTTGGTGGTCTGTCCCTGGTAAAAGACAAGACAATCCTCTTTGTCCCTGATATTTCAAGCTGAAACATTTCTTATTTTAATGATATTGCTGTAGAAATAGGAATGGCCCAGTTCCTAAGGCAAATTTGGGGGAATGTCCCCGACAAGTAGTAATGGTACAAAGGGATCCACCTTGTGTAAAAAGGGAATCTTCAATTTAACACATTCAGTGTTGAATGTAACTTGGCAGACCTACCAATTTACCCTCACTTTTGTTAACACCGCAAGGTGTGGTTATTTGTTGTAGCTGTTTGTAGATATTTGTAGATATCACAGCTTGTTACTGTATTATTATCACTAGAGGAGTGCACCCGTGACAACATATAGGCTATCACAAGTGATGGATATTGGTATAATCTTTTCTGGAAGGTGTGGTAGGGGTAATTGAACAATATATGATGTAAACACCAACATGAAAAGCAGAGCTATTTAAAATTCGACTGATGCATCTTGATCCTGAGAACACCCCTTACAGCGAGTTGGATTCATCATTGCCATGCCACAAAACCCTCCAGGTCAAAGTTAATTGTGTGGGGCCGGTAAATGTACCCAAGTGCACGCCGAAGTGACTCTTGGAGTTCGATTGGATTTCCTTTTGTGACATCAGCTGTGGCCAAAAGCCAAGTGCCAATGAATTATTGAACATTTCCTGAGGGGTGAAAAGGGTGCTCTGATTGATTGAAAAGTCCATAGGCGAAATGGAAACGAGCGCCAAGTTTGGGAAATATTGTTGCTTACTCTCAAAAAGCGACAGAATCAAAAAAGACACATAGCCTTGGAGGATGAAACGACTCCAAGTCTAGAGTGGTAGGCAGGGCTGGCTCTTTCATATTTATGAAAAGACAAAGGAATGAAACCATTTACCATTGCTTGTCAGCATAATTCAGACTCAAAGCACTCACAAAAGAATGAGGCCTGCGGGTGTAGGTGCCATTTGCCACAGCTTTGTCAAGTGTGTGTGTCTGTGTGTGTGAGAGAGAGAAAGAGAGAAAGCGAGAGAAAAGAAAAGGTTGAATATTAAGGGCAATAAGTATAGTGATCAGGGGCTAATCAGTGGATCATCTGAGACTGTACTGTCATTGACTGTACTACATTTTGCTGTGCAAGATCTTGTGTGAATCACATACTTTCTTGTTGATTGATCATATTTCCTTTTTTAAATGGCGAATTGCCCATTGTTGAGTTACAAGTCTGATTTTGAAAATGGACAGAAGAATTGATCCTTGAAGAGCTTTAATACACAGTGTTTCGGAATTAGATAGATATGCCTGAACCTAAAATTACTTCATAAATTCTCCTCTGTGGATAATGCTGTGTATGGCACACAGTTCCAAGTTCAAGAGATTTACATGTAGATGCAAATAGGCAAACTCTCAATAAGCATTGCATGCACATGCTTAAATGTTACTGGTGACTTTTCTAGTGGGTTTTGTGCCATACTGACAATTTCTGCAAACAGGGTAGTTAAAGCAAAAACTAATTCTTCAAAGTGCGAGGCTTTTATTTTTTTGATACGGTGCACACGAAACATTGTAAATTATGGATGAATAACTCAGTCTTATCACTTTGTTTTAAATGCCAAAGATGCAAGGACGATGCAAAGCAACGTGCTAGAGGACGAGATGGATATCACACAGGCAAGCGCCAGGCAGGCTGAATCACTAAAAAGACAGGGCAAGTGAGAAATAAGTGTATGAGTGACAGAGAGCGAGAGTTTGAATACGATGTAAGTGGGTGAGTGGAGAGAGAGATGGAGAGAACTGAAGAGAGAGATGGAGAGAAGTGGAGTGAGAGATGGAGAGAGTAGAGAGAGAGAACGAGAGAGAGAGGGACTCGAACATGGAGATGTGCACCGCCTCTTGCTGGGTGTGAGAGGGCATGGTCACTGGGCTGGGGGATATTATGAGGATTTAAAGCATTTGCAGAGGCCTCAGACCTGTTTAAGGAAGTAATACCTCAATTCAGCAGCAGCAGCAGCCCAGAATAATCCTGTTCATGAAAGCAGCTCTGACAGACATCCTTATAGGAAAAGAAGCAATGGGTACATACCGTGGGGGAGGAACGGAGTGGAAAGGGAGTAGAGAAGAGAGAGGATAAGAATGGATAGGGGGAATTGGGGAGATAGAGAGGTAGGGGTAGGTGACAGGCAAAAGAAAGGAAGGAAGGAGGCAGGGGGGGGGGTTAGAAAATACAAAGAAGGAAAGGAAGAGGAAAAATAGATGGCACTAAGAAACAAGGGTAATATGAGAGTGGAGGGTAAGGACAGAAATGTCTTGGGGAGAGAAAAGCAGTGGAGATGACCATGACTGAGGGGAGGGGAGTGGGGAGGGTAAGGTAAGAGCTGCCAGAGAGCATGAATATATCAACTCAGCTATATTGTAAAAAGCCTGCGTGTGACTGTATTTGATTCTATTTCTCTGAATGCCATATTGCAGGTATGACAGATATTTGAGGAGATGCCATTACAAGGGTTGCAAGAACATACTGTTATCTGAAAGGGTAACAGGAAAATCCAGGAGGAAACTGATTTGGTGTTGCAAAACCACCTATGACAAAGGAAATAACAGAACAGATTTATTTATTAGCCCCCTACAAAACAAAAACATATCTTTATACCGTGACCTTCGTTTAACAGCGCTGGAAATGGCTAGTCATATGTTATCTGTTTTCCTGCCAAAGAAAGACAAACTACTAAATCACTTTGACACATTACATTTTCATAAGTAACTCAAAGTGCCATAGCTGTAGTTTAGTATCATGTAGATGAATTGGGTATCATGGCCTTTGTGTTGTTAGGAACACACTTTAACTTCCTCCATATTCTTTGTGGATGGTAGATCAGTGAAAGTGACATGATTGTTTGGTACAACTACAGAGGCCTACAGTGTGAGACAGGTCCAGTTCAAGCCTTTATGGGTCCCTAGGCACAATTTCATTTGGGGCCCCCCTGACCTTAGTCCCAATGCCCCAATGCCAGTGTCCCAATGCTCAATCACACGCATATCTTTTATTACTTTCATTAGTTGTATCTGTGTAGCATCATGCCTTTTTTCACTCTGTTTTACTCTTCTGTTGCTTACAATCATAGAAAATAGCAAGTTCACAAAATAACATACTCTCACATACAAAAACATTCCATGCTGGCTGTATCATGGAGGATCTCTTGTTGTGTTTACATGAGAACATGAGCACAGTTGAGCGCTGACAGGCATGTAGAATATCCATTATGAAACAGGCACTGACTATGTCGTTATTTATACCGTATTTGCTAGCTAGATCAAGACTATAACTAAAGTCCTTCTAAGGCAAGTCCCTTCACTCGGCCACAATCTTGGAATATCTTCAGGCAGCTATTTGGGATTAACAAGACCAGGCCCTATCAAAATGAATTGGGAGATATCCAAAACTCCAGATCAGTGGGTTGTACTGACTTAAAAAGTGTATTGTGCGAAATCTTGTTTAAGTCAGAATTGACCAATGTCAAAATCAACTTGTAGATCACTCAAATAAAGCTAAAAAATACATTATTTAAAACGGCAATGTGCACACCACACCTGCGCTAACATTCACGGCATGGCCATCACCATGGTGACTGAGATAGTAAATAAAAGGTTAACCGTCAGTCATACCGTGTCCAACAACGCGATTGCAACAATGCCCTTTAAGTGATGTATCTCCTGGTATGTAAGTGTCTCTGCTATAACACTGTGCATTTATGAAATTGCCCGAGCAAACAACAATATTAATTTACCAAAATAAGTCTTAACTGTATTGAAATTTGCCCTGGTGCCCAGGGGCCCTAAATGGATGTTTATCTTGCATATGCCTTGGGCTGGGTCTGGTGTGAGAATTCTGATTCTAATTCTGTAGGATCTTATCATTTTCATTCATTGTACAGACTCAAATCAAGTTTATACATTATACAGAATTATAAAAAAATGTAATATATCTTTGTTTGTTCCAAGCCAAATGTTGTAATATGCTTTCCCCCACTGTTTTGAAACAGTCAGTCGTAACTTGACCATAAAAGTAACTTTACATCTACACATCAATCAATCAATACGATTCTCTTTTCTGATTGGCTGATGAGGTGGGAATTAACTTTGTATAACAGGCTACCTTTGAAGTAGATTTTAAAAATTTGAATTACTGTTCCATATCAATGCGCTTATGAATGGTAAACACAACAACTGTTAGTTGTAGCTATAATAGGTTATTTTCTATAGTTGCAGTTTGATAATGACTTGGCGGAGGCAATTTGATAATGACTTGCCGGAGGCAGTTCCGCACCGTGCATCACAGAGTTCTTTGGCTCCACCTCGCCATTATTTCCATCGAACTGGTCACCCCATCGGCCGTTATCCCTTACATAATTATGCCTTACACATTAAGGGTACGTAAACTGCCCTGTCTGCCCATCAGAATTTCAATTAGACAAAAATGCACTGATAATATATGATATACTGTATTTGTCATCCTCCAAGACTCTCTTTACTAATGCATGCCTGTTGGATTGAAATCCCAAGGTAAACAAATATCTGATAAATGAATGACCACTTTGGTTCACCTTCAATGTCTTAATATGACTTTAATGACTTTCAATCTCTCTCTCTCTCTCTCACACACATACACACACACACCCTCTCTCCTTCTCTTTCTCACACACACACACACACACACTCTATCAAGGTAGAAAAAATAAGCAATCTGATTAAAGCCAGACGACACACCTCATTACTTGGCCCTTGTGCAGGGCTTTAAACAAACCCACAGCAGCCGTTGCTTTCAGATAGTGTTTGCATTTCCACACACACCGAGGCTGTAACTCACAGATGTCTGACACCCTGGGCAGTCTGACAGGCCCCTTCTCCTGGGCCCTATCCTCCAGCGCTCATGACTGAAAACCAACCAAGCGGCATGTATTTTGCTTACAAAATTTCTGTGGCATCAAGCCAATGGGTTTTCATACTTACTTTGAGACAGAGAATCAGAGGGATAAACCTGATACATTTGTCTGTATATTGAGAAGCAGATCGGCCAAAGCATATAGTGCAAGATGTTTCTGTAAGATTGTCTATCATTATTTGTAAAATATAGTAATCAATAAAAAAAAAATAGTAAAACATATAATCTGTAAATCTAACAACATAAACAAATGTATTAATCAAGAAGATAATGTCGAGGGGAAACTGTAGGGTTACTGCTTGTGGATGCATAGATGAATAAATCCAGCACTAATCCAGTGCTCCTGGAATGAAAGTGCGGGAAAGTATGGATGAAATGTGCACGAGACTCTGTGTGTGTGTGTGTGTTTGTTTGTTTGTCTGTGTGTGTGTGTGTGTGTGTGAAGTGCCTGAATGTTTGAAGGACAAAAGAATGTTCATGAGAGAGAGAGAAAGAGAGAGAGAAAGAGAGTTCATGAGAGAGAGAAAGAGATATCAGACACTCTGAGTGCAGGTAATGGCAATTAGCAACCCTTCTTCCCTTCTTGCTAGCATGACACTGACGACTAAAGAGAGCACAGGGTTGTCATAAGAGGCTTATGGCAGCGTGGTGTGTTCAGCACTGGCTTTTGCTGGGCACTAGCTTTCTGCTCTAAAAAACTTAACAAATATTGTAGTGTAACAATTTCAGCACAAGATGAATGAAGAGGATCATTCTTCCTAAGGTAACAAAGGGATTAACCTGTAAATGAAGACGGATATATTAAGAATTATGTTTTAAACCTTCTGCCACCTAATGGTGTGGAGCCAAACAAAATACATGTCCTGCAGTAGTCATATCTGAAAGAATATTTAATATATAAGTCCTTAATATAAGTCCTTCACAAGATAGACAGATATACTCACACAGAAACTTACACAAGATGTTTGGTTTGGAATTTTATATTTATTTGTGGAGACCTGCACTCTTAAATAAGTGTTTTTAACTGTTAGAGGAAAAGGCCTTTTCCTCAAAGCGTTATATTTGTGACTCGGCCTGTGTCTCTGTCTATGTAGGAGCAGAGCTGTCTCATTTACATTTCAATATCTGTTTGATCTCTAAAAGCAGTAAACTTTAAAGAGGCATCTTTTGATTTTTTTTTTTTTTCATTTTTATTTTATTTTTTTACCCATGTTTTTTTAAGCTACAAAAACAGAGTAGGTTTAAAGCAAATGTATTGTCACTCCTTCCTTTTAGTGTAATGTTTTAATGGGAATGCTGTATGCATCTGATCAGCAGCATGACAAATAGGCCTATACAATTTGTGCTCGGGGAATTTGATGGCTTTTGTCCTTTCTGTAACGACCTTGTAAACATATTGCAGAAAATGATGAATCACCCTGAGCAATACATTATTTCTATGCTTTACTGATGTATGTTTCATGTATGTTGTCTACTGAGTATGTACATCTATTCAGAAGCATGATTCAATTAAACATACAGTATATTCCAAACAGGATGTAAACATGCATGATGTCAACCATGAAATTTTCTATAGGCTGTGTGAAGCTTGTATGGACAGAAATAAAGAAAAACATACACCAGGATTTTGCACGTTTTCAGATTTAAAAAAAAGCAAGATGACCAGTTAATCTGGGTCAACCAAGTCAAAGCCAAACAGTTAAGAGGATAGACAGGGCGTAGATACATCTTACGCCCAACATTTCCTGGTGATGTGATTCACTGCATTATAACTGCAAGTGGGTTTCATACCTCGGCAGTAAGGAAAGAAATTTAGCGGGACTATTTCAAACCAACACTTGCATAAAAAAACTGTGTCGGGAAAGTTATTTTGGAAATGTAATGTGTTACAATTACAAGTTACTATTTCTAAAATGTAATAGTAGTGTAACCTTCCATTAATTTAACAAAGTAATGTAACTAATTACATTTGATTACTTTTGGAATAGCCTACTTTTCTACATTTTGAGTGAATTTTCTCAACTGTCAACAGTCTCTTCACTTCACATCTCTTCTCACATTAAAAGCACAGATAAATGTTTCCTGTTTGAAAACTTACCATTCAAGCAGGAGAGTTGCTTTGGTGGAAGTGCATTGTGGGAGAAACTGACACCTCCATTACCTGCTGCAAATGGCCAGGACAGTGCCTATGGCTGTCCTTGGGTGCTGACATTTATTTCTTTATTTCTCTCTTTCTCTCTCTCTCTCTCGCTCTCTCATTCTCTGACTCCCTGTAGATTTACTGGAATCAGTGGCTGCTGAGCAGGGCGCTTTATAAATACATCTCCTCTCAATTACTTTGTCTGTCGCGCCTCAGTATCCTGGGTGTCTTCCTCCCACGGGCCTCTGTAGCGTACATCAGTCCTGCAGACCTGAGGATAAACCCATTATCAATCTCTGTTATCGTCCGCCTACACCAGGGCAACGACAGACAGTCTCCCAGTTGATTTGTGCTCTGGCGATCACTGGATGGTAACAAGAGATGGAACAGAAGCCTGATTTCCTCTTTCTCCTCATGATCCAAAGTACTTTCCTGCATGTCCATGAAAGTGACTGTTCAAAGTTAATGGGAAATACGTTAGCTCTGTGAATTTGGGTTTTTGAAAGAGAAGGTACTATATGACCTATGAGGCCTAAAGGAGTAAAAAATCAAAATCTCCTGGGGTTTTATTTTAGAGCTTTCATAGGTATCTAAAGAGAGTGCCTCACCAACCTAGTTGGCAGTGTTCTTTTATCAAGATTTATCATGACCTGTTTCCATTCTCTTACTTTGTCATTGTCATTTAGGCCATCTGTCATTGCTAGGCCTCTAATGACAGAACAGAATTACTGGGTCAAATACTACCTCATCTCAAGAAAAAAGACAAACACCCACTACACACAGGCAATGAATACTTAATGACACAGACTCGGCTACACAGATAAAAATGTGCCTCGTGGTTGGATGTCTACAACTCACAAGTGGGCTGCTTCATCTATCACTAGTCGTAAATATTCATACCTGCATTTGGTGTAAACTAACTGGGCAGCCTGGCATGCTGTGTTGTGGTCCTCACCCACCGAGTGAAGGTCACAGCGACGGATTCAGAACGTGGAGAACTTATGATAAAGACTGTTTACCTCTTGACTCATGGTCTTTTTTAGTACTCTGAGGTCTGAATTATCTTGATCTTTATCATTAGTGATGGTGGCAGGGAAGAGGGAGGTGAAGGGGGCGGGGAAGGGACGAAAGGCTCTGTGCTGAGGCAAAAATAAAGGGCAGAAACCGAGCAACTCCCAGGTTTATTATTCAGGGAGCTGAACAAAGGATAAAATATGTGCATTCATTTCCAAAACAAACACATCAGTCCTGTTGAATAACATGGTCTTAAACCTATCGCTGAGTCCTTATAATGAACCTGTTGCCACCATTTGTTCTCTGTGGTAGCAGAGTTCTTAGCGATGGCCTGAATACGTAGCAACCTCGAATCTTGAATTGAATTGTACTCCAGGAAAATAACTTACATAGTGTGCTATCAAAATTCAAAACACATAAAATGTTACAATGGCAAAATTACTTCCGTTGAATGATTCATTCTCTTCATTTTTTAAACTACAGGCTTTTAATATGAATGAAGCCATTTTAGAATGACTCAGGTAAGCCAGGCAACAATAAATGAAATTATGATTGTCTCTGCACCATAGCTCACTGTATATTGTGCTCCCAAATAACAACCACCAAAGTCTAACCAAAGCAACATGCAAGGGATAGCAGTGTCAAATTAACCATCATAAATGTTTACCAAACAATGAGGTGTTAACCAGGCCTGCATAAGCACATGCCAAAACCTTGTTCACAGATTTATCAAGGTCATTTTAGGTCTTTTGAACATGAAAACAGTAGCGAATTATACATGCTGTGTTTGAACTTATTGAATTAAATCGTTTCTATGAAGGGGCTGGAAATCACTGCATTTCTGACTGGCCATGGTGCCAAACAGGATGCTTTGGCAGGCAAAGAAAAGGGCCTTACAGAAGGCCTTAAGTGAAGGTGTTACTCTCCAGGCCCCTGCCCTGGAATTTGGCATATTTGCAATTCTGTGTTTTGCCAGGCTGTGGAGTGGCTGTCAGGAGCCGTAGAGCCAGTAGCAGTTGGGGGTTAGTTATTTTCATATCTTCATAGCAGTATAGTTGATGTGGGTGGGAGGAAGATTGCCAGGTGTAGCTGTGGTGGTGATTGCAAGTGCGAGTTGAAAGTTGCATATGAATAAACGGTGCAAATTAAATCAAACAGAAGCTATACACACTGTCTTCACTAGGCTGTATTTTGGAAAGGTTTTATGAATGGAGTGCAGTGCCAGGACTGGGCTCTGGAAGACCAAAAGTCTGTCTGATCCAAAAAGACATTTGCCCAGTGGGAATGTTGCTTCAACAACCTCCCTGTTAAAGACCCAACTTGTAAATGAATAGATCCAAGAAACGTCACAGATGTTGGAGAGCTTTGAAAGCAACACTTCATTGAACACAGGACAACACACCAGGGCCTTGGCAATAGTGATGTGAGATGAACCATCAAGCAAAGCAGGGCCCAGAAAATCATTGCACAATTCCTCTGTATAGAGAGCTACTTGGCATAGTGCATATAATCTCAATACTGACATTGTTCCTGTTTGAAAATGATGGATGTCTTGGTGGATCCATCCCACTCATCCTGCTCTACTCACAACTGAAAATATTAAGTTAAATCTCATCATTTTTCAGTTTCTTCAGGTAGCTACAGTTTGATTGAGGTTATGCTGTCCACCATTTACTGTCTAAAGCATTTTTTTTATTATCTTTTCCTCATTACATTAAAAATGAGATCTTTCCTTGCCACATGGGGATTCTCCTGATTCTCTCTTCTTCTTTGAGAAGAAATGCAGTATTGTTCAGCACTATTGTTCACTGTACAGCTGTTTCTGAAGTCATACTTTTTGTGATGTGATTTTGTGATTGGTTGTGTATGGTGTGGTTAGTCTCAGGAACAGGACAGATTTCATATGACATAGTATATGACCTACCAACAGACATACCTAAAGTATTCTGTGATAAATTCAACAAAATCTATGAGTATGTGTCACAAAATTATCTAGCATCCAGCAAACACAAGGCTTTTTGCCTAGACTGAATTACAGTATTCCAGTGCATGCCAACCCATAGTCCTGTTTTTAGAGGTCGCCAAATGCTGTCGGCTGGAAATAGAATGAAATAGAACGTGCAAATTTGGATAACTGGCCGCTAATGTTGACTGACAGGCAAGGAAAAGGAAAATGAAACCGAATTTGTTTAACTGCACTGGTTACCATTTGATATTTTGTCTATGCTGTACCAAATGTTCTTATATTTCATAACAACAGCACTCGCTGACCTTGAAAAACAGGGCTATATCCCTCTTATCTGAAAAAATACTGAAATGTTTCCACATGACCTTGTAACTCCTTGGTAGAGGAAACAAGTTGGTCAGCTCTTGAAGTCACATGACTAGACTTGACTTCAAAGATAGTTGAGTGTTTACTGATTAATCTAATATTTAGCAGAGTGTGGAAAAGCAATGTGCTCTCTTCTTCTTTCAGACTATAGAGCACATAGTTATGACTTAGGATTTATTGTGAATTACTAAACATTTCACAGTTGGAACAAGTTGCATTGTTCTGGTGAACGAACAAGTTCATGTTTGAATGTCAAAGCACAGATGAATAAGTAAAAGTCTACATAAGACATTAGACATTACCAAGAAAAAGCACTTACAATTTCTTTTCTTTTCAGCTAATGTGGGTCCAAATAGTCTTTTCATGCACAAAATGGAGCATAAAAGTGAGATGAAAGTGGTATTAATAATATATAATCATCTAAATACCATTTATTACTAGATTTTCACTTTTCTCATCACTTTCCCCTTTTTCACCTTTCCTTCAGTCTATTTTGAAATACTCTGTATGCCTGAGTGTGTTGCGGTTTGTAGAATTACAAATTTATGCTAATTGGTTTCTGGGCTTGCCTTGCTGAGTGTTCAGTGTTGCAACCAATTCATCAGGTTTCATGCCCTATAATGTTATTAAACTCAAGGGAGTGTGCGCTTTTCCACGGCGCTGAGCCCCATCTGATTTACTGCATCCCTTGCAGTTGAAAATGACTCCAATTAAACAAATGAAAGCAAAAGGATCCAGAAGCAATCATTTCCTGTAATCCACGATGAGGTTATCGGAGGTCAGTTTAAGAAAGCACATTACACAGAAACATACATGGGGATGCATACAGATACAAAACACACACAAACACACACACACACACACACACACACAGATGCTTTGGTCAAGGTTGCATCTGTCATGTCAGTGTGACCTGTGTGATCCAATGCCTTGTTGGAGCGATGTGTTTGAACAAAAGAGTGTGGGCACACTAAGGTTATGTCTGCAAGCTTTGATCAGTGAAATCACCTGCAATGGTAAGTGTTACATAACCCCTATCTCAGAGTTACAAAGGTTTAGCACCCTGTGCTAAGGAATATTGTTTGGAGTGACTCAAACTGTGGTTTTCTTATCAGTACAGCATACATTTGATTGTTAATTGTTCAGATCCATTTGCCAAACCATTTATCAGCAATCACTAAACTCTTGCAATTGTCCCTTCACTAGTTTTCTACAGCCACTGGACAGCCCAACAAAACCCTTCAAGTAGACTACATTATGTTCAGTATACTGCACTATACAATCATTACAGCTCACAGCCTATTGGGGCTTATTGCTTAACCTAAATAAGTTGCTGTGTGCTGCATATTAAATCCTTCATACTCACAGACAACTGTTAACAGGCTGAAGGAGTGACCCTGGACCTGTGGGTGGCCATTTCAGTTTGCTTCCTCTTTGCCTTCCCACTGAGCAGGTCTGTGATAGCAGACGGTAGAGTGACATATGTCAAGACTCCCATCCAGGAGCAATGGCACACACAACTCTCCTGACCTTGACCAGATTTCTTATATGCTTCAGTTCTGTGTCTTAGTCTGTGAGTCTAGCATGAATCTAAAATTCATGGCCAAAAACAGCTTAATGTGTTCTATTACTTGCATATTTTCTCAGACACTCAGAGAAGTGACAAGATATAACACTAAACTGATATAGAAAGAGAACATACAGGCCTTTGCTAGTCACCTTGGTAAAAATGTACTAGTGTGTGTAATCTGCGTTCAACACTAACCTAAAGTAATGAACTGAGAAATGGGGAATATCTTTTTTAAGAAAAAAAAAAAAACTGAACCTCGGGTGGTCTCTGAACCAGGCATGAACCAAAGCAGTCTGATGAAAACCACTGAAATCCACTGTAATATTATCCGAAATGTTAAAATTCCAGGAGTGCTCCTGTTATCTTTGTTTGTATTTCTGCACATATACCGGGCCATGTTTATGAAAAACATTATTATTGCTCATTGCTCGTTATGTATCATACGTGGACACAACATATTTTGGTGTAATTTTCAAAGTCAAACCAAACAAGCAGTATTTCAGCAGTTACTGGTCATCTATCACAGAACTACTGACAATGTGCACTGGAGAATAGTGCTGAATCTCACTGGAAAGAGCTTGCCTTTGTGGTTATATTTTGTCTCTTCTTCCTCATCCCCATCCTCTTTTTGTCCATCCTTGTCCACCACTGCTAAAAAGGCTTGTTTTGGATCCATACTGATATATCTCAATGCGCCTTGATGGATGCATTTGTAATTGTCTGGTTCAGTGCTTCCACCGTGGCTGAATTGTGTGGTCAGTCAGTTGGGGGTGGGGGTGGAGTCAAATCAACTCAAGTCAAATTTAACGTTATTTTAATGAAAATTAAATAAATTAAATAAAGTCTAGTCTTTTTCTTTTATTTCCTCCTCAAAAAATGGAGACATTATTTTGAATGAGAAACTGGTTTGAGTATTTGTAGGGCCTTGTGAGAAGCCTTGTGAGAAGCCTTGTAAGTGATTGATTGTCTGTGTGCTTATGCTCAAATTCTAATGAACTTAGCATTTTCATTCTCATGGCAACTTTGAAAGACAAACAGCCCATATTAATGGCATGGAACCAAATGAGTTTCATTGTTTGCTGCATAGTCATTAGAATCACGTGTGTGCTGTAGAAGCCAACTACTATGGGACGGAATACATCAGAATTTCATTTGCTTTAATAACGGTGTAATGTTGATTTTGCCTCAACAAGTGGATAGAATTTGTATAGGACTATACAATCACAGTAATGTATACTTCAAAGCATGCATGCAGGCTAGGTTTCACTTTGAAGTCACAATTGTTATTTATTTTATTTATTGATGGATTAATTGAAAAAGAAAAGAAAAGAAAGAAATCAAGCAGCAGCTGTGAGCAATTTAGGGTTTTAGAACATAACGGTTAACCTGCTGATCGCCTCTGGCTCTTTACCCAGTCAATATCTAGGATCGGAATGCATCCAGCAGTTTGTCTTTTTCACAGAATCCATTAGCTATTCTACTTCAACTTGTACAATGGCGTCTGGGCTGAGGCTACGTCAGATGCTCACAAGGCTCCTGGTGCCTGGTCCTTTTCTAAAAGCACTTCTGTAGTACATGTAATACTTCTTTAATGGAAGCATATAACCTGGTCTTTACATTATATTACAAAACTACTACATATTAGTTTATACACTGTGATATACTGCATGTTTGCCAACAACAGTGCACTACCAGTTATTTGCTTCAAAAGTCAACTGGTATAACCATGAGACAGGTAAAAATGAAGAATTAAGGGCATTAAAGTGCAGATGTCAAGAAATACTCAATGAAAAATGAGTGCAGCAATATGATGTTTATAGGTGACATGTTTGCATTATAGAGGAATTGAAAAACACAGAAAATTTATTTGCCGTTTTTTTACGTTTTATAAAATGAAGCACAAAATGCAACGCAACCATGTCATAACCATGTCAGATATTTTATGTTAGTAAGTACACAAGTCTTGAGACCAACATGACATTTTTTAAAGCTGTACAACAGCTACAAACATGTCACTGCTTGTCAGCTACTATATTCTATATATTACTGCTTGTCAGCTACTATATTCTATATATACTATATTCTGTATGACATCACTATGTACCATGTCCTGATCATCACAACAATGTATTAAAATTCTTTTGTTATTTAACTATATGTGCACCACTGACTAAAAAAACACCCAATTGACTGTAACTCCTATAGACAGAGAAAGAGGATGAGAGTTGAATAATTAAAGGCCTATACTATTTATGAATCAACATTATTATGACAAGTTGGAGAAGAGACAGGCTGGAGAAGCAGTCTTAATTTGAATGGCAATGTTCAATTGTCTTTGGTGACATCACTACCTCCATATACATTGTTATGGACTCTGATGAAGTGATGGCAAAATTGTAGACAGCAACACATTACTGCAATTCATAAGGGAAGAATCCCAGACACAATACCTATCACCTAACTACTAACAGTTCTGAATGAAGCAACAGTGTCACATGCAGCGAAACAGTCATTATTCAAAGAGGAGAATACCATACATCTTCATACCTCAGACCTACACCTTCCCTACTGCAGTTTCTCAGTGAAACAAATCCCTCATACCCCCTGCTGATACTATAATGAAGAAAGCCAAACAGGATTAATAAGTATTCAGTTTCTCATATGCTCTCAGCTCTCCGGTTTGGTACCCATAGTGGTATCAATTTAAGGCTTCATACTTTATGAAGCCCTTCAGGGAAGACCAAAATTATTTGACAATTTGCAGGATTTGAAAGAGATCCAAGCAGAAATTTCCCCTTGCCTTGTAACTGACAACTCTCTTTATTTCATTTTTTTTCTACATTTAATAGCCAAAAGAAAGTTGAATTACAGGACAGAGGTAATCCTCAAGGCTTTTTGGGCAGTGGTTTTGAGAGGGGAATGCCTTGATGTACTGATTATGTCTCCATCTCCTTGTCTCTCCCTCCTTATGGTCAAAGGCATAAAAAGGGGTGTCAAATTCTGTCTTAAAGTGCTAGTTCAGGGAAACAAAACCAGAAGTTTTTCATCATGACAAGGAATACCCCCTCGAGAGTTTGATTACGTTGACTGGAGCTGTATTGAGTTTGACCGTCTTTTGTGTTCAAAGCCCAGCACCACACACACACAACATAACCGAAACACAATTGTAACCACTAATAAAGCTAGCTTTCTATTTCAGTAGTAGTGTGAACAAAGTCTTTGTGGCTATCTGGCTGCAATGTGACGTATCACATGAAACGTTGCCGGAACACACTCTGTTCACGTGAGGGGCTTTGAACAAGTGAGGGAAAAAACAGTTGACTTCAAGTGAAAAGAGAATGCTCAGGCTATATCAAAGTTTTTTTAAACAATTATTAAGCTGTAAACAGCAAATTTGCACTGCATTTGGTCCTGTGCGGACTTTGCAACAACATGGATCAGAAGATGGTGGGTAATAAGTCTTGCAAAAACTTCTTTTTAATAAACTTTCAGTATACTTACAAAGTACTTTGTTTTATAAAGTATAGAGACTTTGTTTGCACAGCTGCTGAAATGTAGTATCATTCTGAGCTCTATTAGTGGCTGAAAATGGCATTTGGTAATGTTGTATGCATGTAGTGCCAGGCCATGAACACAAAACATGGTCAAATTTGACACAGCTTTGGTCCATGTAATCAAATGCTCAAGGTGGTATTTGACTCGTCGTGGTGAAAATAGCCTGGTTTCAAGTTTCCCCAAACTATCACTTTAAGTGAAATTGGAGGGATCCTACTGGCTTCATAACAGCCCCAAACAACTCACTCAGAGCTGATAGAGAAGAATTATAACGAGGAAAGTCTGTGGGGTTTTTTTTAATTCTCATAATGAGATCACAGCTCTTCACTAAATCCATTTTGTCTGAAGTTGGTCTGCTCTTCAGCTAAATTATCAAGACCGCCGCTAGTGCAGCTAGTGCAGCATGGATGTAGGTGCCGCTCGAGTTCCCTTTTTTTCCCGTTTTTTTTTTTTTTTTTTTTCCTCAGTGATATTTGGTCGTCCTTCCCTGGGAGACCAAAACAAAGAGCATTATGAAATTCCATGTGTGGCATAGTGCCACCTATTGACACACAGAGTTAGCAATGTCTTGGAGCAATTACCATCATTGATTCTCAGGACACCGAAAGACTGGGTTCATTTAAACTTGATGCCAAACTCCAGTGGTCTCATATGTTCTAAGCTGTATTGGGCCCTGTCCTTGGCCAATGAATTTTTTCTATTACAAAGGTCTACAGGAGACAGATCCAGTGAGCGTTCAAACACCCTTGTGTAGTGTAGTGCTACCTTTTGTGTCAACTTGGCTGGATTTTTTAAAAGCACGTTTCCATCTACGTTTTCAGGGACACTGACACATGGGAGCAATCAAACTTGGTGGGCATGTAGCCGTATAGGTTCATAACATGTAAGCTGTTTTGGTCTCCAGAGATATCTTCACCCCTTGTGCTTGGTTCTACAAAGAATTATGTCAAAAAAGGAATCCTGGAATAAAGCTATTCAGACAGTGAACATGTGTGAACTGTATGTATGTGTGTTGACATGTATGTAGGGTAAAACTTAGGGTAAAGGGTAAAGACTTGCATTTCAGAAGAGGTGTCAAGAGTATGAATGGATATTTATTTTCTTCAGATGGCACATGCAGCAATGTGCGGCAGTCATGTTATGTGCGGCTTGGTGGTACATCTAGTTTCACACCCTATAATCATTCCGTCTCCCAATCATAGACATAATGACAAGGAAAGGGAGTTATTTTTATTACAATCAACTTGAGTATGGATTATTTATTAATCACCTTCATAGAATGTTTATTTATTTATTTATTTATTTATTTTTACTTTGGCAACTTGATCTGCAGTCTCTTGCTGGACAACTTTCTGCAATAAAACATATCTTAATTCACAGACCATCCTTCCTCATTGATGCCTTTGATTAAACAAAGTTCATTTGGCTGATGCCGCTTCTAACTGGATAATGATTTTAGCTGATAACTTCCTTCAAGTGTAAAGATATGAGTAACAGCAATAGAACAACAAAAATGCATTCCTCCCTCCCTCCCTTCCTTATACAGAATGATAAAGGTTACAATAAACTTAAAATGTCAGGAGTTATGTCCCCATCTCCACACAGAATTTAGGCAATTTAGGGGAAAGAATATCTAAACAGAGTGTACAACTCCTAAAATGTATTGCCTTGGGCTGTCTAGTATACTATTATTGCACTTTGTTTTATCTCACTCTGTTGCATAATGCATATCACAGTGACACCAGTCCAAGTTGTTGTTTTTTTAGTGTTTATGACTGTCAAATTAGCTGTCTGCTACATGATTTACTAACACCAGCAGAAGGCCATCTGTCTGAGCTAGCACTGCAAATCGCTTTAGAAAAGGAAAGTAGGAGTTACCCTGAAGCGCAAATCTAAGTGGTTGAGATATAGTTTGGTGTTCGTGTTGGTTTGAACAGCAACTCTGCTCTCTCATTCATTCAGTGAATACTCAACTGTGGTCATGGTTTGTGTAGCTTCACTTTGCCGTGGGTTAATGGCCAGTCATTTGTCACAACAGTCCTCCACCCATTGGTTCACTTCTCCCTGATATTAATCCTGCTGCAGTTTCTACATCCCAATCCTTCCATAAATCACTCGCTGGCATTGATGAAATTGTGTTTGATTGTGATCTCAGTATTGCCCAATAAGTCACTGTGTTTGTTTTAGTCGTTTGTTCCTGTTTGTAGAAAATCAGCCTCCATCTCCGGAAGGACCCCCACATTGACATCTGACCAGATGCCAGATTTGCTGGCAGTGTTTTCATAGACCTCTTTTTTTCCCTGCCTTTTTGTCTTAAAAAAAAAAAAAAAAAAACTCCTGCTCTTCGACCAAGCTGTTTAGGAACCCCAGTGTCTGATGGGTTAGCAAGTGTCAGGGAAACTGGAAGGCGATTAATTGCGCCTCAAATAGATGGCGCCTTAGGGAAGGCTCAGTCGAGTCTGTGGAGGATGAGCTCAATTCGAGCCTCTCCCAGCATTTTACCCACAAGGCCGAGGGGTTGGGTCAGCACGAAGGGCTGAATTCAGGGAGTTTGAGCGCATGATGGATTTGCCCTCAAGGTTTTAACGGCATTCCTGTGAAGGAAACAAAGAGTGCAAACTTGAAAGTGAGGCAAGATTTTGCAAGCACACACAAATTAACACATGCATATGGATGTGCAGCCACACACACATACACACACCAAACCCACACACACAGACACACACACATACGCACACACATTCACACACCAATTAAGAAACCTGTTTTGAATGGTTCTATAAGTCTTAAGCAAACACATGTATGCAGTTTGTGCTCTCACTCCAAAGTGTTTTTGAATGAAATGAACATGAAATTATCATCTAAGTACATGTGGAAAACCATTAGGGGCATATGTGTGCCTGGTTTCACAAACTCAACTCCATCAGAATTAAAGAACAGGAGGATTTTCATAGAATTTGCTTCCATCAGAGATGAACTCTGTTCACACACACTTGTGCTCTTGCATGTTAGCCTGTTTGCAGAATGGAGCTTCTCTTAGATCCCCTGACCTTGGATTCATTAATGAATTCAGTGTTGAGCTGAATATGAACGAGGAATGTTTCCTTCTCAAAACTTTGCGAATGGGAAGCCCTGTTGGTTTGCATCCTGTCGGTGTGAGAATGCATTCTGTTTTATGAACATTGATAAGAGATGATTTATTTCAGTGCATAGGTAACCTACACATTTCAAATTGCTCCTAAGGAGATAAGATAGGAAAGTTGGCAAAGGCTAAGAAGTAACAACACAGCTTTAATTCATCATTGCCCTGACAAGCATTCTACAAGGTACATAAAAGCACAAGCCTGGTTTTATTTTATTTTATTTTTTTTTAACACAATCCTGGGTAAACAGGAAGACAATGAAATACAATCAGTCTACAACATACAATAATCTCAGTTGTCATAATCTACGTCATCTGTCATCTGATTGATTGAAGAAGGGACATAGGCAATAGGAGCTACAGCAAAATGTTAGTTTTTTTTTTTTTTTTAATATTGAGAGAGATGAGATAAATGCACTGTAGTCACATGCTCTACAATGAAACCTTGGGTATGTAATAAGGCCACACTAAAGACTTATTAGCTTTAGCTCAAATGTAGACACATTATGTCAGCCATCTAATCTCAAACTCAAGGCAAAGAAATACACACAATTATGCCCACCCACAGTTTAAACTGATAAGAACATGGCTTGATTTGGGATATTTACAGCCAAATGTTATCTCCATATTCTTACTGTATTATAATAAAAAAATATTCATATTGAGATTGGATGAGAGACAATGAAACCACCTAGGGTTCAACTAAACGGAAATCAATAACTCAGTTCCATTATCGAAACAGATTTTTACAGTACTTTAAATGGCAATTTGAGGCTTGAGGCTGGTTGCACTATTATTCTACAAAACTAAATCCAATATTTAACAGGGTGAAAAGTTTTAAAAATGCAGAGAGGTGAAACAAATCATATTTTTAGGCAGTGAGCGGAAGAAACGGCAAAAGTTGGCAGTTCTCAATGCGCAGAGCACGGTGAGTGTGAGGAAATCACACAATTTAGGAATGCTGATAATGAATCCCACTGATAGCAGTGTTTCGGATGTGGCTGAAAGAATACCTCTCACATTCTAATATTGCATGCACGCACACACACACACACACATACACTTACAAAGCTTCTAGCAGCCCTGAAGCAGGTGCTCAGATCTTGCCAGCGCAGAACTAAAAGTTTGTATCAAAGTGGAGGGTTGAAAGGAGGTTTGTTTATCACTAAAAATAACCATCATATAAGCAGGCCTCGAGTGTACACCAAACAATAAGGCCTCCATGTACATGTCTCCATTGTCAGCAGAGCTCACTGGACCTCATCTTCAGTCATCTTAGGACGAGAAAAAAGATAGATGGATGGATGGATGGATGGATCACTGCACAATACAGTGACAGATAATCTGTCAGATATACTTTAGAGAGACAACTGAGTGCTGACTTACACTCAGACCGCACTTCTTTTAAATGAAAATATTATAGTCATGCTGGTAAATAATATGAGAACTTCTTATGTGGTTCATTTTTATCCAATGATGCTGAGAGAAAAGTTTATTCTGCTTGACACATACTCACAAATGCTGAAAGAAACAAGGACTTTCGCCAGGAAATATCGGCAAAGCAGGACCCATAACAATAAAAATAAACTCACTTTGTTTATGTACATGTTTGTTGCATTAATGTGGTCACAGTCATTTCACATTTTGGTTACACGCATCTGTGAAAAGTTTCTTGAGGGGTTCCACTGCCTCACTGTAACACATGCTGTCTTTGATGTCTCTCAGTGGGTGTTCTTTTTTTATTGTCCTGCATAATATTGTTTATTGTGGTGTGAAATGTAACAGTTCTCCTTGCTTTCACTAAACAAATATGATAACACAACAATATACTTAGCTATTTCATTTCTGTGCCACAGAGAGCTGTAAAAACAAGCCTAAAGCAGAAGTGATGGGTGTTGAAGTTTAAATTAATTTGACATGTCTTGCATGTTAGCCATTTCTCTTTGTGTGTGTTTTAACATGTTGCCCCACACACACCAGATGGGAATATGCCAAGGGTATCCTTGCTGAAAACAAATAGCTGGATTCAGACCCCAGGGGCAGCAAATTAATTCAGAGGAAGGCAATGCAAATTGGTGCACTTCCAAGCGTGGCTATGTTTCACAGCTGTTGAGAGTCAGGTCCTACTCTGTCCTCTCGCTGTTGTCTCATCTGGCCTCTTTGACAGGGGGAATTGGCTGATGACAATACTGTGTTAGAAATGTGTAAAGATGAATGTCAGCACATCAATCTGGTGAGATCATCTCAACACTTAACACTTACAAACTGGTAAATGCCTGTCCCCACTGCTAATGACAATAATGAGATGACAATGTAACAGTTATAATTCTAATGACAAACATGTCTTTTCCGACCAACAATATGAAAGCCAGTCAGGAGTATTTTGGTATGTTCATTAGCGTGATGCCTAAAATGATTGATGAGTTCTGACAGGCTGCTGGCAGTTCCATTGTTCAAAAAAGCCCATGGCATTAAGTAAGGGATAATGGCCAAAGAGGTGACCAGTTCGATGTAAATAATGGCAAGGTGGAAGCGAAGGACTCGGGTTGCCTCCACCGAGTCATTATTTCCATCACACTGGTCACCTCAAAGGCTGTTGTCCTGCTTATCTCCTGTTTGTATTTAGGATGTGATTTTATCTACACAGTAACTGTCATCATATTTAGGAATCATGTGTATCAACTATAGAAAATAACCTACTATAGCTACTGTTAACGGGGGAAAGTACAGCATGAAATGCCTTACTCCTCTACTACTCTACTCTACTCTGCTCTCTACTCTCTACTCTACTCTACTCTACTCTCGGTTCTTATGGTTGCCATTCAAAAGCACATTGATATGGAATGCTGGTTCAAATTTTTCAGATCTACTTCACTCTCCTTTGGTTACCTCCTAGCCATGCTGATCTTTGATTACCATTTTGAGGTGATTTTAAGAACAGGCTACATGTGTGCATACGTCCCATGACCACTAATGTCTGATGGGAATAAAATGTTGCTGCATGTAAACAGACACCTCAGAATTTTTAATCAGAATAGTTTGATTGAAATGGCAGAAAATCTATCTGGGCTATTGTTCTTCATGTCGATGTCATTATAGTGTGTGGTGTGAGAATCGCTATTAGTAGAGTAGTAGAGTAGAGTTACTTTATTAATCCCGAAGGAAATGAAGGTGTCCAGCAGTGTATAAACATCTTAAATATATCACATATAACATATCCCACATATGCATCATATACACATCTCACATGTACACATATGCATCATATACACATCTCACATGTACACATATGCATCATATACACATCTCACATGTACACATATGCATCATATACACATCTCACATGTACACATATACAACACTGTCTCCCAGTGAAAGAAAGACACCCCACCCCGCACCCTCCTCCCTGCACACACCCACACCCACACCAACACACATATAGGCAGTGTCTGCAGTTTGTTAGTTGCCCAGTCCGGGACACAGTCTTAAGCACTCCAGTCAATCATGTTTCTGTCTTTTTGTGTGGCGTTAAAGAGCTGAATTGCCATAGGAACAAAGGACCTTCTCTGCCTGTCTGTGTTACATGACAGACACAAAAACCTGTTGCTGAACATGCTTATAATGCATGAATATGCATGAATATGCATTATAAGGTTACTCTTAGTTATTCTGACTGGCAGTGTGGTCAGGCCTAATACCAAAAAGCAAAACACATATCTTAAAAGATGTCTTTTTGTCTCCATAGTTTCTCCTAGACAGCAATGAGATTAAAACAGAGGTCTGAAGTGTTTTAAGTAATTACATAGATCTCATTACCACAGTATCTCTCTAAGTGTATGATTTCTATTAAAGGAGGATACAAATTGTTGTGTGCATTTTGTGAATTGTGTGCATTAGGTCACTGTTTTGGAGATATAGATAGATACATAGATATTCACTTCATCTGATAAATTTCAAAATCACTTATTTTCCTCTCTTTTCTTTCTATGTGTTCTTTCATGGCTGCATTGACTAGTTTATTTTACAAGCTTCAATGGGAACTTGAAATGACACTAAACAAACCACTCTCAACAGCAACACATTTTTGAAAAAATCATCATCATCTTGAAGTTTGGGGAAAAGGCCACATAAACGAGCAGTTGTCATATTTCCCAACAATAATAGACTGGGATGTACTGATGGACTTTTCTGATGTTCTGACTCATCTCTCCACACCTGTCGGCACTCAACCCTTCAGAAAAGCACACTAGCAACGATGTGCTCTTAAAAAAAAAAAAAGAAAAACTGATCATTGTCACTCTCACAGACCCTGCGTTTGGAGTCATCCAGTATTCATGAGAACATTAAAGATGATAAAAAACAGATGCCTCCTACATGCTGACGACGCACTAGTAGTGCTGATTGCAAACTTTTTGGTTGTGCTTGGATGAAGATGCATTAGCTCCATGCTAATGAGAGAGAAGCCCAAGTAAGTCACAATGATAAAATACTGTAGAGCTCTGTGAAACTAATGCATTTTGTTCATGAATAATGCCAGATTACTAACTTCCATCTCATCTTTATAGTTGAACAGTATCAGCATATACACACTATATATATATATATACACACACACAAAAGGGTTCAGGGATAAATGCTATGACAATGCCTGGACACAGAATGGATGAAGTCCTTGACTGACCTTGAGTCTGACCTCTGCCAGAGTCAGTGGTCCTGTAGTGTTCATCTCTTAGTCTGGGAAATTCTTACTACTTAAGAATTAAGATCAGCTTCAAATTGTACGTCCTGAAAACTTTTCTCGCCCTCTGTGGGCTATGCAGGGATAAAACTGCTCACAGTTTCATAAGATTGAATTTCCTGCACCAATACCTTCAAGAGGTTTAATTTACAGCAGCAACAAAAAAAGCATGATATTATAGTGTGGGACCATAGTGTGCTGGAACTGATCGCCTCTGGCCTTTCGTGCGTGGCTGGCAGTGAAAGGCTTGGTCTGGTCTGGGTATTGAGGAGTGGCCTCTGAGAAAATGGCCTGTGAATATCAGCCCTGGTCCACCAGTGATGCATGGTGGCTGGGCGTACACAGCCACAGAGAGACCCATCACACTCACCTGGTAAAGCCGGGATTGAATGACTAATCCTTTGGTGTGGCTAGCAGGAAATGACCTGATGACCTGTACACTGTGTCCTGCGAGGCCCTGCAAACAGCACTTTTCTCAGTTTGGGGAATAATTTGGGCTGTTTCTGTCAGTTAATAGGCAAACCCAAACATACAGACACACATACTGAGACTCACACGCACACATGCACACACACACACACACACACACACACACACACACACAAGCAAACATCTAGTAAAAGTAAATACAAGTTTCGGATTGCCTTTGGAGTCATGAACATGAGCAGAGCCATCTCAAGAGGCTTCCCTAGCAGTGCAGTGACTAATACAAAATAGATCAGTAAAAATGCAAAAAAGTCATTAGACATGTATCAGGAATGCAGCAACTGAGGGGTGAAAATTCAACTTTGCAAACTATTCAAATATTTATGAAACTTTTAAAAGTAATGATAATCACAACATCACAAAGCTACTGAACTACATATCTCAAAACTATGACAGGATAACAGGATCTTTTTTTCACTGACAGGCAGACTTGCTTTAATCTTTAAAGCTCAACATTTATAAAGAGAAAGTTTAAAAATAGGTGAAAAAAAAATCCCAGAGATGATTCCTCAATGGTAAACGAAACCGTTAGCCCCGCAATCTCTTTTGATGGATTATGAGCTCTGCCTTATCAGTAGATTAGGACACCTGGAGCAGCAGAATTTTAATAAGGCTGGGGTTGTTCAGCAGCTATGCTTCAGCGCTAAGTCTGTCTGTCTGCCTGTTCATCTGACTGTGTCCCTGCTAGGCAAAATCACTCGGAGGCAAAAAGTTTTTAAGCTGCATCGACAGCCGTGGGACAGGGGATTCATGCCCTTTGCCAGAATATGCTATCATGTGACCCATACTTTAACCTAAGCCACAGACTAACCTGCACTCCCCAAAAGCACTGCTTCCTTGCTCTATTGGGGAGTGCTTTCAAGTAAGTCATGAAATTTAACAGTGAGTATATGGAAATTCCAATGTATGCAATACATTACTGGAATGGAACTGGTACATTACATTCTTGTCCCATTATCAGGTCAATTTGCTACAATGGTAAGGCCGTGACAAAAATAAATAAATTAATAAATGGTTTTGAAATTGAACTGTCAATTAGTCATGCATGACAAATTTTACTTATTAATTTTTTGAAAGGGAAAGCTACTCTTCACTGACTGAACAGAGCACAAAGTCTGTAACTAAATCCGCCAAAAGATCTCAGGGTCACCTCAGACCTTGAAGGCAGGTTTGGCTTGATGGATTAACTAGTCTTGGTGTGCGCCACTTTGGCAGGCCTCACTTTGCACTTTCACAAGGCCTCCGAGACGGCAGTTTCCATTATCTCCTGCTCAGTGGACATCTCTCACGTGCCATAGTAAAGGATTGTCTTCAATACTTTTTCGCCTCACTTATTCCTCTCCTCTCCACCGACTTTCCTTTTTCACTCTGCTTTACATTTCAAAGGTGTGCTTTCCCACAACGGGGGAGGGGACTAAGGGCATGTCGTCCACTAAAGAGCGCGAAACCCCTCTGCGATGCTTGAGAGATGACAAACGTCGCCGGGGCTTGCACGGTACAATGCCAGGTGCCTGTGCTGAGATCGATGGACTCTCTTGTTACAGCGCAAAGCGTGACGCTTTTACAAATGGCTGTGACATGAGATGGATACGTCCTCAACGCTAAGGGCCTTTTTTTGTGATGGATTGATCCCTGGCAGCACTTCCTGTAGCATTTCTTATTTGTGCTGGAGCTGGAGCCTTTTCCATCTCTTGAGATAGGAGAACTTACAGGAGAGATCTGAAAAGGGAAGCATTACATGCATTGCCATAAGCTCACCTGCTCCTTTTGTTGCAAAAGGATTAAATCGATATATATAAGGGCTACAGTCTGTAGATGTGTATGTGGATGAAATAAAATCAAACCAGTTGTTATCACTACAACTGGCCTATGTGTTTTTCTCATGAGCAGTACATCACAATCAATATTATATAAAACTAAAGCTATGACTGTACTGTGCATTAACGCACGATAATGCATAGAGTTGTGTAAAAATGAATGGGGACCCTTCAACAAAAAAAAAAAAAAAAGCCCTGACTGTTTCGCTGATATAAAACTGAGAAAGGTAATTAGTATCCCCTATTAAACGCAGACCATACTTTGCTTTTAACCAATCAAATATTTTGGGCAATAGACAAATGTTACACATGCACATACATCTGCTTTCTATTTGTTATGTTTGTGTTGCCACTGTTGTGTTTTACTGTGGTTTTACATGACCTGAGACTGATACTGAGCTTTCTGACATTCGGCTATATGTTTTGCTCCAGGATGTCTTTTATATGGTGCTGAGATTTAAATGCACCTTGAAATGAGCCAGACACTGCTAATCAGCACTAAATGATTACAGAGCCTCGTCATTTTTCTCCGAAATATATGGCATCCTTTTCTTTCTACACTTTGATGTGAATATAGAGCTGATGTGACTTGCCAAAACACTCTGATTTCATCTCATGAGTCCAGGGGACATATCACCTTGAGGGATTGTGACATGTTCACATAAACATTTTAGCCAACTCCTGACTGGCTTTATTTGCTTTTCTTTGAATAGAACAGTCCTCCAAGGAGCCTACCATTGTTAAAGAAGTGACCAATGGTGTGATCACACTAATGTAAGCGTTCTTGACATGGAGTTAAACATGTTTTTTGGTGCACTCTGTCCTTGGATTTGTACTGTCCTTGTCTACAGTCTGAGATCAGTCTACCTCTTCCTCCTCCGAATACATAATTAATACTAATTAAGGTGAAGCAGTATTATCTAAACAACACACCACTGTACACCACCTCCAATTTATCAGCAGCAGTCAATGTAAGCATTTGTCAAATTGCTTCTAGTGTCCACTGTTGTTACTATTATTTGTGGTACTGGGATTATTCCACCTCTTTTATGAGCTGTGGTTTCAAAATATCATGAGAACCTTGACAGCTATTGATTCCTATCTGCCAATATCCTATCTGTGAACAGCGCACAGGGACAACTAATGCAGTGTGATGGATTGATGAGTTCAGTGGGAATAACTTCAGACCTATCAATCATCCTGATAGCATTTCTCTTCTAGATTCTGATGAAACCACCAGGGTAAGATCATATTAAACTTAATAAATAATCAACAGTAATAGCAACAACAGTGACAGCGACAACAATGAAAAATTACATCAACACACTACAGAGGAATTTCATTGCTATTGACTGTTGACACCTTGAAACAAAACATATGACACACTATGACATTTCAGTATAAAGGCATATTTACATAGGGAATTAATGAATGAGGTGGAGGCAGGTTTTCTCCGCCAAGTTCATTAATTCCATGTGAAAGCACACCTCGAAGACCTTTATCCCACTTATCACCCGGTTGCAACTCGCGTGTGTCAGGTGTCAGACGTCAATTTAAAACATACAAAAACATGCAGCTGTACTACTTTCTTCTCATCGGTGGTTATCCCTAGTAACAGCTGATTCCATTGTTGCTGACAAGTTTAACTGCTGTTTACTATGACTGTTATAGTTACCGTTCAAAAAAGCATTGATAAAGAACGGTGATTAGACTTTTTCACCAGATCTACTTCAAAGATGTGCATTATGTCTTAATTTTCCATGAGATAAATGATTTATCTGCCTGTCTGGTAGTCTATATATCTGTCTGTGACCATGCAAATTATTTTGGTTAGGAAACTAGGTCAAATATCAATACTATTTTCACTTGTCTGTCATGTTGGGTTGAACAGTGACTATCGCTGAGATTTTTTTCTGTTGAAACAGGACCTGAATTGCTGTTGTAACAGGACCTGAATTGATTTTTCTAAATCTACTATTGAAATGGTTGATTTGGCATTAGTTATCTATTGCTTTTGAGAACAAGATGCATCTTTTTCCAAACCATAAAAAGAGTGAATTCTTTATGCCCGTCTTGCCCAAGAAGCCCAAGAAGCACTTGCTAGTGATGACATTCAAAGTAAACATGTTGGCTAGATCAGTAATGATGAAACCTCTTCTGAATCCCCCTAATGATAATAGAGAACAATGGACAGTGGTTGAAGTGCCCCCAAAAATCACATTAAGATTCTCTGCAAAAGAAACAAAGAAACATCACCAAATGACAAAACCCTGGGGTAAGAAAGTCATGCATAAACAAGACTGCAATGCATTATGCACTCTCACTGAATAATTAAATCCCATATTGAACTGAAGAGCAGGACATAAAATATTTCTGAGAATAATAGCTGGACTAACATATTCTCACTGTCATGCCCAGGTCAGTCACGCTGAATCCAACCAAAATTAACCTGGAGCAAATACTTTAATTATGTTTTGCTTTGTTTATTGTCTGTCCAAAGAAGGTTTCGGTCAACTTCTGAATCCTTCTCATCAGAGCTGACCTAAGGTAGCTGAAAGCTAATCACTCAAAGACCTTTGCAGTGGGGTCTTTGACTGAAAAGTGAATATTTCATGAACATGTAAAATAACAGGTAAAATCATATGCAGATGCACAAATTGCATAATGGATTGACGTGGAAAGTTCACTCTCCATTCCTCAGAACTTTTATATCCACTACTATACTCCCAGAAGACAACATGGCGGTCCATAGCCTTAGTGGTAAGATGTGTATGGCAGAAATATGTACACTATAGTGGCAGGAACAGAGGAGCTGGGACTCAAAAAAAAAGTGGCACATGGATTTTTAAACAGCCTAAATTGCACTTAACTATAGGCCTATCTACATTCTATACACTTTATTTACATATTTGTTATGTCAAAAATTATTCAAACAAGGTGTGGCATGGAATTTTATGTATATCATATATGTGTATATCATAACTGTGTTAACTCCTAATCGTAAGCCTGTAATTTCTTTTATCAGGTTTCTGTACTGGTGTTGCTTTGAATCAGAATGTGGATTTGCAAAAGAAAATAGTCATTCATTAAATAGTCATACTGTAAAAGGCCGTTCACACTAAGAACGATAACTATAACTATAACAACAAATACATATCACTCTAATTAATATGAATGACAACGTCCACACTACAACTATAACGACCACGACATCTGCAACAATATCATTGGGATCACTTTCAGAACACTTTGACAGCCAATCAGAAACCACGGAATTTTAGCCATTAACTCATTCACATGAGAATAAACATGTTATTGTTGGTCAGTGTGTTATTTTACAGCTCCTCTGTATTGTCAATATATAACCATGCCTTTATTTATTTTGTGTGAGTATTTACTGTGCGTAATCACTAATCAACTACCCTGTGTCATCTTTTCTTTCTAGATTTCTCACCCATCATTGATGACTGTCTCAGAGTGATATCTCAGACATGGCTTCTAGTATTTCCAAGGGGAGAAGTCAAATATTTTTAGGTAAATGTAGATTTGTGCACAGTGTGATATGACAAAACTACATTTGCATGCATTGCTTGCTTCTAATAGAATCTTTTCATGAGCAGCAATCAATTTTAATATTTAGAAGGTTGTATCAAATGTCTTGGCATACGGAATGATGAGCGTCAAATTCACAGCTACAAAAGAAAGAAGTGAGTGATCGACAAAATGAATCTCAGGTAATGATCAGTGACAAACCTTATATTATCATTCATGAAAGAATATTTAATGCAGGACTTATTCCCTCATCTGAAATTGGTGCCAATGGACTGTTTCAAACAAAGACAGAGAACTGCAGAAACTTCCCCCTGCTGTAATGGTGGCAGTGATGGAGAAAGTTTTCACTTTGCAGAGGCATCACCCAGGAAGACACATCGCCAACTCCCTCCCCATTAATCAGTACACCGTTGATCTCCAGGCCGGCAGCACTTGACGATTCTAGTTGTCAGCGTTGGGACAAACGAACTTGTTCAAAATATAGTTTGCACAAATAATTACAGGTTGTCTCAGGCTAGCCTATTCATTCAAGTGTCTGGTGTAATGAGTTGGAGACAATCCAAAAGAGGGACAACTTTTCAGGAAGTGTAAGACTGAGAGGCGCACTCAGGCTCCATTCAGCTTCTCTGTGAGTAGGAACAATAACCTTCTGTGCCCATTTCTTGTTTTTCACTCCACTGCTGTTATTTTCTCTGTAGCGGGAACCCTATAATTGAAAATGTAGCTGTGATGCAAAAAGAGAAAAAGGAGGAGTAATATCTTGAAAGTACAACTCTTTGAAATGGAATCACACCACTTATATAATTTTGCGTATAAAAGTGATATCTCATTTCTAATTTCAAGTGAGATATTACCTTGTCTGACTTCTCTGAATGTGTTGCCAACCTTATTGGTCCCTTTCAGTACATTGTGCCTTCTTAATGTTGTTCCCTGTGAACTTCTGCTCTTTCATGTTTTTCGAATGAGACCTTGGAATAAGCACACAGCTGAAGGCATCAGAATTATGGCTTCAGAGTTACTCAAACCTAACAACTTCATGGAGTTTTTTCCCTATTCCCTATTGTGTTTTTTTTTTTTTCCAATTCCTTGTGTTATTTTTAACTTTTAATTTTATGAAATGTTCAATGAACTAACTCCAAAGTAACAATGGAACTAGCATACATTTTAGTTTGCTCAGCTGAAAATGAAGGCCCTATATGGAAGGTGAACTGAAAATGCAATTTTCAAAAAGATCTGCTTCATGTATTTATTAGATTATGCTTTCAACTTTTTTGCATGCCAGTAACCACATTTTGTGACATCCAAAGTCTGGAAGCAAAGCACATTATCAGCACTATAATGTACTATGTGATGTCGCTCAGCAACTTCGCCTTGAAATTAGCTTTGACCAAGCATGGCAGGACAGTGCAAGTTTAAATGTCTAAATCGATGAGGCATGTAAATTCAGCAGATAGCATTGACTGTGCACTGTCTGGTAAAACCTAAGATTTCACAAAGAAGTAAGAGAAACCTCCTATTGTGTTTCTCTGTCATGAATTTGACCCAACCCCCAACCATAATTTCAGATATTACTTTCAACTCGGGCTGCCCTAGATACACATTTGCAAACAGAAGGGAAATATATGCTAATTTTATGCAAATGTCTGAGAGATCTTTATTACTTTTCTCTTATGGGTGTATTATGAGACGTCTTTTGTGATAACTAACACGGCTGAAAACCAATGTGTTTGGCACTATCCATGGGGTCTTTCATTATGTTTGAGCACTGTGCTGCCTTTATTAGATCATTTATCCCATACCCGATAAGCTGAGTCATTGATTGTGTTTCCCTCTCTGCAAATGAAGCTTTTATTTGGTTCATTTTACAGCATTAGAAGTTTGTTTTAGAACAAATATAATCTTCAGGATGCGTTGACCAATTGTCTTGTATATGTTTTTTCAATCCAGTCAATTTAATTTTTTGGTAATCTATTATCTTTGGTCTGTTAAACAGTGAGTCAAGATATTCACTGCAGTAGCTGACAGCATGGAATAATTTTGCAGTTTTCACAACATATTTCCTTCCATATTACCTAAACAGACAGAAGTAAGGCCAATACCTTGGTTTCTGAGGTAATCTTTGATTAAAACACCAAGACAGAAACACGTGCTATAATGACTTGCAGTTAAAATGTGTTAACTTTCCCTGCAATGTCACCTGAGGGATAAACAGGAATTTCTTTACAACATAATGGAGGTAACTGATGTCTTTCTGTGTACTCTGATCAGTTGAGAGAAAACACCAAAAGCAGAGGTCTCCTGTTGCAAATTCCGCACAACATACCAGCAAGTTGTGGTGAAGATCTGTGGTAAAGATCTCTCTATCTCAGTCTAATCCCTAAGTTACAGGAGTCAGTCAAAACATCTGATGAAGACAACTACATGGAGCAACACCTAGGCCTGATAATTCACCAGAGGCACAGTACAAGCAGTGAAAAGCCTTTGATTAAGATGAAGCCAGTGGAGAAGTGAGTTATCTGACCCTCTTAAACATGACGTATGTCAGGTGTTCTTCAAAGCAGTTGTAGAATAGCACAACCATAGTTATAAGAATCTGTGTCATGAACTCTGCATGGACACTTCAGCTTCAATGTTTGGTTCACGTCTTCAAAATCCAATTTAGGGACAATTCATCATACAGCTATCCTACTTAACATACCATTGATGCACCTATGACTTTGCCATTTATATTCTGTGATTTATACTTTTGTTTCCATATTTATTTGCAGGTCATGTCATCAGGGACCTATTGATTCTTGTGCAGACACATTTATCATTGGTATTCATGCCTAAGCTATTGATGAGCCACGCGGCGTGCCTTCTTATCCTAATTTGCATTTAAAATCTCATTTTTATGAAGGTCAGGAACATTTATTCCAAGCAGGATAGACACTCTTTTATGTGTACGCTTAATGGAATATGAATCACTTCCCACCTGAGAAATGAATAGATGTGGCGTTGACATTTCTGAGATCCGTTTTAGTGGTAATGGCATAATTTGTATATGATAAATGGGCCTGTGTTCAAATGGACTTGGAATAAGGTCCGAAACAAGCCGAGCATCGTTAGCCACTCACACTGCTTGATTGTCACACATAATTGGGGTGTGATGAATGACTTGGAGATGACAGGGACTATTTGTTCTGTCTGCCTTTCAGGAAACAGGTTAAGGATTTGCTGTGAGTTGTCTCCTTGCTGTATAAATCAGTATAAATTGTCCTGCTGGGAATCAAATGCCAAACAAGGTATTGATTTGCTTAAGACCGCTTGGACAGTTTGATGACGTGGGCCTTGACCTCATTTATGAGGCATAATGAGTGTACATTTGTGTGCGAATATACCCACGTATATAAGATTTTGTGTCTTTATATTCCATTGTCTTTGAGTGGTGCCTATACTGACAACCACCATGCCACCACCGCCATCACCACCACCTAGAAACCCTAATGTAATGGTGGCAATGAAGAAAACTCATTTTTAACAAAATCTTGCGCTGAACCCCACTCATAAGTGAGGACCCATCTGCTTATGGACATCTAGGTAGAGGGATAAAATGTGGAGGGGAATCAGGAAATAAGTCGTAAGACTTCAATTTTAAATTTTATACATTAGTTTGGTATGGATGTGCAGGACCAAGTGAGTGGGCAGAGATAGTGTATCTCTCGTTATATACATGTGTAATTACAGGTTATGGCGATGAACAATATTATAATAGCCATCATTATTTCTCACACATACTGCAAGATATATGTCAGATGTATCAGAGATGATTGCACATGCATATCTCTGTGTCAAAACAATGCAATGCCCATGTATTCATACATTTCATTAAACTATGATGACATATACTATCACTGGTGAACGGCAAACTCAGGAATTGAATGAATGAGGTTCAGTGGGATATCTGCAGCAGTTGGCTGATTTCAGTGAGATTTAACCTCGGTTATGCCCTGTTAAGTCTGTTGCTTCTTGTGGTTTCATATAAATCTTTTTTGTTAATTTCCAAGTAATTTTTTTAATCATCGTTTCCACATGCATACGCCTGTTTTCTCTCATAGCAACCCTGGTTGCTATAGACTCTAATGCCATCAGCGGCGCTGCTAAAAATTTGGGGCCCTATGACAGAAAATAATTTTGGGCCTCCCAAACATTGATTATAATATTAAAATGTTCTCTAGGGCCCCCTATCAGTGCCAGGCCCTTGGAATCATCCTAACTTTTCCCCGCCTGGCGGCGCCCCTGAATGCCATTATCACCAGTGTTTACTGTTTTTTAGGCAAAACTCGCCTTCTGAAGTTGACCCATTTACTTTCACAACATCACCAATGATTTTCTGTTCCTACCAGATTCAAACTGCAGCAATAAATGCAATTACAAAGGCACAGGAGAGTATTTTTCACTTCACCGTATTGTAGTCATATTGTCTTTTGCCATATAGCATGCTAGATCACATGGTCCCAATGACATGCTTGCAGAACATCAATAGCGAACTCGTAGCTAACACTCCGGACTGTGGCTTTAAAGGATGTAGGGATGATGTGTGGTGAGTACAAACCTGGCTATGGACAAGTCAAGTCAAAGTCAAAGTCAGCTTTAATGTAATATAATGACAATAAATATAGTGACAAAGCTTAACAATATACACATAGCAAGGACAATATACACATAGCAAAAAGTACAAATAGGCTTGTACATAATACAAATAAGTGAGATACCCAATACACAGTGTGTAGCGTAATAAAGCTCAAATGGTGTCATTTAAGCAGCAGTGTCATTTGTTGTGGTGCAAAAAGAGAAGTGTACATTCAATTACTGTACATCCAATTACTGTGGGGCATTGACTGGGAGTTTTAGTCTACTCTTAAAGATGAGAACAGTGTCCACTTCCAAGATGGACAAAGGAAGATTATTTGTGTTAATACAAAAGAAGATGAGAAAACAAAGGGGCTAAAGTTGGTCACACATTCCATGTGTTATTATGTAATCATGATACAGAGGCACACAAATTCATGACTTAATAATGAAGGGACAATGGCAGTGGTTATTCCATCTACAGGACATATCATGTAAAGGCTGGTGAAGACCACTTTGGCATATAGCCATTCCTGAGTGTATACATGACCGTGCACAACTGGATTGCCAGTACATTACAGACTAATTAGCCTATTTTTAACAGCATAAAACACACATACATTATTCAGGGCAAGTCAGTGTAATTTTGGAGGGCTGTCATGGTAGTGTAAAAAACTGAGGTTGTTTCATTTATTTATGCTGTAGCTGAGTCATTATGTGTGTCCTTGCTAATTGTTGTGCTCTATTTAAATGCACAGCATATTAATTGCAGAGTGCATGCAACTTTAGCCAGCTTTAATACTTAATGATAATAGGTTTCTAATGATCTTTTATTTCAGTGTGACCATCTTGACAATTTAAATACTAAATGCTTAACAACCCATTTGACTAATACATTGGAATTGGATTTCTGAGGATTACTTTTGGATGAACAAATGAAGTACATGCATTATTTGAAGATTACAGTAATCCATATAATCATCTTGTCCTGAACAGGCTTTGTCTCAAGGATCCCTCTAATTGTCTTTTCTGTCTCTTTACATTTAACTTTGCGTCCTATACCTGTTCCATGTCTGACATCCTTGTTCACTTACATGAAGATTTCCACCGGACATCTTAAAGATATCTTAAAGCTGATTAGACTGAAAATGTGTATTCGTAATTTTGACCAAGTACACTGCCAAAAATGCCTATTCAAATCTAAGAAAAAAAACTTTTTTTGGAAAAATGTACTAATTTAAATAAAAAAAATCTGAAGTGCAGCAAGAAAAATGCACTCGCAAAAATGTGTTGAAACAAGAAAAATATACAGAAAGTATATTTATTATATTTATATTATACTATAGAAAGTATATTCATAGTCTTGAATAAGGAAAATATTGCTTGTTTTAAGTAAAGTTTTGGTCTGGTGTCTAGACATTAGCCAAAGTTGCTCAAAACTAGTCAACAAAAAGGATGAAAACAAGACAAATGTGCTTGAATCTAGGACAATGATGCTAAATGCAAGTCAACCCAACTGGTCTCTCATACAGATCCTGACCAAACATTGGGCTGCTTAGGTTTGGAATTGTGTTGTGTTGGCTACCTTAGTGTGCCACTGTCATCACAACCAGTTATGTAGATCAAATACTATGTCTCTGTACAAACAGTTTGAAGGCTCAGTAATCCTAGCATAATTTGTTTCACAAACTAAATGTCAATATCAAGTTTCAGGTCTACAAGTCATGCAATCTAGTGCTACCACTGGGTCAAAGCTGGAGCTGCATCCATGAATGTAACTTTTAAATCATGTTCCCAATTTTCAAAAATCCAAAATACTGAATTTTATTGAGAGTAAAACAAATTTCCAATGGTCACAAATAAATTTAGTCTGTTTTTCATAAAGTTTGGTTGAAAGGGTTTTTCCAGCCAAATGACATGAAGGTTACCGCGTTTTAATTTTTCAGAATGTTCAGAGGCAGCAAATCAAAACTGGGAGCAAGACCAGGAACCGGTATATGAGCTTATATCTCAGCAACATATGTTTATCAGATCCAAACCAAGTGTCCTACTTTGGCTCCTCCTATTTGTGAGGACAAAAAATTGCATCATCTTGCCTTATGCCAATAACTGTTGAAGCTTTTGCACTGACAATGCAAGTGCACTTCCTAGTCATAGGCTACTGTGGAGAACCTCCAAGGATGATCCATGGACAGTTGTCATGTCATTGTCTTAGCAGTGATGGCAATATTGGATTTTCTCAAAAACGCTTAGGTTTTCATAGGCCACACATTTAGTCACGTAATATGCAGACCAAGCCTCATATAAGCTACCTGTTGCCATTTTGATGCATGGAACCCTTAATGCTAGCGCCGCCTAGTGCTTCTGCTCAGTTTCTTTTAGCTCCACCACTGAGTCAGGGAGCCAGGTGTAAGCTTCGGTTCTCACCATCTCTGAGCTGGAACAGGTCAATCGGTAAACAGAGGAAGGGCTGAAAGTGATAATGTTGAATTCAAGCGATGCGTTTCAGCATGTAACATACGTCACGACCAAACAGTAGCGATTGGTTGAAGCAAAAAGTAGTTGGCCACCGTGGAGCAAATACGTACATGCCAACATTGCATGAAGTGAAATGATGTGAAAGCGGCTGATAATTCAGGCCAACGAAACATAGTGTGAACATTTGTCATATTGGCATTGACCAAAAAACATGATGTGTACATGACAACACTGTCCAATTATTATGCTTAGTCCCATGTTGCTGCTTGCAGACACATGTTAAAGTCATTTAAAAAGTCGCTTACTTGAGTAGACAAAATTACTTAAAACAAGTGAAAATGCCTTTAGTATCTGTCTGACAACTGGTCAAAGTACTTTTCCATCATAAAAATGAGTAAAATGACGTCAAAATAAGTTGCATTACCTAAGTAAGACACTTCAAGACAAAATATACTGAAGCTAGCCAAATAATTCTGCCTCAATAAGTAAATGAATCTTAAAATTGGTATAACAATATAAATATTCAGAATTCTGGGGAATTACACTAGTATTTTTTTATTTTATTCTTTGAGGTGTATAAATTATGCAAGATTGATGCACGTGGCCAAAAATTGAATAGATCAAAAACTGCTGTCCAATGAGAGGATATTTCACTTCAAACTCAGGACTAATGGTGCACATGAAGCAGTAGGACTGTATTTGTAGAGGCAACACAAGTGGGAACGGAAGAAGAATCAAATTGTAAGTTTGATGACAGTAACTCTTGAAACCTGTTGATGAGAGAGTAACAAGGCAAAACATTCCCGTCAGCAGCCAGCCCATAATAACTGCACTCATGTAATCAGACTAATAGTCCCTTTATGGTCTCACAGAAGCTCATTTGTGAAGGGCTATAATAACGAAGGCCCTCTTTCCTCCCTTAGTATCTCTCTTCTGTCTCTCTCTCTCTCTCACACACACACAGACACGCAGACACACTTATACACTTTCTCTCCTCCATTAGCCTGGAGAGAGGTTTCATTAGAGCTCTTTAATTATGCATCGTAATTAAATCATATCCTGTTCTATGGGGGAGTGGCATTGTTTAGGTGTCTGCTCCTAAAACTCCTGTAGAGGCACTCTGTGTGACTTCCTGCAGCTGAGGTTATTTCAGGGCAGGTGTTTGCGCTTGCTTATTTACTTACTTGTATTGCTTATTTATTTATTTATGGAACTAATTTCAGATGTTGCCTTTCACTGTAAATTACATCAGAAAAAAAACAAAACAAAAAAAAAACAAAAAAAACATGAAACACATACTCCAAGAGAAGAATTTAGAGAGTTTTTTTTAACTAGTGAATTACATCAAAGCATCAGTGTGGGTCTGGGGGGTGCAAGACAAGTCATGCATCTCGGTGGGAGAGCAGATATCAGAAGGGAATGTTTAATAGGTTGCAATGAGTGTGATGACAGCAAGAGGAGACGGTAGTGCTCTGAGGAAAAATACCATTAACTTTCTACCAGCTCCCAGTAGGGTAGGGCTGGGGGGGGTGGGGGGACAGGCAGAGGCAACAGGCTGATGGGTAATCTAACATGACAGTGTTGTCATGTAGGAGGCCACAGCTTGCCATTTTTTTGGGTGATGTCTCCTCTCCAGTAGCCAATGATTTGGTACCTTAGAAAAAATCTCCTCTTTTCTCAGTTTGTCATGCTGTCAAGGTTCAGCGGCTCAAACAAAACGATGGAAACTCATGAGAGAGAGAGAAGAAGAAAAAGAAAAAGAAGAAGAGGAAGAAGAAGAAGAAAGGAGATAAGGGCTGTTGAAAAAAAGACAGACCATTTCCAAATCAAAATAACACTGCTTTGCTTCCTTTGTTTGACTTCGTTGAAAATCTGCTTTCATTGCAGAAAACCCCTTATTTATTCAGCTCTTAAAATTATGAATTACTTAATTTTAATCAGAGATTAAATTCCCTTTATTGCTTTCTTCTGTTTCCCGTTATTGGAAATATAAATTGTAGTTGTTTCAGTGAGTTTAAATATGAATGTATAATGTAGATGGAAAATTAGAGTTTCTTGGTAAAATAAATCATTTGTCTGTGCTGTCAGGCGACTATTAATTAAGTATTGATCTTGGCCACAACAAATGTGCTTGCATGGCTGATTCGGGCTAGAGTTTAAATCAACTTACCCACTTGTTGAAAGCTTTTAGCCTGCTTGAATTCAGGGTGTATGCCTTGGCCAGTTAAATCTAAACTATGAGAAATGCCATAATTAAAACTGCCAAGCTAATTACATTTGTGTTTTGAGTTTTGATTAAGAAATCAGTCAAAAGTGTTAAGTTGTATGCAAGGAGATTTCTTATTGGAGCTTGAAGACATTTTGCCTTTCATCCAAAGGGGTGTAGACCACACCCCCTCATCATGTGACAGTGGGTCACATGAGTCACCCAGTTAGCAGTTAAACTTACGAGGATGGGATCTCAAGGATCTCATGGTATGTAGCAGATAGATAAGGAAGTAGCCCCACTCATCTGTTCAAAGTTGGTTGTTCCAGATAGACATAGATGGCCTCCTTCACTCCTCTTTCATTCTGCCTGTCCTCCTTGTCCAAAATGTACACCTCAGTGACTTTAAAGGGCTGTCCCTTCTCCTTTAGGTGTACTGCTGAATCCTTTCCTGATGAAGTCATGCTCCTGTGTTAGGCCATGTGTTTATGAAGTGGTTGCTTAGTTTCTCCAATATACAGATCTGAGCACTCCTCACTGCATTGTACTGCATTGACCACATTTCTGAGATTGTGTCTTGGGTTTTGTCCTTGAGGTGAGCTAGTCTCTGTCTGAAGGTGTTTCCTGGCTTGAAGTAGCTCTCTTCTGTTGCTAGTCTTGGTGTCGGTTGGTGTTTTGGTGCTATTTCCTTTTCTTTTCCTTCTGTTTTGGATGGTATACTCTCTGCCCAGTGTTGTAAGGTCCTAATGATACCCAGTTTGTGTTCTAATGGTGATGAGTCAAAGACTAGGTATTGGTCGGTGTGTGTGGGTTTCCTGTAGACCTATGTGACAAGGCTTGCATCATTCTCAAGTACCTCACAGTCCAGAAATGGTAGTTTCCCATCCATGGTGTCCTCTCTGGTGAACTTGATGTAGCTGTCACATGATGAGGTGACATGCTACATGATGAGGTGGTGTGGTCTACAGTTCACAGCCTCACATGTTCTGGTTTCTCCATTACCAGGCCAGAACTGAAGAAGCCTTTTGGATGGAAGGTGAAATGTCAAGCTCCATTAAGAGGTCCAGTTGCATACAACTTGCATACAAGGCTGTTGACTACCATGACCTGGATGAATTAGAATCTTCACAGACAGATTAACAAATCGCTTACTGAAAATTATTGAAGTTACCATGTGGAATGTTCTCAGTCATTACAGTGCTAATGCATACACAACACTTTCATACATCATTTGGACATTTTTAGCTTTAGGCAAGGCAAGTTTATTTGTATAGTGTATTTCATACACAAAGGAGTTTCAATGAGCTGTTCAAAAACAAAAGCAAAGTACAGTGGATGAAATAAAGTTAAAGCACATAATTATTAATAAATTAATAAAGGCATAAATTGATTAACATAAAAGTTGAAGTGTACAGAATATAAAAAGAAAGATAAGTGAATCATGAGGAGAAAACATCTGAGAACAGTTTGTTCTTAAGTCTAGATTTGAAGTTGCCAACAGTAGGGGCATTCTTGATGTGTTCAGAAGTTAGTTCCAAAGCTGAACTGCAGCTGCTTCAACACATTTAGTTTTGACAGCAAATGACAGATTTTGCCAGTATTTTTTTCTCCAGTGACCTGCGAGGCCCAAGTGGTGTGTATTGCTGAAACATGTTCCATTTAGAAATTTAAACATAAGCAGCAGTGCTTTAATGTCAATTAGCCAATACAGGGACATTGGGGTTGGAGAATTGGAGTAATGTGGTTATTCTTGTTCTTGTAAGAACCCTAGGAGCTGCATTTTGAACCAGTTGATGATGTCTCATGGTCTTTTTAGGAAGACCTATAAACAAACCATTGCAGTAATCAATCCTACTGGAGATAAATACATGAATAAGTTATTTCTTTTTTGACATTAGACTTCTTAGTTTACATTAAATATGACATTTGGATTCATTATTTTTTAGATATTGAGGTGATTAAATAGTCATTGTCTGGGTTTTGTTTACCCCAGTTTTTCGTAAAAACACACTGCATTTTCAATCTGACTATTATTTCTCCTATGCATGGATATTCATTTCCACTGTCAGTGTGACAGACATGATTGCTGAATAGCTTGCTAAGTAGCTTGCCAAAATAGACGTAGGCCTCATTAATCAAGACCTGTATTTTGGGAGGGCTTTTTGTTCCTCCTAATTCAGTTCTGTGGTTTAGCATATCCTGCTTGATATACTGTGTGAATTTACACCACAGTAAAGAGACCTTGAACTCATCAAACTCAGCATGGCTTTTGTAAGTCAGTCGATGGCTTTATATGATACTTTTAAATGACTAACTATTTCAACCACACACACAGACACACACAGACACACATACACACAATTTTAGGCTCTGTAACCATGTAATGTAAAGGCAACTTTGCAGGACTTTTTTGCAGCAGATTCAGTCGCCTTTATGCTCGTGGTTCAGAGAAAAGTGTGGCGCACCCATCTCTCTCTCCCTCTCTCTCTCACACACACACACACACCATCACCATCACCACCACACAAGGCACCATATACACCCACACAAACACTGTAGTAAATGACTGAAGGAACAACCACAGTCATCCATGTATTGATGCACTGATGTCAGTTTAGGTGCCATTCAATACATCTTCTGAGGAAATGACACAGAATGATGAATTACCTTACACTGCAGTGCCTCTCATGAACGCAATCTCTTGCTATGGCATCATATTGAAGCATATCTTTTCATATTACATTTATGTAATAATTATCATACACCCTGAGAGAAAACAGACAACACTGAATTTAGAAGAATGAATGTGGTGTGAATAATGCTTAAATAATCTGTGCACTTGTGATACGCTTGTGCATGTCTTTTCTTGTGAGATATAGGAACACCCTTGCAGTATCTTGGGATAACACTTCAGGAACATGACTGTAAACCAAACGGTAATATCCAACAGTGACAACATCATAATGATATTAAGCTGTGGTAAAATAGTGGAAAATAAGATTATTTTCGAAGATGCAAAGTGTATCTACTGACTAGTGAATGATGTCTTCCGAAATCTCTGTGTACATACAGTAAACATGATTGAAATGGAATTGCTGTGCCCTTTATATGCAAATGTGAATAGACCTATAGTTTGCTGTAGGGCTATAGTCTAAAGACTTGTAGTCTAATGTAATGTAGAGCTATAGTCTAATGTAGACCTGTAGTCTAATGTAATGTAGAGCTATAGTCTGATGTAGACCTGTAGTCTAATGTAATGTAGAGCTATAGTCTAATGTAGACCTACAGTCTAATGTAATGTGGAGCTACAGTCTAATGTAGACCTGTAGTCTAATGTAATGTAGAGCTATAGTCTAATGTAGACCTGTAGTCTAATGTAATGTAGAGCTATAGTCTAATGTAGACCTGTAGTCTAATGTAATGTGAAGCTATAGTCTAATGTAGACCTATAGTCTAATGTAATGTGGAGCTATAGTCTAATGTAGACCTACAGTCTAATGTAATGTAGACCTGTAGTCTAATGTAATGTAGAGCTATAGTCTAATGTAGACCTGTAGTCTAATGTAATGTAGAGCTATAGTCTAATGTAGACCTGTAGTCTAATGTAATGTAGTGCTACAGTCTAATGTAGACCTATAGTCTAATGTAATGTGGAGCCATAGTCACTTTACTCATCATTCATAGTATTAATATTTTGTATATAAGATTACAGTCAATGTTCTGTAAGTGAAAAGACTGTAATGCTGTAAATTTATGAATTTATTGGAATATGTTTTCAATTATGGAATGGAGTCACATTAAGCTCTAATATGGTGGTTAAAAACCCTTGAGTCTAGGCTCTACAAGAAGAGAAGGTGAGCTGAACTACTTGTCTCTCAAGTATTGTAACCTATTCTAATCCTACGGGGAAAAGAGAAACTGTCCAATTGCTGTCTCAATACTGTACATCGGGATTCAAAAGAACAACTTTTACTTTCAAAAATGGGCCCAATTTTAAATGTAACCTGTTGAGAGTTCAGATTAGTTTAATTTAGACCCATACATACACACATACATACGTTCATACATACATACTGTACATACACACATTGTACATTTAATTGACATTTTGATATGGTTTATGGTGATAGAATTAAAACTGCTATGGAAATGTGGCAAACTTTTCTGTGATGAATCTGTGATATCCATTGGCTCATTGTTTTGAAGAGACAGCACAGCACAAGTTACACCACCAATGTCAGAAGCAGCTGGTACAGTACCCATTCCAGTTGTTGTGGTTCTACAATTTATTTATCTGGTGTCAGAATAGTTTTTCGTCATACTGTTTCGCCAACTCAGCAGCTAGTGCTAATGCTGAAAATGGAAGTCTGCAGAGTGTGACTTTTTGATAAATTTCTGTCTGATTCCAGACACAACTGTCAGAGTAAATTTACAAAAGAGTGTATAGATGTGTGAGTGCAATACAGATCTGTGTCATTTGTGCTTTCTAGTGGGTACATCTGTTTCTGTACAGCGTTTTGAGTTTTTGCAGAGTCAGCGCAAATTTTTGACTTTGACGTACTCTTTTGAGAGTTCAAAAACACCAGAGGTGATGCCCTGACAATAGCCGCTGTCTTCTCAGTGTTGCAACATTAAGCATCCAGTGACTGAACTGTACACCTACACATCTTGTATTTACATAATTGCATAATGTATTTGCCACATATGCAATAAACCGATTAATTTCATGGCTGATGGCTGATATCAATGAATATATTGATGCTATTAAATTCATCTGTAACACGTCATCCTGGGGGTGTCAGGATGTATTCGGTGCTTTGCTGGCTTTGGGCAAAACCCAAACCCTCATGAAAGCGTTCACATTTCAACGCTGACTTGGGCTTCCTTGAAGGATGTAGTGAAACTGTGCTGAACTAAAATAAGAAAATTCACTCAAAACAGGATAAAATCAATTTATACGACATTATGAAGAGTCAGAGGTTGTAAAGAAATGCCAGTGATGCTTAGACTGCAGTTTCTCTCTCTCTGTCTCTCTCTCTCTCTCTCTCCCTCTTTCTCTCTCTATTCTATCTGGGTAAATTTATGCCACAGCTTCAACACATCCTGAAAATGTGAATGTGAAGGACATTTTTTATGTGTTGCAGAGAGAAATAACCATCTGCTCTGATGTGACAAGAAAATGTGACGATGATTGTCAATCCAGTAAGGGATGTGTCTCTGAGATAATGTGCCGCAGCATCAGTGACAGAATGGCATCAAAAAATTGTGACTGTTTCTTATGTTTATCCTCATGAAGTGAACATTTTTGAAATCCTGTTCAAAACCAAGTGCAATGACTGATTAACAAAATATACACTTTTTTCCCCTGATCTTTTTCTTAAACCCAAATACGTTTTTAACTAGTTGTATTGATTCCAAAAACCAACTCAGTAGATTAGTTTACACTGCACCAAAAGATCTTTCATTTCCTGAAAAACCTGTCAAATAAAGTAGTGCATGAGTAGAACTTTGGCTTTTTCAAATAATGATGTATGAAGATAGATGTTGCTACATGCTCTAAAGTCATAAAACAAACCTTTCAATGCCTTCATATATTAATGTAATGGTAAGTAAAGCATACTTATACATACATCAGAGTGTGTACTTTAGAGCAGCACATTCACTTAAGTGTGAAAACACCTCTTACCCTACATTTGCATGAACGGTAGGCAGGGATTGTGCAATCTTGCCTGTACTCCGGGGAGAACCGGGGCACTATAAACTATTTTTCATTATTCATGCTCTCAAGATAAAATCCTGCTTTCTGGGACTCTGTGACTCCCCCAGTGCTGTCACTTAACGGCGGGGGGCCTCATCGCCAATCTATCTCATGCTAGCAATGATGATTTAGTGGGCGTCCACAGCCCCCCCTGGAGCATTAGCAGTGATATATTAGCCTGGAAAGCATTACTCTCTAACCTCGCTGGAGGAGAGGATTTGTTTCCTCCTATTTTTTCCCCTCTCTCTCTCTCTCTCTCTCTTTCACTCCCCCTTGTCTCTCTCGTATTTCTATTTATTTTCCACTAAGGTGTTCCACATTTTATTACTGCTCAGTTCTAGCTAAGCTAGCACACAGGGTTGAGTAAGAGCAAGTGTATGCAGGTTACACTTTATCTTCCTTTTCACTAGAATTAGCATCACTGGCTTTCATCTCTGCTGTGTCGCTGCTAACCACCCCCAACACCACACACACACGCACACACACTAAACAAGCAAGCAAGCAAGCATATGGAAGGGGAGTAGAGAGAGGTCCAAAAGTCACCGGCCCCAGTCCTAACAAAATGGATTCATCCCACTTTGCTTGAGCAGCATGGCTTTCATGTTTTTGTTGTAGAGTTCACTGGGGACTCCTCTCCACTGCACAATGCAGGTGTGCTCCGTATAAGGGAGAGAGGGGGAAGTGGAGTGGCCTGGTGGTTGTGTTAGCGGGTACCTGTGTGTAAGGATGGATTGCTGTGTGTGTGTGTGAGTATGTGTATGTGTATGCGTGTGTGTATGTGTATGTGTATGTGTGTGTATGTGAGTGTATGTGTGTGTGTATGTGTGTGAGTGGGGGTGGGGGAGGGGCGGGGTGTTTGGTAGAGTGCAGCTGTGGAATGCCATGCCCTGGTTCAGATAGTGTCATTGGCACCTCTGAACGGTGCTTCAGAATAGTGTCAGACCCCAGGGTGTTCATCACAATTGCTGTGTAAGTATCGAGGCTGTCTTTAAATGCAGAATACAGACTGACGGAGTGCAAAGGGATAGACGAGAGAGAGAGAGAGAGAGAGATGTGATGAAAATGCTAATGCTACCTGAAGTTTTTTTAAACTGTAAAAGTTAAGGTCTTTAGTTGCAGTTTGAGGGAATGTTTTGTTTAAGACATTATAAGAAATAATACATACAAAATACATAGGCTATCCATCAGTTATCTGATGTGAGTTATCTATCAGCCAACCATCATTACACTTTTAACACAAGGCTGTTTGCATGAATACGTATTAACAGTGGGTTAATCAGAGTTAACACAAAATATCATGAAAAATTGCAATATTTATATCCTTTTGATGAGTATTATTTATCACACTCTCTCTCTCTGTCTAGATATACAGTATGTGTGTGTGTGTGTGTTGGTGTAAGCATACACTCCTGGCAGCTTCATAGTTAATGGTGGTGGTGTGCTGTTGAGCACACTCAGCATTGTGCTGATGCAGTCCTCCCAGCCAGCCCTCATAACATTCCATCGCCGATTTGGATGCACACACACATACAGACACATAAATGCCCCACATGAATAGTATGTAAAATGACCTAACTAATGGATGATACAGACCTATTTTGTGTTGTTTGTGGTTTTGAAGTTGCTGATTTTCTCCCCATGATCTGTTGTCTTTTTCATCATCTGTTGTTGTTGTAGCTGACAGGAAATATGAAGCATCCAGCAGCAGATGCAGTAGAGATAAAAAAAAAAGTCAAAACATGCAAACAAATGAAACAAACATTAAATATTAAACTTACAAATGTATACACAGTACATTCAAACAACAAATAACCATTTAATTAAATTACAATTAAATTACTCTGACAACAGCCAGCCATCATTTAATCCTGTCTTCATACTGAAATGAAAATGATCCAATAACCAATAAAAAACACATTCAACACAGCATCCACTGCTTTCATTGCAAAACTGCCAAATGATATACATAAAGTCTAAATCCAATACAAAATACAATGGTGGCCATTAAAAATCTTTAAACTTTAACCTTTGACCTCTATGTTCTTTACAGCATAGAGCAGCATTGTATGCACCTGTTGCATCATTGCACTGCATCACTGGACTTCCATCCATGGCAGTCAATTTCATGGCCTATTGGGTGGATGAGATTATGGCTAAAACACATGAGGAGTTTGATGCAGAAGATTAAGTGGGCATATATTCCTGAAATCCTCTTGGACTCCACTGGCTGCTCTAAAAAGACAGAAAAGGAAGAATGAAAACAGAAAAAACAAAAACAAAACTAGTTGATTGAAAAAAGAAACAATGTTGAGAGGAAAAAAAAGAAACAAAATGTTCCTCTAAACTCATAGTGTCCCTTAATCCTCCTCTGCTTTGGTGTCTGTGTTATATATACACACGCTATGGGGACACAGAAAGAGTGGGCATGCTCTCTGCATAAACTTTGGCTCCACGGCTTTGGGTAGACGCTCCATCAGCAGGCCAAAGCGCACAGCCTCCCTTATCCGAGTTGGACACACTCTGGCATCTGCACTCTCTGCACACTGTGCACCTCCAAACATGAATGACGGCACGCTTTTTGATCCATCTTTGCAGGCAGTTTTTCCACCATGTGTGTTTTATTTTCTATATTTATTTGCTTGCAGTCATCCCTGTTCATGGGAATGTCACTCTAAGGGTAATTAACTGAAAGCACATTGACAAAGGCTGAGATGGTTTCCTGACCCATGCACAATGAGATTTCAGACCAACTGAAAGGTGTTTGATCCAGTCAGTGTCCTGCACATTGTTTGCCCATGTGAGATTGATTACATAATTGTGGCAGTTAATTTCATGCATTTAAAATCTCTTTTTTTGTGAGATGAATGTTGTGTAACACTGTAGAAGTCCACAGATGCTTCCAGTGTACACCGTAACATTTTTGTCTACATAGATGCCAGTAGCCAGCTCAACAATATAATATACTCAAGCAGGTCAGTACTTGGATGGGAGACCTCTTCAATAGACCAACTGGCCACTAGAAGTGGTGTTGGTGTTGGTGGGTGGATAGTAGGTGGCTGTAGCAGCCTCTGGTCAAAGATCTGTCCCAGTGTCCCAGTTTGGTCAGTTCCCTAGTACTGTGGTGAAATGCAGTACTGCATGTTAGGTGGTGCTAGCCTGGACATTTGTGGATTTGTATTTAGTACAAGTATTTAGTATTTGTATTTAGTCCAGACACGCCTGAATAGCTTTTTTCCAAATGCTACAAAAGCCATTCTTTTTTTTTTTTTTTTTTTTCAAGTAACATCGGAACAGGTGCAGTTCGGTTAATGTTATCTGATTTGTTCTTACACAATTAAAAAATGTAGTTTTACTGATAGTATAAAAGAAGCACAACAAATATATTTATAATAATTTTGAAACATTCCTTATTTTCTGTAGGTTGGGTTAAGCCAGATGCAGTGGTATGAAAATCTGAATTCACTCCTCAGGTGTGTTTGGTTAAATGACAAATTTAGCAAGGTACAAAAAGCAATATACAAAGCTCAGAACACCACAACATGTGTCCAGAGAGCCAAATAGTTCATTTATTACTTTTTCTGTAATACATGACCCAGTTTTTTCTATCAAAAAAAGGAAAATGAATTCCCATCTGGACTCCCATTTAGCTTTGAGGATATGAAAACAATAGTGCTAACTGCACATAAAATAGCTTCTACTGAAATGAAAAGCCCTTTTCATTTGACTGTTATTTCTTTTCCCTGATTGAGGTTATACAAAAAGTAATATTCACACTGTGAAATGTATGAAAGGTGCCACATAAAAGTGTATGTAATAACACTAACGTGTTTAAAATTAAAATAGACTAGAACAGAAAACGCTGAGGGAAATTTTGATGTGAAAGACATGGAGCAAAGATTGCCAGATAGAGCTTACCTGTATGCACATAAATAAGAAACAAACATGGATTCTAATATTGGTAGACATTGGCATGAGATTTGGTAGACATTTTGGCTCTTCACTTGACAAGATGAACTGGAAAAAAGTGGAAAGAGAGGTGCACAGGGTTTCTCCATCATACCACATGGTAACTGAGGGAACAGACTTTTATGTTGGGTATTCAGACAGGAATAATTCTGTCAGGGAATTGGGAAATTTTGATGGGCCATCACCAAGCACTATATAAGGCACTATTCTAGAATGCCCTCTGGACTTTAATTAAAATCCTATTGATTCAGATTAATATTGAGTTTCCCTTATGGTATTTAAACTAATCATGCGAGGACGAGAGTCATTTAAGCCATAATTAAGACTTATTGGATTTGGAGGGGAAAAAAGCAGTCATGCTTTCATTTCCACTTCCTCATTTGCAACTGTATGGTACAACATCAAAAAAAAAAAAAATGAAATTAATAAATAAAAAAATACTAACTGTTGTGATCCTATATGTTTTTTTCCTTAGTTTTCCATTGTGAATGAAGCATTTCACTTTCACTTGAACAGGACTGGAAGAACTAGCAACTCCTATGAAGTCATTTTGCAACACTCTAATGTCTGATTTCTTAGTCTCGAACTTTTAGTCAAACTGAACCAACGCAAAAGTTTTTTCACCGGTCTCGGTGTTAACAAATTATGCACCAAAAGTTCCTTTGGAAGAGAGACAGGAAAAGAAAGGCAGCTTTGCTGAGTGGGGTGCAGTTGACACTGATACGAGCATGCGGGTGATACCCAGAGCCATAGTTAGACGAGTGGTGCATGGCTGAATGTGAGAGGGCGTTGCTGAGGCATGATACCAGGATCAAGGCTCTCTGTAAAAGGCAGAGAGAAGGAGAAAGAGGGAAAGAGAGATAGATAGATAGATAGATAGATAGATAGATAGATAGATAGATAGAGAGAGAGAGAGAGAGAGAGAGAGAGAGGGAGGGAGAGAGAGAGGTGGGGGTGGTGGATTTTTATTAATAAACACTACCTTACCCCAAACATAAGGCAAAAGGCTGTGGGGCGTATGGACGTGGAGCTTGATATGAAAATGACTGTGGCAGCAGCATCAGTAAGCAATAAACATGCTAATGCGCTGGTGTGTAGCCACCACTTATCTGCTCCAGATAGGTGTGTGGTGGTGGTGGTGGTGGTGGTGGTGAGGAGGGGTGGGTGCGTTTTAACAGTCTGAAGTGTCTGAAGAAAGGGCTTGGATTTTAGTGCACCTTTCCGAGTGTGAGAGCAGCAGGTAGAGTAGATTTTTGCAGTGGCTGTGGTTTGTTTGACTGTTTGTTTATTTATATATGCATTAATTAATGAATTCATTTATTTATTTACTTACCTTCACCCAACAACTGTAATCAGCGCTGATAAGTATGTACAGGGAGCAAGGCTCTAATGACTCCTCCGCCAGCACTAACCAGCCCAAAGCATTTAGGTTCCTGATGAACATGTCTGCTATTAGAGAGCTTTCGGTTGAAATGTTAGTCCGTCACAGCCGCTTTGACTGACTGGGTAGAAAATGCAGAAGGGCACAAACAGGCAGGGGTGAGGGGTCGTGCATGGATGTTTGGCAAGGCGTACACACCAGTTGATTGCTTCATTACAAAGTGACAAAACTCTATAGAAGAGAGATGGGGCAGCCGGGCTCTGTAATGAGATTTTCTTTCTTATCACTGCACGTGGAGTGATAAAGGGCAATGTATATAACCATAGGTCTGTGGCGATGACAGCTCCGTTCTACAAGTGTGCCTTTGGTCTTTTTGTGTGCACATCCTGCACACAGACGAGCAGCTATGTTACATTCTAGCCCCGAAGGAAACATCGGCTCACGATTACAAATCTGCAAATGGAAATTCTATTAAGGCTGTTAATGCTGTTAAGGCAGAAATAGTGTGGAAAAATGGTTATGCGGATATTTAAGTCATTGTTTTGGGTCAACGCTGACTGGTAGGTTAGGTAAATACTTTTTGTAAGAAAATAGGAATAACTATTATTTGTGAAGCGATCACTGTGTTCCCATAAGCAAACCTGAAAATCTTAGAATATGTATATCCAGTGTGTACCTGTGTCTGTCATGATATTCCATAAACAACTGTCAAGATATCTTTTTATCACAGTCTGTTTTTCTTTCAACATAAAGATAAAAAAGGTCAAATCAATCATAGAAAAAACTGAGAAGTAATACAAGAAAAAAATCTCCTTTGTGTGATGAACTAAATATAAAGGAGGTCTCCCCACTGTGTTCCTGTTACATTTTTCTGGAAAATTCTTCAAAGTTCTGTCACACATTGACAAGCACCTTTCAACACATTCCCACATCAAATGACGATTGAAAAGGGCTGCAAAATCTTTTTCGAAAAGAAAACCAATCTGCCAAAACATCTAAGTAGAATGCAAGACATACAGGCACTGAAAGAACAGCTCACACTGCAACAGATCATCATTTCCAGCAGACAAAACTGCCATTAATATTGTATTGCCACCCTCCTCAAAAGCCATTCATAATGTGTCAGGCCTCTGCACTGCTCTATAGATTGCATAATATGTCAGCACCTACAGGACAAGATCACAAAGGATCATGGCTTCCACATCCATACGTGTTTTATTATTTATTTTTTCTTTAACTCTCATGCTTCATGAAAGTCATTCCAGTCAGACTGGTATCATGAAAAATTTAAATTTCAATATCAAATGTCATTCAGGACAGGAACCTTTTATCAGCAAGAAAGGCTCCCTTGAACCTACACAATTGCCCCAAAGCTGATAGCAAAGAAGTGACAGGGATGGTCCCACAAAGACGGCAACCACCTGCCTGTTTATCAGAGTAGGTAGCTCTAAAGAGATTAGATAGGCAGTTGTGGTGCTGCTTGGCTTTGATTTGTTGGCTGTCATGTGGACTTATTCTTTAGCCTTGGCTAGCTGGCTGGTTTGGCAGTGGATGATAAGAAGAAAGTATGATGCATGATTTACAGAGCTTAGGGTCTGTGTCACTTTGTACTATAATGTCTACCGTTTCATCCATGTCAGCTTATTCTGTTGACACATCCCAGGAATATTCAATGAGCTCCCATGATCTGGATGTGCACTGAGCCTTCAAATGAATATGGTGCCAGTTTGTGCACAGTGTTGGAATTAGCAGCTCCTAGCACTCAATTTGAAATCAGAAGAACATTTACAGGTAACATTCACAGCACAGTGTAAGTACAGTGTAAGGTATGGCATTATATAAAATATTTGACAATATACTCGTAAATGTAGCTTTGCTATATCATGTTAACCATGCACACCCACACATCTGAAAGTTTTCTTAGCACCTCCCAATTTATGCTGCTGTTGGTGGAGGCAGCCATATTTTATTACAAACCACGGGCAAATATAACTTAAATTAAATATATTTATGGTCTCATTCTGGTGTGCAAACAAGCTGACAAGTTTTCTATAAACACCTATTTAGCACTGTAATTTCTGTTGGTAGAGTTGGAATTTACCCAGCCCATTACAAGGTAAAAATACTTAATCACTGCACTGGACCAAAACATACACCGCCACCTCTATGCATGGCTTGAAAAAAAATGAACTAAGCATTCACCAGTTCAAAAATACCTCAGCCTATTTGTCTTCCAGGGGGGTCACGTAAATATGCCACCCAATAGGACATAAAGAGGGAACGCCTTGAAGAACTGTGCTGTTTGCTAATTGTGCTATTTATTGCTTCAATAACTGAGAAAGTAATTGGTGTTTAAGCCTTTAAGGCTTTAGGAATAGGAAACATAAAAACAAATATGCATTTAACACCTTTTAGATTTTGCAGTGTGCTCCTCTGTGGAGATACTGATTTCTCTCATAGGCGTTAATGAGGGACGATAGTCGTAGTAGCAAAGTGATCTTCAAACACTGACTGTGTCTGGACATTCTGGGGTAAACTGATAAATAAACTGGTGATCCCATAGACAAGTTTGATTAGCTGTTCCCACAGGGCTCCGCTTTAACACGTTATCTTAACATTGTGGAAGTAGTTTGGGAACAAAACAGAACATTCAAGCATTGTTTGTACTTTTATTTGTGAAATGGTACTTTATCTCCCCTTAGCAAGACAACTTGATCTCTGTCTATGGAGGTGACAGGGTAAGTGAAAGGTGTCCTGTAAGTCTGAACCCAGTAAATCTTTGGAATATGATAACTTTTTTTTCTTTGTGGGTTTTAAATGCATTAACGACCATACACTACATTCCTGCTAGCACACACGTTCAAGGGTCTATCGCCTGAGTGTCTCCTGTCTCAACTCTAGATTTGACACAAGGCTGTCATCATCCTCTGAGTAAACATAAAAAAAACACTGAAGCCAAATGGAGCTTGATGGGACAATGTGATTTGTAGGCAGGGTCATTGTCACTAAAACTGATGAACTCTACAAGGACAGTAATGACAAAACAACTATTCTGACCAAGCACAATAAATGCCAAAATGGTAGTAGCAGCACACTGTTTAGGGTAAAAATAATTACACGTGGGGAGTTTATCTTGTTGATAGGAGAACTAGTACAACTTAAATAGATACGTCATTCCTAATCATCTCTTTTCAATAATTATAACAACTTTAAAAAAAGAATCAAAAGGTCTTACTGAAAAACTAAAGATATGGGCATATTGATGTTTATTATGGCACTATAAAGTTAACCGTGTATAAAATTACTGAGAGATAATTACTCAAACATAATATGGGCCAATGTATTAAAACAGGTGTGAATAGACAACAGTGGTGACTGAAAAGACTTAATTGATATTTTCTGAACTAATATTCTCTAAAGTATTCCTGCTCTTTCTAGATTCACCTCTCTCTCTCTCTCTCTCTCTTTCTTTCTCTCTCATTATTTTTTTCACCCTTTTCTTAATTAATTCCAGATAATATCCTTTTGCCAATCAAACTGTGCTTCAGACGTTCTTTGCTATCTGTGGATTTTTCATTTGCCGGGCTCCAGGCAAGTTAATCTTCTCTTTCAAACCGAAGGAGGGGCAATTACTTCTAATGGAAAACATTCACTAGCGAAGGGCCCCTTATCAGCGCTTAATCACAACACTTTTGGCCCTTTCAATTCCTCATTGGACTGACAAGACCCGGTCCTATTCTTTTGTGAACTTGATGCTTGAAGAGATTGTAGCTGCTTTAAGCTATCTCTCTGCATTAGACTACCGGGCGTCAGAAATTGATTCCATTACTTCCCAGCTTCCCTCTGTAGATGAAATGAATGATTTTATATCTCTCTACTGACTTGAATAGGTGACCTGCATGCAGGACACCACTGTATTATTCACATTTTCATCTGTTGATGATACCATTCAATCTGAAATTCAAAACTGTTCACTTACTAAGATTTTTGGTAGTCTCAGATGTTCACCACGACTGTCACTGCACAATAATTTCACAATTAAATTGACATGGTAGTTGTTTTCACAAGACAAAGTCTTCTTTGCTTCTTTACACTCTTTTGTTCATACTTCACTGACTCAGAGCTGAACTCCACTGCACCTGTTCCTTACTTGGAATAGAGAGAGAGAGAGAAGGCCACCATATTCTGCTGCCTTGGCAACACTGAGATGCATTTCAGTGGGAGTGAAAAAATTGAATTGTAAATCATTCTACATTTACTTTGTGATTACATGAAGTAATTGCACAACAAGATGGAACAGAGATAAATAGCTCATTATAAGAGGTTACATAAAGGTTAATGAAACAGGATGCACCAATCTATTTAAGGTAAAAAAAAAAATATATGGATGCAGATATACAATACAATAAAATACATGTAACTGAGAATAATTTGATTAGGAAATATAGATTTGTAGATTTAAATTTGTAGATCTGTACAGGAAAATACCAATGTGTTGGTACAGTAAAATAGCAATGTGTTGAAATTCACAACTGATCAGAAAACCTAATGTGCTGAAAAGCATAAACTGTCAGAAAGAGAAGACTTTAATTGTTATGTTTCCAGCATGATATCAAGATGTTAACTACACTGCATAACATATTGGTAACATCTTGTTTTGCCATAGCTGTTATCCTACATACCTGATGACACATGTTGAAGGTCAGGACAGGAAATGTACACAGTTGCACACAATGCATAATTTATGAGACGAGGTGTAGCATTTAACACACTAAACAAAACCGCTAGCCCTTTGTGTGCTTTCGTAATTAAACACATTTCGCAGCAGGTGAGTTGCATACATTGCACAGTGTTACAAACATCTGACTAGTGCTCTGTTCTTGAGAGACTCTCAAAGTCTTATTTGACATGCTTCAGTGGTATGATACACAAAGGCATCCCAGAGGAGAACACAACCATCTGCTACTGTCATGATCTTATCCAGGTTTTCATCATGTTTGGCTTTGCTGCATAAAAGACATCCATTATTTCATTTAAGCTGGCGCTTTGACTAGATGCACTAGACTACCCTCATTTTGTGTGAGCCTGTCACCCAAACATCGTCAAGCTCTCTGTGCATTACCCACAAAGTGCTACAAAGTACTGCAGTATGGACAGAGTGTGATTTTGAAAAAAAAATGCCCCATTGATTTATATGAGCTCTTGCCTCACATAGCAGTGGTTCCAATCCAATCCATGTTCAGTCACCGGGCTAAGATGAGGGCATTGGGTGATGAAGCCCAAGAACCAGTGGAGGCTTTTAAAAAAATGCTGCAGGCAATTAATTACAGTCAACTACCTGTGACCCAATCAATATTTCAATAGCCATTCCATTTTCTAGGTGTATATTGTGTCTTTACTGCTCTGGGGATATTTACGGTCATGTAGGGTGTGGTTTAGTTAAGGGGAGTCACTGGCTCTCCAGCACCTTGAGAGTAAAGGGGTCAAAGAGGGGCCTTGATGGAAAGGTCTTTACTGGTGTCACGTTAGGTCACATAATGACTGCTTTATCTAATCTAAATAGCAAGTAATGAACAGTTCAAGTAAGTAACCACAAAGGGGGAGAGGGTTTCTTCTTTTCTCCACATCCATGGGTTCTCCTAGCCTCATATCTGTGTCTTGTGGAATTGGGACGTGTCTGTATAATACCTGCAGGGTCATGACCTTTCAGGGCACAGCTTAAAGGTTGAAATAATGACCAAACTCCACACATTTCCTTGTGTTTTAATTCACCATGTTCCATGTAAACCTACAGGAAAAAAGGGGTAAAAAATTAAAAACACTGAACCTCAATTGATGACAATCAGAAATGTTATAAATGTAATCAATTTCAAGATGTTCTCTGAAGTGCTTTTCCCCAGAGACATAGAAAAAAACATGAATCAGTAGACAGTAGTCCTGCTCCTTACATTGCCAGCAATGTCAGCAGTGGTAGTAGTAGCATTTTTTTTTTTTTTCTACAGTGAGGATTTGATAGTACTTTAGCCATAAATAGAGGTTTGTGGTGTGTTTCCAGGGATGATGATCAGATGGCCTACGGTTTTCCAGAGATTACAGACCAGCATATTTTCAGAGTGAAATTAAATCACACGGCCTCAACGAGATACCCTGCATATCTTAGATGAGGCCAAGAGCAAGCACATAAATGAGGTGTATTTCACTCACTTTACATTGGACAGAAAACAATATTACCATCTACGAAACTCAACAGCTTGGCAGGTGAGATAACAAAATCACCTTGACATGTAAAAATGTAAACAGTGTTATAATATTCCTTGCTGAAAGCACGGAGTGTATTTTTAGCAAGTGTATGGAGAAATCATTATTTGTTCACAAGACTGTGGAGCACTGTTATTAACACCCAATTTCTGCAATAATATTGTAATGTTGATGCTATATTGAGACGTTCTTGATAACCTGTTAATTGATGCCACTATTCATTCCTTTGTGTTACAGGAAACCTCGTTATCAGCATATCGCCAATTCATTACTGTGACTGGAAGCTATAACACAGAGACTGAGCACTGAGACTGTGCTGCGTATGGATGCTGGTCAGTTACACCCAGGTTAGCCTTTGCATGTGTCTCCAAAGAGCATAAATATCACATAAATAATCAGTCAGGTTGGCATATTGCTCTCCCACGGATGCCCCTCTGAATTCACACACGAGGAGAGAAAAGAGAAAAACGGAAGGAGAGAGAGAGAGAGAGAGAGAGAGAAGCCCTCTCCCCACTCTGGTGTGAAAAGCATTGTTAGGGAAATACACAGCAGCTGAAATGCACTTCACAGCCGAAGAGCCAGGCATGCGATGCATTGGTACATGTCTTTAATGCAGGCAGAGGAAGGCAGGCGTGAAGCCCTGTGTGGGCAGGTGGCTGCTTATCGAGTCGAGATGCCAGCGGCGCAATGATTACATTTAAAAATGCAAAAAGTATTATTTTTAGATTATGGTAGCTTCGGCTTTCTCTGGGAGGGCAGTTATCAGCATGCATCCCTGAGAAGATCAGCAGAGCAGTCACGATAAATGTAGCATTCATTATGGTGGATAGTATCAGATTTTGAGGCAAACACACTGACAATGTTAAGCCGGGGTTCAAAACTGAAGAGCGTTACTACAACTGTTGTTTTAAATAGTTTACTCAAAACCTAAAAAGGTTCAGCACTTCCAATATTGCTGTACAGTAAATAAACCAAATATCTTAGGTAAATCTCTCTTTCTCTCTCTCTCTCTCTCTCTCTCTCTCTCTCTCTCTCTCACACACACACACACACACACACACACACACACCAGTAGATTTCTGTGGGTTCTAACCCAGTGCATGGTAGCATGATCCGTATAAATGTGTCATGGCTGGACTATCAGAGGAAATTATATTTTCACATAAAGCTGTGAAATTGCAACGGCTGAGGCCCATTAATGGTGTCATGGTCTGCTTAGATCTTTTTTCCTACCCTGAATATCTTTTGCCCTCATTGGTGATTCTTGGGAGAAGGTGCAGCTACACTGTAGCAGTAGCTGATGTTCAAACAATTACATTTAACACTGTATGACCTTGGTGCTTATAATTTCATGGCTGGCAGTGATAAATGCACTGTAATGACGATATTGATAGCTTGATAGCTTCACTTGAAGATGCTAAATTACACTCAATCCCCAACTCTAGGGGTAATCTCCAGCCACTAATATTTCTTTGACCTGTCCTCACAAGATATCCTTCAAGACTCTTCTTTGAACCCTGCAGGAAATAGTTATTTAACTGAGGCTCGCAAAGACATTCAAGAGGAAGTATTTTTTTTTTAAATAATCTATATTCTTGTGTGGTCTGAAAACAAGTTGTGTAACTTTGTAATGGATTTGACAATTACATTGTGAATGTTGGTATTGACAGAAACAACTCCAGATAGACTCACAATTTGCACAGTCTGCATATCTCCTAACTCTAAACTCATTTGAGGCATATATTTGAGGCGTTCTTTTCAGCCAACAAGTAGAAATGGTACTGAAAGCACACACACACACACACACACACACACACACACACACACACACACACACACACACACATCATAATGTAAACCGTCCTTATCCAGATTAATTGCTTACTCGATGGGTAAACACTGCATGGAAATGAACTGTAAGCAGAAAACCATGGGAAAGCCAGCGTTTACATTCAGTAGCTAAACCTCTCTCTCTGCACTTTAGCTCGAGGGCATGTTTTACTCACGAGGGCATCCAACACACATGACAAACATACAGTACATGCAAGAGATTACATTAATACTGAGTGCTTATGTGAGGGACCTCGCCCCTTGTCAGTCAGTCAGACTTGTGGTATGCTAAGCTGCAAGGTTGTCCTATGGGACCAAACAAATATCTTTGAGTCTAATGTCAACAGTAGGAGAATGTAAATCTGTCTAAGTCCTTGGTCTGGCTGGCAGAGATTCACCGATGAGAGAGAGAAGTGTTGCTGTAGCACCACCGCAGGTACACTGACGCAGGGTGATGGCAGTTTGACAGACTGATAATACCCTTTTTGCATACTGATGCCAACGTACAATGCCAGGTGTGAAAGGCCCCCTTGTTGGCCACGATAAGCAGTCTGGGGTACGTAGAGGACACCTCAGCCCTACATAAGACCTTATCTAAATCATTTATCTGTTTGTTCGGGTGCATGTAGAGGATTTTGCATTAAATCGTCTTAAAAACTACTTTTTGATATGCTCAGGGTTCTCTTGGGGAAAATAACAGGGATTAAGAAGTTTTTATGATCTAAAAGAAGGCCTTGGAGAGGGGCACACTTTTAAAGGTGCTTTTACCGCCAGACATTCTTAGAGAATAGTAGCTCTGTGATTAGTGCAGTCATCTATGCTTAATAGGCTTATTCATTTCTGCTAGTAAATCCCCCTCCAGATGTTTGCAAATCTCCCAAACACCCAAACTGTCATCATGAAGGGATACTTTGGGTAAAAACTCCCTTGTTTGAGATAAAATCATTAAGGCTAAATAAGACACCCAGCTGCTAATGACACTGCTTGTATGGGACAAAGCGATTAATGCGATTAATGGTAGTTTACCTGCCAGATGTTTGCATCAGTACAGCAAGACATCAAAATGCAAGAATTAGAAAGGTAACCCCCCCATTTGACATATTTTACCTGCTACTCACTGAAATACACTTCATACTGCATGGAAGGCATTTCTGTATCTGTGTGTATGACACATATCCACACATACTGTACTGTATACTTTACATGGCTGGTCTGTAGCCATTTTTTTTCCTTGTCTCTCTGAGAAGGCCTGTCAACTCACACTCAACTGCTAAGGGCCTCCATGGGTTATTAGGATAGATATTTGCTGTGCACTTCCAACCAAGTCCCACCTGTGGCCTTTTCATATCAGCCACAGAGGGAGTCCTGGTGGATTTCATCACCCCTGCTCGCTGTTGCATGTTGCTTTTGACTGAGGCCACATCACATTTTTGCCCTGTAGCTACTTGTCAGGGAGGTGATGCTTTATTCCCTACAAGCACACACATACACACACACACACACACACAGACACACACACAGACACACACACACACACACACACACAGGGCACTGAGATGGGTCCCCAGGGTTTGGGCAGACTTAGACACCAAAAGAAGCATTTCAAATCAAAACAGAGACGCTGCCACCACCACTGCTGCAGCTCAACCAGGAGAGGCTCCATGCTACGGCTGTCATTCCCAAGGGTGTTTGTGTGTGTGTGTGTTTGTGTGTGTGTGTGCGCACATAATGTGTGTGTGTGTGTGTGTGCATATGTGTGTGTGTTTGTGTCTGTGTGTATGTGTGAGTGCATGTGCGTGCGTGTGTGTGTGTGTGTGTGTGTGTGTGTGCATGTGTGACTGTGTGTGTGTGTGTGTGTGTGTGTGTGTGTGTGTGTGTGTGAGGAAAAAAAACATAGACATACAGACATGGAGTCCTCACAAGGGAGAGACAAACATAGAACTTGTGTTTAAGAGAGACAGATGATCTGTGGGTTGTGGGTACATGGGATAGGACATCATACAGCTTTCTTGAAAATACCAGAAATAATGTTTTCTTATTAAACACCGCAAATACAGTCTAACATCACAAATATCACGGCAAGAGACTGGTAACAGGAGTTATTTTGTTTCTTCTAATTTTTATATTTTGTTTTTAAGTTAGCTGCAGCACAATTGTACTTTATATTTCATCAAATGAATTCTTTTGGAAGACATATTTCTTTCATGAGAATCAGTGGGTTAATTGTTTTGTGTGAACATTTTCTAATTGCCCAGAAATTAATTGCAATCTAAATATTAGAAATGCTACAATAATGAAACATGATAGAATATTACATTTATGCAGGTAGGTACAATGAAGGTAGGAATGAGAGTGTAAAATGCCTGTGTGTGTGTGTGTGTCTTCTAATATATATGCTATGAGTGAATCAAATTTGTGATGCATTGTTAATAAGCATGTTAGAGAACATATGGAAAGATATTAGCGTGATGGGACAATTAACTGATTTGAATATGCAGCGGAAAAAACAATTATATTCACTGGAATGATTTTTTGTTTTGTTTGAGTTTTCTTTCACTAATGCCCTTGAGCCCTGTTGTCTCTATGGCTACAGCTAAGAATCAGGAGAGAAAAATAGCAGAAAGACAGTTTGAAAAAGTGTTTGCTGTCTCGGGTTGAGTGTAGGGTTTCAATGAGAAAATGCTGGCTCAAATTCAAATTACAAATCCAGATACAGCTTCTGTCTGATATTATACAGCTGTGTCTAGGCCATATAGGTATCCACCAATCACAGAGGGGAAACAGAGACAGTTGGGGGTGGGGGGGCAGTTGCTTCATGAGCACCAAAAAAAAGACTTTAGTGTTGTCAGTATCTTAGTTGAGGTTCAGAAACGTTTATTCCTAACTTGTACTCTCAATTTATTTTATATACCTCTAGAGTTACTGGAGTGGGAATAGGAAGGCTTAACCGTTGTTCTTAACAAACTTTTTGGGGGTTGTTTCTTGAAACAGCTGGGGAGTGGACCTTTGAAGTACTGAGCTGGCCTATGGAAATCCTCAACACACGTCTCAATCTACTCATCAATAACAGGGAGTGGATTTATGTCCAGACCTTGGATTTCAATTCTCAGAGCAAAATGTGCTAATTACTTTACAGCTTCCATCAGCCCACTGCTGTTTCTTCAAATCAATAAGGGAGAAAAAAGATGGAAATTTCTGGCAGCTTATGGTCCTCAAAGACGCCTCTCAAACTGAAATGGAAAAATGTCAAGTGTACGGGTTTGCTAAAAGGAGGAGGCAATTGAAATTCCCACCCCCCACCAAACGGTTTTTGCCTAGAAGACAGAATTTCTCATCGCCAGAGACCAGCCAACCCAAAACAATTTCCAGTGGAGGAGCTGAATTATTTACATATTTCATTCAGTAGCATAAACATCCTTGTTTTATGCATCACTTGGCAAGAATGGCTGGTAACTTTCTGTGACAGTTTACAGTGTATGCTTGCACACTGGGCAGACCAAGAGGGTGACAGTAGCCAGAAGAATAGCCACCTAAAACATCAATATATAGATCCTCTCTCCAGAGGCCAGGGGAAGTGTCAAGACAGCTTGGATTCTGGTGGTGCTTCGTTCATCAATCGCCTAATGGTTTTTGCTAAGCAAGTCAATGTTGATACGATGATGTATCTCTCAAGGTTTGCCCTCTGCTTCGGGGTGCAGGAGGTACACTGGCAGCAGTAGGCATGACAGCCCTTTCCCAAATTGATAATGATAAATGTATTATGGTGATGCCAATTACATCTTCGCTGTTGGCCCAAAAGGGCAGCACTGTGTGCTTGTGTGTACCTGTGCTCCTGTGCTGTGCACATCATTAGCGGTGCAGCATAGCGCCTCGTTTTAAAGGACACAACACGCACAACAATGCTGCTACACCTGGTATCTTCAAAAAGAGTTTTCTTGTCACACCAGAGGCATATCAAAGCTGAAAATGCAGTCAGAGATTTTTATCCCTGGCCAGCTGGGATTTTGCTCTGTGCTACCTCTCCGATCATTTAGGGAGAAACAACAGTTCTACATTTAAGTGTAATATATGTTGTTGTTGTTCCAATACAGAGTAAAATAGTAAAATAGTAAAATACAGAATAAAATGGTGATACCTATGAGACAAACAGGTGAATAACCTTCTGATCTCCATAAAACAGGCAGCGTCACCATTTGTATGGGTTACTTATTAGGAGTGATAAGAGTAATATATTACACCAAACCAAATCTGATCTGTCCATGTGTGCGCGACATTGCTCCTATGTCCTTAATAACATTATCATTACATCAGTACTTGGAAACTTTTTAAATGAGGCAAAAAAATGCATTGATGTCTCAATTGTGGGAATAAACTGCCACATCCAAACCTCAAGAATTACTGTATAAAGATACTCAATAATTTCAAACTAGTTCAGCTACGATGATTAAGTCGAGCAATTCCTTTTCTCACCAGTGGGGAGGAAATTGAATCACAGCATGTGAGGCAATCATCAAGGCAAACCAGCTCTCTTCAAAGTATACCATTAAAATTATATCACAGCAGGCCAAGTCATTCACACTAATTTTATTTCTCTATAATGTGTAATGGCACGATTTTTTAATATATATTAGAATATCAATGATGAATAAAGAAGTATTTCAATATGAACAATCTTTCTGAGGTGTATATGGAGGTATGCCTGACTACTATATCCGAGACTGACTCATCTGAACAGTTCACTTGAAGGGTGATTTGAGAGAGGGTGATTTAGTTTAAAAGTTTTCATGGCAACTTTCTATAAACACTTTCTGGGCGGGTGGGGTTGCTTAATACAAACATCACATGAAACAGTTTTCATTTCTGGTTTGAGATTACTGATCAAATCAAAGGCCTTGCAATGTATGTTTGTTGATTAGATCCATCTTTCATCTTGACCTCCGACAAATATTTACAGGCATAAACTAACTTGTCTACATCAGCATAAATATTACACCCTTGTGTAGCATCGTAATTTCAAACAGACACAAGACCAGAGAACAGAGATGGAAGACAATTTCCCTCATCCTCATGAGTCACTGGATACATTTTTGAGCCTTTGGTAGCTCAGACACAATCACAAAACCCCTCAATTTTTGTGGAGTGAAACACCCAGACAACCGCAACCAAAGGGCCATGAGAATGCCCCACCAACCCGTGTTTGCTCTTGAATCAGATGGCCACTTTCAGCTGGGGCCCTCCCTCACTCCCACATAAAACAGACTGACTCAGTGTGCTTCTCTTTGCTCTGACTGCGGTTGATATTAGGAAATACCAGTGCCGTGCTTAGAGTCTGATTTCCTCAACTGTTTTAAAAACATTGCTCTCACTGAAATGCCCTCCAGAAGAGGTAGTGTCTAGACTCTAAAAGACCATGTTTTTCTTTTACTCCCTGACAATGTTGTCAATTCCACTCACATCTTAAACCTAATTTTATTCTGTTATTTTTGGTCTCCACATGGAAACGTTAAATATACAAAGTCTAGCCATTACTGCATCCTGTTTTTAGCCTGGACCAACCCAGACAAGTCTGTTAATAGGCTCCACAGGTCCATCTGGGGACCTGTCCAATTGTATCTTATGTCCAAGGCGCTAAAACCCAGGATCTAGTCACAACCACTTATTTGGCATGGTGCATTACTGTAAACTCTCAACCTCCAAATCTTTTTTTATTTTTTCAGAAGAGCAGCCAATACATCTTTTTGTGAAGTAAGGTTTTCAGTGCAATTGTTTACTCAGTCCTGAAAACAATGCATGGCCATAATAGCCTAACGCTGACACCATGACTGATTCCTGGGTTCTTGGTATTTCAGAAATCTACTCTAAAGGGGTTGGTTTTCTAGACTGACATGAGGAGTAAATTGCTGTTAACAGTTTCATCTAAGTTTACCCAGGCTATCTTTCTTCCCTAATGAAACATCCTTCTATGCACTAAAGGATTAGTACAACAAAGGACTGTCTACAGCAGGGGTCGTCAACCCCTGGCACACATGCCACAGTTGGCACGCAGGGGGATTCTCACTGGCACACTGGCAATGGTGCGCAGCCTTTGTTTTTACACATTATGTTTGGTCATACTATCTGCTGTTGAACAGCCATTGTCTGCTGTAGCATTGTGTGTCTTTTGTAGGGTGACAGACGGTAATGCACCCTACGGGCTTTAACCCTCAAGAGGTCAACGTTGCTCAGGAGCAACAATGAATTTATATGTCCACCATGGTTCTCAAAATTATTTTTGTCACTGTCTAAGCTGATTGGTAAGTGGTTTAGTTTCCACAAGTCCCAAAATGTGCATCTCAGTCTTGCATCACACAGCTGACACACATTTCAAAATAGCTGTCTCCATTCAGAAGAATGGATGAGGAAAACAGGTAAAGACACCCACCCTCAAAATTCTATTTCCCACAGCTTCATATATTTTATTTGTTACAAATGAGGAACAAATGAAATGTGACATGTTAATAACCAACATCATTGCGGTGAATATTTAGCAATATAATCTCTTCTTATGGTTTCTGCTTTGACTGACATGATTTCTGTGATGGCCATAACAATCCACTTCCCTCAGAGCTTTTCGCTATCTTCCTAGCTTTGAATGCTTTGAACCAGCCAAAGCTGAGTGGCACACACTTTAGCGGATGGAGCACATTATAATACATATAATTAAATACATTTAAGTGAATATATAAATGCATTGTCATCATATCACGGCACATGACTTATTGTTATTTGTGTGTGTTTATGTGTGCCTTTGTGTGTGTGTGTGTGTGTGTGTGTGTGTGTGTGTGTGTGTGTGTGTGTGTGTGTGTGTGTGTGTGTGTGTATGTGTCTGCATGGATGCATGTGTGTGTGTCCATGTACATGTGTGTGTCCATGTACATTTTTTCGGTCCATGTAATGGTATGTATGATGCACAATAGGGCTGCTCTTACCACAGTTGTCTGCCTGTTTGACAGATGCACAAATACAGGACAGAGAGAAAAAAAGATAGAATACAATACAGCTGCTTCAGGGGGTCAGCTTGAGTGGTGCTGTGTCATGAATAAAGCCCCTTCTCCTCCATGGTGTCTTGCCTCCATCTGAATACGGATCCGTACTGATCATGGTTGGACTCATTCCACAGACACAGTAGATAACGCTTAAAGAAACTGAACAGAACAGACCCACCATTTTCAGTATCAAGAGAGACCGCCAACGTAGAATACAAATAACCCACAACACATTCAAATGGTGTAGTGCACTTACTGGCTCGTATATGTCTTTTGGGCATACATTTGATTAGCCCCAGATCAGAGATTCACTTCTGTCCTTTCAGGTTCTCCCTAGACTTACGGAGGGTGGGGTGAGTGGCGAGTAAGGTGGAGCTGGCTGATGTGTTCATAACTCAAACCATTGTGCAGTAAATCTCACTGTCTGATGTGGGTGCATGGCTTATTGATCTCGGTGCAGGGAGAAATATAGTCCACCCATTTCGGCCCATTGATATATGGATGCATGGCATAGAAAATGAGTCCCTATGGCTGCCGGGGGGAGATGGCAGTTGGCCCTGGCGGGTATAGGTGGAATGGGAGGGGGGTGGAGGGTAGAGGGGTGTGCAGTGGTGAATGTGGGGTGGGGGAGGGGTGGGACTTTGACACTGAATCCAGCATCTATTTTCCATTTTGAAGTCTTGGTGAACCCAGGTATGCATATTTCCCTTGCTAAAAAAGTATCTTATTCAAAACCTGTACCACAGTGGTTAATCTCCATAAACTCTTGCTGTTCCAAGTTGTGAGTTTTAATGTTTTGCTGACGTATATGTCTAACAGCTTCAAAAGAAAACCATTAGACTTTCTAGAGGGATTTCTGAAGGATTATCATGTGATGGAAAGATTAGCTGAAATGCATTAAAAAGACTCTCAGCCAAGGACGGGGTTGTAAATGTTTGGTGTCTGATCTCTGAAATACTGATTCTGGCAATAATGACAGGGGCAGAGATGCAAAAATGCAGAGTGGAGTGAGGCAGAACAAATATCAATACAAGTACCAGCCAATCAGAAATTGATACTCTCACTCTCCTGGTATGACAGAAATAAAGGACCTATTCATGAAAGTGAAAAATGCATTTACGTGATTCAATCAGTCCTGTTGAAGACATTCAGGGACAGCTGTTGCTCTGAAGTTAACTCTGTTGCCGAAACTAGGCCAGAGAAGCACAGTGACCCCGATGTGCACCGCAGTGCTTTGTTGTTTGTGTGCTTTGTACTGAATGTAACAATAGAGTGAGGAGATGGTTTCTATCATCAATGTCTTCCACAGAGTCACACTCTGGTTGTCCTTCCAGAGGGAGAGGAAATGTTATGAGGAGACATCTGTTAGAATATTTTTGAATAGGCCTACTTTTCACAGAAAGAGAAAGGAGTCACATTCAGCTAATATCATATTGTAATGCACTAATAAGAACTGAGTTACTTAGATTATTCGTTTTCTGTCTTCCCACAGGGACCGCACTTCAAAAACACTGCATCTGTGATGACAGAACATTGAATCTAAAACTTACCATTTATCTACTATTGCCATTCTGTGGCATGAGTGCTTACACTGAGTTTCAAGCCCTGAGAGTGAGACGCACAGCAGGACTGCTATTGAATCTCTGGATAGAGTAAAACACGGCAGCGGGAAACCTGTTGATTTCGCCAGACACCATTTCAACCACGGCCTCAACTGACAATACACATTTTTAAAGGGAGGAAACACTACGTTCAGGCCAAGCATATCTCTGCATGGCCAGACACTTCCTTTGGCTTCATGGCAATGGAAACAGATGGAAAGTGCAGCACGGAGGCAGGGAGCAGTTATTATGGTCACTCGCTTGTGAATCACGGAAAATCTCCTTCATTGCAATGCATTAAAGTATCTGCCATTTTTGCCTGCCATTTCAGTCTGGCACCTTCAAATGATTTCAACTCCGTTGCCTTCCTGCTAGTCTGTGAAACACTAAATTGCCAATAAGTGCCTTGACTTGACTTGGTTGAATGACTCACTTTAATGCAAAGTTGTCAAACTGTGTCAAAGTAATGACAAGTTTTCAAAACAGTTTCTTGTCATTTTGTACAATTACAATTTGGTAATTTTCTGTTTTGGTATTGGAAGCCTATGAAGTAGACTCAGCCACTGGAAGTAACATTTCAAAATGTCCATTCTCTATCTGAAAGTAGTCTGAGAGACTACTTCTTTCACCTGTGGACATGGCAGTGGTCATGCAGCTTGAGAGTGATACTGCAGTGCCCTCTTGTAATGGAAAAAAAGCAACATTTACCTCAGAAGAAATTCAGTGCACCTAATCAGCTCCTTCACTTCCCCGTGGGCAGCTCCTGACAGAATTCAAAAGAAGGAAGTGCCCTGGGGAGAGAGAGGGATGACAGAGAAGGAGAGAGCAGAGAGAAGATGAAAAGTGGATGAGTGATGGAGAACTGCACAACATACCACAGGTCAGCCTCCTCATATATGCAGCTACTCAATGTGATATGTGGCTGTAATCCTAATGATGCCCAGTTAGTTGCAAGGACAAAAAAAGGAGAGAAGGCCACCCAGAAGCCCCCACTCCTCCCCAAAGATGTACTATGATTTGTATTGGTTCTTCTTCTTCTTCTTCTTCTTCTTCTGATGTCCCTTACAGGGGTTGTATGTAGAGTGGGAAAGAATGTCAGATTTCTCTAATCCTTCCATGACGAATAACACAGTAGCTCCCCAAATGCCTATCCCTTGGATTGCATAATGTATCATTATTTATGGCTCGCACAGAGAACATATGCGCCACAAGCCCACTGCTCTCTGATGACCACAAAAAAAAGAACAATGCACTTTATGCATTGTTTAAGGGTGTGTAAAAGTGCCAGCGAAGAAGATAAATGAACTACAAGCAGGTCATCCAGGGTTTCAGCTGACTGTACACTCCTAATTGTTCCTCATTGCTATGCTGCAAAAGAGGAGAAAACCATGGCTAAACAAAAAGTACACTGGACTGTAGAGGAGTGAGTTGTCCGGGATTGGGGCTTCTCTAGGAGCTCAGAGGAAGAAGAGGGTCAGAGGCTTCCAGTGAACCACAAAGGTGGACACTGGTTGAGCAAGAGGAAGAAAAGAAGGAGGGGAGGAGGAGGTGGGGTGTTGAAAGTAGGCTTGGGACTTAAAGCAATGACCTCTGTGCATGAGAGTTGAAAAGTCCCAGAACAATGTTCATTTCAGGATGGTCACTCATTTCCGTTGAATGTCCATTTTTGTGAAGTACGATAGGCTAGATTGATATTAGGCCCTAGTTAGTAGTATAGTGTAGTTATACTAGCTTACTATCCAGAGTAAGCCTAACTAATAAGCTCTACGTGTTCCTAGGCAGCTCAGGGTTCATTTAACAGCTACTCATACCTAGCCTCATTACAATTGTTTACCAGTATAAAAGTTAATTACCGGAAATGGTCGACATTCCTGACACTTCCCCCGTGCACATAGGGTATAGTCTGGAGTCAATCAACCCATAGCCCTGTTGTTTGAGCTTGCCAAGTAGTATTGGTAGGAATAGGAACGATAAATTTTTTAGAATAGCGAAAAAGCAGCCAACACTAACCAATGAGGGCAAGGAAACTCACTTTCAGTTTTATTTTTCTGTGCCCCATTCAATTAGCTTTAGCTGTCTTTTTGCAAATTCGGTCTGTGTTGTACCAAATTTTTCCATTCTTATTCTTATCGACAGCACTTGATAACCTTGAGCAACAGGGCTAGGGGGTTTACTGACTCTGGACGATCCCTTTAACCGGAATATGAAGTCATGAAAACATGAAGAAAGAGCTGGGAGACTATGAGTGGGATAAAAAGTAGGGAGTGACAGTAGCAACAAACAAAGTGCACACTCTGTTAGAAAAACAATGCACACAATCATGTACAGTGCTCAGAAATACTAAGTCTCTCTGTCTCACACACACACCAAGAAAGAAAGAGAGAGAGAGAGAGAGAGAGAGAGAGAGAGAGAGAGAGAGAGAGAGAGAGCAACGTAGAACAAACAATGCAGGACAACAATAAAGCATTGTGATTTTTTTCTTTTTATTTATGATGCATAGCAAAGTTATCTGAGTTTGGATGATGTATTGTTCAGGCAACCACATGACTCCATAATTCAATTCTCTCTCTTGCTGCATACTAGGGACTATACATAGAGGTCCTGTGGTCTGACAAAGTCGGCTGAACAAAGCAATCTCATGGATGAACAGTGTTGTACAATCGGTGTCAGAGTCCATGATCTTTACTCAGAGCATAGCAGCAAACCTTGGAAGTTGCCCTTTCTTTAGCCCAGTCCAGGAATGAAAGACGGCTGTACAAAGATAAGAAAAGGAGCAATAACTTACTCAAATCCAAAAATTAAATCTCCACGGTCTCTATAAATAAAATATGTCCTGTTTGGACTATCAGATCTGTCATGTCACTTTTTGTACATACAAAAATAGCCACAATTGTACTTCAGTTGTGACACATATTCACATTTCTTTACATATAATTTGATTTCTACTATAATGACATATGCCTGATATAACAAAAGTATATGCCATATTACATACTTTTGAATATACTAGTAGGTTCTTCATGATGGTACCAGTATGCATGATGTCTCTTTCTGCAGTAGGCCTGTCTTTGATTAGAGAACATGGCACTGGGGATGGTCCAGGGCATCCTGTGCTACAGCATGGAAAATGGGGTCTCAGTGGTATTGGCCTTTGAAAATGGCTGATATCTTGTTTTAATTAAGCCTCCAAAAGATATCAATGAATTCCTGTGGGGAGGATAGTATAATGCTCTGCCTGCATCCCTGAGCACAGTTGAATATGATGCCCTGGGGTAAAGGTCATAATATTTACCATACTTAATTATGTCGAAACTTGTTTTGATGCTTTTTTGTTGTTATCTCAATGAGTAGGCCTGTATTATATATTAATTAGACAATATCCTATGGTTTATCTAGGCCAGATCCATGCCCTAGTGTCTTTGCTATATGGGATATGTATTTACTTGATGTAGGGTTATATGACTGATTTAATAGTCTGAATAGGTTAGGTCTAGTCCATGGTGGGATGCTGAGAGAGAGAGGAGGAGTGAGAGAGTGATGAAAGGTGAATCAAAGTCATCTATCTAATATCAGAAAAAGGAAGTGAATATTAGAAGAAATCTCTCACCAACAAGGCTCTCCGGAATTCGTGAATAATTGGTACAGTTAAGCCGCAGTACCCGATTTTCATCAGTGGAAACACGGCCGCTTTCCCCGAGGCTAAACGGTGCCCTAGGAAACATACTATAGGTCCCACCCAGCTGGATTTCGCGCCGCTTTGTATTGGCAGTGGCTTCACGTGTGGGGAGGAGCAAGTTTTGTCTTTATCAGTGAGACAGCGCCCCTGTTCGATCGCCGTGGTCACCATCTCTCACCGTTCTTCACTTGCTGTTTGTACACAGTAAGCTCGCCTGATCAGGACTCGCACGGATTCGCTCCATCACCACCACGCGTACCACTGCGGTAAAGAGGGAAGAGGAGCCCGGGTGTAGTGTCAACTTCAAGCGTTCTGCGCACTGCTGCGCACTGCCTGTGTCTCTGGAAAAAAGGCAGAAAATCAGAGGATTAAGGGACAGCACTCTAGGAGATAAACACAAATCACTGTTGCTTTAGTGCGAGAGGGGAGGAAGTTTTCCCGTTGCTTCTTGTACGGGTAACCTTGGCACTCTAGCCCGCAACAACTGCGAGGATGGGACCGTTTCTCGTCTCCATCGCTATATTCCTGTGCGTTGCTGTCCCGAATGCAGCCAAAGGTAAGACGCTTTGCACAAGCTCAAGTGGTTCTTTGGGCTACGGCTTATACAGTGAATACTTGCAGAGGTTGTGAAACAATCATACAACTAAGAGTAGAACCATTCAACTCCCTGGGGAGGGTACAACCAAAACACCTTTGTAGGTCCACCTGTTCTATTATTATTTTAAAAGATAAATAAATATAAAAAAAAATAACGAAATGCAAAGTTATATGAAAGCTCTTTGAAAATTTAGACCAGTCTTTTCGTAATTTATTTTAGAACGTTTGGGAGGCTTTTGACTTATCTGTAGTGGATTACGGTAAACCATTTTTATACCGTACAACTAAGACCAATCACTACAAAGGGACAATAAGATCGTAGACTGATGTAATGCAATATTTTAATATTTTGAGGTATTTGTTTCAGTTTCCCTCAGAGCACAACAAATTACAAGCTTCATCGTTTAGGGAGCAAAGCAAACCTCCCGGACCTGTACTTTCATATTCTGTGCAGTGAAGAATGCAATTGGCAACCGAGGCTAGGAGACTGATGTAATATGCATGAACTGGCTGTCGTTTGCAAGGTATACCTGTAATAAGTTGAACATGTGTTTTCCTATGATAAAATTTTCACAAATCTCTCTCTCTCCCTTTCTCTAATTTATCTCACACTGGTTAGTCTAGTAGACTAGTTTAGTCTTATGACACTGGCAAGGGGAATAATAAAAATGGATTACTAAGGCGTAAGTATAGCTGTCTAACACTGTATCATGTTGGTCAAGACAGAGTTGGACATCCTGACATGTGATGGGAAGGCAAGTATGAACACTTGGTCAGGAAAGGAGTAAAAGATGGGAGGATTTTGTGTTGGCTGAAGCACAAGTGCATCTAAGATAAAAGAAAAGAGTTCAGCAATATGGAGATGACAAAGATATATTCAGCATGATGGCGTATTGTGAGAGGATTCTCAGTAATGGCTCTGAACATAGTTTTATGATGCAAGACTGAAAGAGTTTTGATTTCTCTTATGAAATAGATTTGCATGTGCCGTGTACACTGCATTCTCACTGTTCAAGGAATCAGTTTTTAAAACTAGACCCATGAAAATTCCAGTTTTTCACCCCATACCCATTTCCCACATACCACTGGTTTAGTGGCAGTTGGTTTATAGGAGTGCTTAGGCTGTGCGATCAATGGAAAAATGGGACACATATTCCCTTTTTCCAGCTCCCTCCAACTCCTTGTGCATCTCCCCAGCCTCCTCTCTCCCTCTCTCTCGGCTGTGCTCTTGCAGGTCTTGCTGTGCTGTGAGCTATAATTGTACCAACACTTGGCTGCTGAGCCTCTCCCTCCGTTTGACTGTGCTTTTGCGCGATATACCAAGACGTAATGCTTCCTTTTAGCATAATGAAACCAGAGCTATGATACCTTGGGGCCCATGAGTTTCAGGGAATGGAGGGCGAGTTAAATACTCAGTGAGGGTTCTTCAATTAATTATAGCATCCTGAGGTTTCTCCAGATCTGCAACACTCCAAGATGTGAAGCAAAGCACCCATAAAATAGCTTATCACTTAGTTTAGTCTCCCAACCCATTTGAATTAAAGTAAGTGATGTTTCAAGGTGTGTATTCCTTTCTATCTATTTCAGAGATAGGCAGAGGGGTAGACATAAATTATGCTTTAGGGCTTCATGTTGCCTTGCACATGCAAGAGGTACTGAAGGGGTTTTAGCATACTTAGGAGAAATTTACTGCCTCAGAAGAGCCCAGAAATCATTGCACATTTCTCCTTGCTCACTGAAATCCCTGCTGTGGTTTTCCAAAAACACTCACATCCAGAGCACTTGAGAGCAGTAAACTGTTGCGATCTGAATCGCAAACGAGTCTCCATGCAGTCACCCAGGGTGTATTTGTAGTATACATGATCCAGTTTTTGATGGCCAGCTTCCAGTGAAATGGTGGCTGTACTTCTGTCTGAACAGTGTCATGACACAAGACCTTTTATGAGCCTCATGGTGTCCCATAGGCTAAACTCCAAAGTTGTGCCATAAACCATTCAATGATTTGTTGTGGTTGTCAAAGTCTTAGAAGACAGCTGCTAACAAATACTTAGTGGGGTAATGTCACTAGGTTTTGACGTATGCCTGAACTGAACAATCGCCCTTATAGCTACATCTGACTCCAGGTAAAACAAACAAACAAACAAACAAACAAACAAAACAATGGTATTGTTCTACGTTAGGGTGCAATACATCATATCCGTTGGGGTTGCTACGGAGATCAGAGGCACCAGGGAGTGCCAGTGTGCCAGTTGGCCGGGGCGGGCAGACCTTGGAAGAGAGCAATGACAAGTTAATAGACTGATCCATAAAACACTAGGCACTCTTTTTTTGGGAGTGTGTGTCTCTGTGTGATGTCTTCATCTTCATCTTTGTGTTTGGCCAGCTAATAGATGAGACGGAGCCTTTTAACAGTTATATTTAGCAGAGAGAGAGAAGGCTTTGAAGAGTTTGAAGAAGGCTTGCTGAACATGAAGGCTAATATCTTCTTTATGCTTTTAAAGATGGATGCTAAAATGTTTTTTCTGTTGTATACAAATTACATTCACATGTTTATTTGTGAGTTTTTCAGAGTGTTTGTGTTTATGTGTCTATGTTTGTGAGTGTTTTTTTGTGTACTCACATTTTGCGCAGTAGAATTTTGTTTCCCAAGAATTTGTAATACATTTTCAGAGCTGTTCCAAGCCAACACACTAAAAATGAAATACAATTCTCAGAGCTATACTAAAGTGAAAATTACTCTATGGTGGTGTCTGCTCACTCTCTGTACTTCAGAAAGGCACTGGCACAGTGAAGGGTTGCAGAAGACAGTTCACACTGGAAAAAAAAAAAAAATGAAAATTTGATGAGCTTGTGCATGCCTAACAACAATTTTTAGGGAGGTCATAGCTGTGATATTTCTAAATACCCCCCTCCCACACCAGTCAATCTCTCTCAATGTTAATAACAATAACCAAATGTGTTTATTGGAGCTAAAAGATGCTGATTTGATGCATCATCCAAGCTTGTGTTGGCCATAGGTCATGTTGGAAAACACTCTGCATTTCAAATTGTGTTTGCGTGTGCGTGTGCGAATGTGTGTGTGTTTGTGAGAACTGACCAATAGCACCATGCTGTTCCTGCATTTTCAGAAGATGACATATTCCTGGGGGAAACGCTGCTACAACTCCCTATGCTACATTCTCTGACTGTCCAATAAAAACGCTGTGATAGAATAATATTTTGGACGCTAAACGCAAACATTATGTGAGTGACAGGCCCATTCACTGAAACTGCTTGTGATTTATTACCTGCATTGGCTGGGTCTAGAAATGTAAGTGGGCTCCAAGACTATTGTCCAACAGTGTGTGTAACCTGAGCATAAATGTTTGTGTGCAGAACCATACATCCCTTTTAGTCAGGCCTCCCACAGCAAAAGGCACACTAGGTGATTTGTGGATTGTTTGGTGTAGGGCTGTTTGTTAACAGTGGGCCATATTGACTTTGGCTGATGATTTAGTCAGGCAGATTGCCTCCTTGGATAAATGGCCACGGTAAAGTTTTGGAAAAGAAACAGCTTATCCCAGACATTCAGTCCCTGAAAGAAGAACCTCAAACTTTGTTAAACCACTGTAAAATGGCTGGTAGACAATGTCTTTGTAGCTTTCCTATGCCAATGCATTGCTACTCTCCATGCTTTTCTGTTTCCTTGATCCCTCAACCCCCAACCATCCATCCATATCCATTTATTAGTTCAGTTACTTTAAAATATGTATGATTTCATCACGGTTTACTGTAATTAGAAGTTTCAGTCAAGTAAATGGTCAGATATTTCAAACCATTGTCAAAGTGTAGAAAAGGTCAATTGCAATGTCGAGGTGACATTTTGTGATGGGTGACCTTTGTTGCCCTGACTTCCTTCGTTAATGGCATCCATTTAAATCAGTGGACAGAGGTTGATAGCTATGATATCACTCTCTGTGATGGCTGTGAGAATGCTGCATTCTCATTGGTGGATGGCCCATTGAGGCTGCAAAGCTTCAGGAACACTTATAAAACTGGGATTAATCTTCTTGTAATGACCTCTCCTTCTGATAGCATGCCATTGGTTCATTGTTCTTTTTAACTTAGACGAGTCTGATTGCACTTTCCACAGCTCCAGCTAGGGCTGTTTAATCATGTTAATATGTAGAGATTGATCTATCATTCATGTGTTGTGACAGGTTAATGAGTACTCTGCTGCTCTGTGTCCTTGTGGTGAGCCTTTTCGTGAGCCTGCCTGTCTGTGGGTTTCCTTATGTCTGCACTATTTTATGTGTGTGTGTGTGTGTGTGTGTGTGTTTTCGCTTAGAATGGTTTGAGTGAATGGTAGAGTGGTTTCATGCGCAGTCTTCAATATTTTCTTTTTTTTAAGATAGCTATTAAAATGCCAATAAGTTGATGCAAACTGGCCTTTTTGATTTGCTATAGTGCATGGCCTCAGTAACCACAAAAAAGTTGTAACATTTGCTTTGGAGAAAACAAGTCAACAAGTCAAGTCCTGCCCACCCCCCCCCCCACCCCCTCCGCCTCTCTCCCCCATATATGTACACAAATAATGTGTAAACAGGTGCATGCTTCAGCATGTTTTGGTGTGACTGTGTCTGAGGCCCATCGCTGTGAAGGTTTAGCCTAGCTTGGGCCTGTGATCCTCCTACCAAGTACAGAGAGTTAGTGTAGTTGCAACATGCATGGAGAGACTATCAGCATGGCCTCTCTGAAGACGTCTGAGCATCCATTGGGTTCACAGCCGGTTTGACTCAGACGGTAAGAGTGTTTGTAAGTTGATACAGAAAGCAAAAGCACTCCCCCATATGTCTTCTAAGGTAAGAGTCATTTGAGGCAAAAGAATTCCCTGTGGTTGCATTGGAGTTCACCAGAGGACAGCATTGGCAAATCCATTGTTTCTTTTTTCCTTATTCTCTTCTTTTTCCCTCTCCTCTTTTTTGTTTTCCATATCACATGTTTCCTCTGAGCATCAAGGGGATCTTTGTTTTGTACAGTGAGTTGTCTGTGGTCTTGGACACTCCTCTGCCTTGTTTAAACATCTGAAAAAAAGGAGGGAGGGAAAGTTCATGCAGCAGTTATTGCCAATAAATAAACTTACATTTCTCAAGACAATGATTTGGAAAGGTGGCCGATACCTGTAAATGTGCTGTTTACGGTCATAAAGCATCACCAACCTGGAAGGGGGCATCTAGAGGAACGTGCTCAAGGTATCCTGGGTAGATTAGGTTGCTGTGTGATTGTGCAATGTTAGTACATTGTATTTGGTACAGCATATACTGAATAGCGAAACAGTAGCTGGCGCTAACTGATGAAGGCAAGGAAACTTTGTTTCAGTTTAGTTTTCCTGTGCCTCTATCATTTAACGTTAGCTGCTGGTTCACCAATTCGGTCTGCCTTAAAGCTAATTTTCTCACTCTTATTTCTACTGACAGCACTCAGCAACCAAGGACAACAGGGCTGTGAGTTGATTCACTCCAGACAATCCCTTCAAACAGGGTTGGAAAGGGCTCTGTTTAGCACAAAGCACATCTTCCAAACTGTCATGTCCTGTTTTCAGGGCCAAGAGAATAGAATGCTTAGTTTAAATGCAACCTTGTTTCCATGACTGGTTGACTGCCAAATTGTGTGGTCACTTGGGTTGGCGAGAGGGGCACCCGAGGATGAAAGGATATGCCCAGGAGCCTGTAAAGACCGCCTCACGTCAATGTTGTGGGCGATGCCACCTGATGCAAATTACTGCCACGTGGCATTTTTTCCATTAGTCATACAAGTAAGGTTACATTTGCCGCCAACTATTATTCTTTGCTCATAGTTTATACACAGTCATCCTCCATTACATTCATTCATTGTGTTTTTCAGTGTTTCCATCCACCACACAGGTTTGCTAAAACCTGGGAACTTCACCGGATAATGAACCTCAGGTTTTGAGGAACACAGGATGGCACAGGAAGCGCAGACAGGGCCAGTCCAAGGCCAATATTTTTTGAGAGCCTCTAAAACTGCTAGACCTCTACCATATTATTCACTCCCTTGATATCCTTGAACACACTCCCTTGATATCCTTGAACACTCTGACTAAAGTACAACATATAACATATAACAATTTATTTATCTATCATCATATTTTTTTATCTATCATTTTCATTATTCACTCTTTTAACATTTTCCAAAAAGAAATTGAGATGCTGTTGTTAATGTGATGGCCAATCAGCATTATTCCACGATCAGTGGATTTCTGCATTGTAATGACCACCTTAAAACTCCTGTTGCTGATCTCTGTGCTGTGCACTTTGCATTTGTGTGTGTGTGTGTGTGTCAGGATGTCTTGTGTGTGTGCGGAGCAATGTAAGAAAGATACAGAAGAGAATGGCTTCACATTTTTGTTTCTCTTGCGTTACTCAGCCTTGTCCTGCATTTGATTAAAGCCACAGGGTCATAAAAGATCTGCAAGAAACCGCATGGTGTTCTATACTTTACTTTCATTATCTGCAGTGTTTGTGCAGGAAATGTCAGATTTCATGCTAAACTTCAAAAAAATCTGTGTTTAATTGGATTAAACTATGAAGCAGTTTATTTCTGATGCAAGAGCACCAGGAGGGTGACTGACATTTGCTTTGATTTTGAGCAGATAAACCAAAGACTTATTGTTTGACTTAGCCTATATACTTTCATCTTGCCATTTGCTGGCTTACATTGGTCATAGTGTATAGTTTTCAAATGAAATGCACTTTTGTCCAGCTCAATTTGATGCCTTTTACCAACAGCCAGTTGTTTCCCCCTAGGAAGTAGTTAACCTTTGAGTGGCTAAATGTCAATCAATATTATAATGATGCCATCAGATTACACGGGATGAATTAATGTGATATGAAGTTTACTGCAAGCCTTCTGATGTGTTTTAGGAATGCATCATTGTGCAAAGAGCAAAGTCAGCGAATAGAGAGCAGGTAGAGAAAGTCGGTTTAGCTACTCATTATAAGATTGGACACTGAGAACCATGGCATAGAATTAATGACTCTAAAATAAAAACAGTAGCAACACATTTCAGTGCTGTTTGAGAGAGGACAAGGGGAATGCACTATGATGGTGGGAATTATTATTATTAATTATTATTATTAATTATTGATGGAAGTCGGTACCAGTGAATTGCACTTGTGACAGTGACACCCTGGCACTCTGCTAACCAGAGAATCTTGCAATTATAATGGCAGAGTCAGTGGGTAATTTGCATGAGAAGATTTGCTTTGTTGCATGTCTCCAGTCAGAATGCAGCCCGAGAGCAATAACAAGCTTCAAAGGAGGCTGTTTTTTTTCAGTATTTTGGTAACTGCTGTGATAGCCTGGAGGAACCAAGTGAAATTAGATGCAATGAAATATAAACTGCTTGTTTGTCTGTATGTGCATATTGCATTCATTCTAGTTGTTTATTTCTCATCTCATTCTCATCAAGCAACTGTATGCATTTTTGTTGTTGTTTTTTTTCCACACAGTTTTGTCTGCGCTACTGAAGCAATTTTAAATTGGTTATAAAGACTGAAAAGGCAACTTTACATATTTTGGTAATCACGTTCAAAATAAACAAAACTGCTCAGTTATTTTACTCCAAGTTTGAATTGGAACCCTTGTATTCATTTGTGTTGGACTCTCTCTCTCCTCTCTCTCTCTCTTCTCTCTCTGTGTGTGTGTGTGTGTGTGTGTGTGTGTGTGTGTGTGTGTGTGTGTGTGTGTGTGTGTGTGTGTGATTTTGTGTACGGAGAGAGAGGAAATGAGAGAAAGAAAAGTAGAGGGAGAGATGTAGAGGGGAAATGAGAGAGAGAGAGAGAGAGAGAGAGATAGAGAGAGAGAGTTTCCTCTAAAAGACATTATGGGATGGATTTTCTGATTTCTTCCACACTGGTGATCCCCTCTCCTCCACTCCCTCCTTCCTTGCCCTCCTCTCTCACAGCCGCTTCTCCCAGCATGATGCTGTTAGCAGCGTTAAGTGCATTAGGCACAGACAATATCCCAGGATTTGTCTCCGTGTTTTATCCCGCTCACCGCCTCATCAGCACTCACTTAATTCACCGCATTCTCCATGCTCTGTTAATTTTCACTTAATTTGATGGGACACGTGTGTATGCGTGTGTGTATGTGAGTGTGTGGGTGTTGTGAGGGTGTTGTTGTATCTTTACGCTTTTGTGTGTATGTGTGTGCATGTGTGTGTGCTTGTGCGTCTGTGCGTGTGTGTGTGTTTGTGCGTGTGTTTGTTTGTGTGTGTGTTGTGTATATGTGTTGTGTAAGTATCTGTGAGAACAGGTTTGCATGTGTGTCTATATTCAGTACAGTTCTGTTCTCATGGGTTTAGTTAAGAGTGTGTGTGGGCCAAATTAGTTAGGAACAGGAGATGAGTTATCACCATGCTCATTACTGTATGCATCACTACAGAGAAAAAGGTGTGTGCGTGTGTGTGCGTGTCTGTCTGTTCACGGTGCGAATGCTGTGGGTGTACCCATTGTGAGCACCGAGTGCCAAGCGCAAAAGTTTTGAGAGGTAACCCAGAAATGTCATCACATGAATAAAGAGCTGTTGAGAGCAGGAGCAACTTGTGAAAGTTCCCCCACTGTTCTCAGAACAGCCAGCAGATGTACTGTCCCCCTTTCTCCCCCTTACACTTGACAGCATGGGACAGTGTGGGCATCTGGGTTCAGTCAGCCACCAGTTTGTTGGAAGCAGCAGGAAACCTTAGCAGAAATGGTATAGTGTTCCCTGAACTCCCCAGTAACAGCTGTGCAGAGAATGTCAGTATAAACACAAGGGATGGCCTTAAAAGTAGGCAATGAGGCTATTCGTTTCCTTCCCAGTCATCGCTCTGACTGTGAAGCATTCTTGTGCTGTGTCTCACATGAAGAGGACACTCACACATGCACACATAAACAGGTACACAAACACAAACACACACACACACACACACACACACACACACACACACATGCACACGTTGTCCAACTGTAGTGTGGGTCATCTGAGGTAAGTGAGCAAGTTGTGATGAGGTTATGGTGCAGTATGTGGAGTGGGGGCCAGATGTTAAACACTACCCTAAGGCCACACTCTGGAGTTACAGAAACTAGAGCAGAACAGGAAATGTGATACTATCATGCAGGGAAGCGCCATGCCTTATGAAGGACAGACAGAGAAAGAGAAAGAATGGTGAAATGCATGAAATGCAAAAGAAACAAAAAGTCAAAATAAACAAAAGAATACAAGACTAGAGAAAAAGACAAGAACTTATGAAATGAAGAAAGAAAGAGTTAAGGAGAGCAAGACAGAGTGGAAAGAGAGAGAGAGAGAAAGGAAGGAAGACAGAGAGAACACATGAGACACAGGGAGAAAGAAAGAGAATCCAAAATGACAGCTCTGGGGAAGCATGCATTAAAGAGCATTTACTGACAAAGTGGGGTTTGCCACCTCTTGCACCAGCTCCAGAGGATCAGAGAAATGCCCCGACTCTGAAGGGGAGAGAGAACAGAGCTCCACATGAAGCCATTTGCATTGAGTGGCCCATGTGTTTGGGAGAGGCACAGCTTTCCCACCGTTGCATGTGGATATGTTGTTTTTCTGTGGTGGGCCTCATATCTGGGTAAAAAAAAGTCATTTTTGATGTACTGAAATATTTTGGATTGTTGCTGTGTACTTTTTGCGAAAGTAGAAGTAACCGGCAGTAAACTCTCATAGCAGAAATGAAACAGATTCTCTAGGAGAGATTTCTTCATGTTATCTGTGTATGAATGAATGCAAAGCTTTGTCAGTATTTATTCTTTAAAGTTACATCATTATTCCAGTTTAGAAATGTGTTTTCACATAGAGCTACAGTATGTGTAATATTTTTAGGTTAAAACATCCCAAAATTAGCAAGAAATAGCAATAGAATGTGAAGACACAACTGTATTAACATCATGTCAGATATACCTATGTGGCATGTTGTCCGGATATCCACTGAAGTTAGTATGCAAATGCAGTAGTATTAGTATGCAATAGTATGCAACTAGCTTCAGTCATGGGTGACTGTTGGATTAAATGCAATGCAAGGAAATGCAAAGCTGCTATCAAGACGACTCCAAACTGAAAGCATTCCATGCTGACAACTATACATAACAGCTTTTGACTGTTGGCAGGAGTGAGTCTAGCAGTGATTGCTTAGCAAGATTGCTTTGCAATTTAAATTGAGCGTTGTCATGCACACCTCTCAAAGATTCATCAAGTAAATATATAGGTACCATGGAGCCATGATTAGAATAGAGAGAAGGTGAAAGAAGCTGCCCATCTGTACCCACTTATAGTGGTAGTTTACTCATCCGTGACCGTAGACTTCTTCGGGTGATTTCACCTTCAATGAGTGTCCGCAACCTCGGTGCTTCTCTTTAATAATTGGATGAACAAGCACGGCTGGAATGATTGCTATTGCTTGCAAGTGATTTACTGTCTGAGTCTGATCCGGTCAGTTTTGCAAAGACATTCGGACAGACAGACCCACACACACACACAGGAGGAGAGAGGGAGAGAGAGAGAGAGAGAGATGCCCTCTGATTTGTCGTTTTTTTCCCACCTGTTTTTATCCAGCACCATGTAGCTTTAGCAACAGGCAGTCTTACAGCGATACAAGTTGAATCATCTTTTTAACCAATAATTCCAGTACAAAACAATCCATATGTCTCCATCTTCACTGTGGCCGGAGGCAACAACAAGGCTGTGTTTATTTGCCAGGTTCACAAGTCCACTGTGTCAAGTGGTCCCGGCCATGCCTTGTAGAGAACACAGGCCACAAGGAACACATTCTAGGTCAGATTCATCTTGTAGGTGGCTTTATCTGACTTGCACACATGTTGCCTGAGCACATGCTTTTGCCCCTACAATATTAATAACACCCTGAGCTAGTCACCCCCAAGGCAGTGTGGTGTTTCTTGCCTCAAGTCAGTTGTCGTTCATTAGCAAGTTGTTATATAAGTCATCTATGTTACATCGCTACAGTTAGATCAGATGTTTCAGCAATTACAAATAAATCAGATGTTGTTACACAGAGCATAATGTTAGTTGGAGAACAAAAAAGGAACCAGGTATGGAGGCAAGTGAAATCAAGGTCTTTGCATGCACGTTGATCTCAACAAATTGTCACAGTCATTTAAAGAGTGTGTTTTGTAAAGACATTATAGTTTTGTTGGTCTGAAGTCAGGGATGCAGGGTACTCTGCAGTCAAAAAAGTGCAATATATGTACCCTTCAACTTGTTATCGAATTTTACAAATTCCAAATGCAGGTACAGCTGCTTGCTGATAAACTGTCTTTTATTTTGCTTGTAAGGTTGTTCTGTATTGGTTTGTGTGCATGTTTGTGTGTGTGTGTATTTGTGTGCATGCATGTGGGTGCATGTGTGAGTGTGAGAGTGAGAGAGAGAGAGAGAGAGAGAGAGAGAGGGAGAGAGAGAGCAAGAGAGTAGAAGTGCGAGAGAAGGAGTGTGTGTAAACACATGCCCCCAAACAAAAGCTCACTCTAGCATCCTGAGTTTAGTGAGATTTTCATCCCAAACAAACAATGAAATAGCAGCAGCTCGATAGTATATTGTATATGTGTGTGTGTGTGTGTGTGTGTGTGTGTGTGTGTTTGCGTGTGTGTATGGAGGAAACATGCAATGCATGTCACAAGACCACCAATGCTAAACATGACCTTCACTTCATATTCATCTGTGATCTGTGACCATACTCTCTTGTCTGTATTCCTGTTAGAGTGTGCTGTGATTTCGCACGACAAGGGTGTGCTATTGCTAGTGATGCTCAGAGTGTTTAGAGAGCAGTCTTTGTATGTCAGTGTGCTTGCAGTGAGTATTCTCAGTTCTCAGGCTGCAGCAGAGGTCTTGAGGACTTTAACTACTCTCACTCTCTCTAATTATATCTTACCACTTTCTAATTCCAATTCCTGGCCCTCCCCACTCCCATCATCTTAGCATACTATCCACGGTGTAATTTTCCTCTTTGTCTCTCCCTCTGTCTCTCTCTCTGTCTCTCTTTGCGTGTGTGTGTGTGTGTGTGTGTGACCATAGTTACTTCTAAAGGTGAGAGGTTTTTTTTCTTAGATTAATGAAGGCTTCATGAAGGATACAACAGAATATCAAGTAATACAATACAATAATACAATATCAAGTAGCAGATTATTTTTTAGAACAGAATTAGAATATCATTCTCCTCAGATATCTTATGGTAACATCAAAATGTAATGTAAACCTGTAAACATGAATGTGTTCTTATCAGCCTTTGAAAAAGACTTATGTACAAGTGGATGTCATGAATAGTATCCATGCTAAGAGTAGCTTGTCTGAATTTTACACCCACAGGAAATGCCATTGGAGGAGTGTTAGTATTTCACATGTGTTGAACAGTCTTACTATGCTATAAAAAGTAGCTCAACACCTAGTTGTTTTTTTGTAAATATCATGGATCACATTATTCACTGGTCCATAATGGTTAGCTGGTGTGGAGGGGCTGTGTGATCAGAAGGTGATAAAAGACTGACTGTGTGATATTAGAAACAGAATTGTCTGATAGGGATGGGTCAGAATTGTAAGAATAGTCAGAATTGAACAAAGAGGACATGGTGTTGTGTGTGTATGTTTGTGAGGGAGTGCACACATGTTTACTGTCTCTCTCTCTCTCTCTCTCTCTCTCTCTCTCTCTCTCTGTGTGTGTGTGTGTGTGTCTGAAAATTCACTTGCACAGACACCCTAATAAGTGAAACATACCCAGACAGACAGATTGAGACACAGTCACACACACACACACACATACACACAGCACTAAATGAATATGTGAATGACTTTGAATATATAAGATATGAGTGGCAAGATGAGAAATGAATAATTTATCCACTTGACATCCCCCCCATCTCCTCCCAGTCTGATTTCCATCCTCTGACCCAATTCCTTAACCTAGGAACGTCAAGTTTCTGTTAGCTTTTATGTTGTTTCACCTGTGTTCCTTGGAGCACAACTCCAGTAATTTATGAGGATTTTGATGCCTCAGCTTTTGTCTGGGCCTCTCTGTCAGGTGTTCTTGAAAAGCACTGATTCAGAGCTCGCATTTCTCAGACCGACGTTTTTGGAGGTGCTATGCCCTCAATCAGTCATTTACAAAGTGACACACAAATATTAGCTGCAGAACACATGAGCCCATTAGCAAGCAATGTTTCTGTGATGTCGGCATGTCCCCTTAATAATTTATCCTCATTTTCAGATGTTAAGTTCTTGATAAGGGTTGGGCACCCAGCCGACTCTGAACCAGCCCCCACCTCCACATGCAGACACTCCCTATACATAAAGTCATGTATCTCAAACAGATGTGGAGTTCATGTTTTATGGATCACATTAAGTGGGACATGAGGGAGAAGAACCTGAACAACCCCTCTTCAAAGTCAATAGAGGAAGACGAGAGCACTTTTATGTCAAAGGAGAGGTTTCTGCTTTCTATAGTTTTAAACACAGAAATGTATTCTGGGTACTCAGTTTGTGAGAGTCAAAGGAGCCCAGTTGTGTAATAACATAAATCTTCTATGAGCAAAGTATGTTGTGAAAAAGAGAATTTATCTTTATTAGTTTCATTGACCAGTTTTGTTCAGGAAAACAATTTTTATTGAACAACCACAGTACATACTGTCACTGTTTTCACACAGTTATTAGTATTAATTAAGTACAGTGCACAACCATGTGCGGACGCGTTCATCATAAATGTTGTGTTTTTTACCCAATAGCAATAAAGATTGTAAAAGATGAAGTGCATTAAGTTCCATTCCTAAACTGCACACATGCTAATAAAACACTCAGAAAGTTACAATATATCAGCTATGATTAAAACCATATGCCTACATTGTAGAGGTGCGTGGATGGACTTGGGAGATTTAATAAGTTCCTTTGGCTGTGAAAAAAGTAAGGATAAAACAGGATCCTTGTGCATTTCTTCATAAACTCATCAGTGGCATAACTATAGCAGGTTCAGCAGGTGCAGCCGCACCAGGGCCTGTGACCACTAGGAGCCTGTCCATCGCTAGAGAATATTGAAGGTCTGGGCCTTTGAGTTTAAACACATTGTAAGCTGTTTTTTATTATTAGTTAAGAAATACAGACTACACCTTGTAGGCTCATAGTTGGCCACATGCAGGCCACCCCAAAATGGAATGAGAACAAAGGGAAGGTTCAATCTAAAGCATTTGTGAAGTGCGAACTTCACGTTCATCATGTCAACGTAGTCCAGGTGGAAAATACAGCTGAATGTGATTATGCGTTGGTTAACATATGTGAATATTGTTTTATTGTGCTCAAATGTCTGAAATTGTGTTTAGCATGCAGCAGAACATTAAGACTTTTCTCAGAGAAACACCCCCAAATAGCCTACCTAATAAATGTTTTCATAGCTTACTTCCAATGCGCACTTAGAGTTCAGACTAAAACTGATATGAGAGCACTGTTTTTGATCCAGTATCAGGCCGCACTTTCTAGCAATATCTTCTTTAGCCAATATTTTGCACATTTTTTACGTTGGAGAACCCCCCAAACCCCCTAGATATAAAAGTCCAGTGCGATTTGTTTTGTTCTCAAAAGCTGCAATCGAGCAAGGTCTTATAGCCTAGAACACATAGCCTACATAACATGCTGGAATGTTATAGACCACATTATCTTCCAGGAATAATAATAATAAAAAATCTTCATCCAGAGATGCCAGGAATAAAAATGGTTAGCCTAATGCTAAGAAAACTAAGTTGTGCACAGAAGAGGAGTGGAAAGACAGCTGGAAGACTGCTACCACAAAGGGAAGAAAATGCTTAGTATTTTTATCTTGAGCTCTTCGTCTTGGTGGTGTTCATAATGTGGACATGTAGCCTGAAATTTGGATTTATGCATGATTGACTTTGCTGAACAGAAGGCTAAGTGAACTTCTAAGGGTGAGATACAGACAGGTTTCTGGGGGGATGGGGGGTTGTGCGATGCGAGAGACTTGCACCTGGTCCCGACTTGACTACGACATGTCACTGTCATCTACTCAATATGGTTTAGGGTTTTGTGTTCCAAACCTGACATGCTCCATTAGCACACTCCACTAAAACGTCAAATGAGTGTGTTTCATCTGTGTTGCACTGTTCAAAAAGCTACCATTACTTTTTACTAAACTTACTTCCCAAGTGATAGACCATTGATATGGATTTTTTAAAGCCCACTTGTACCTATTGGTCAATGGCATTTCCATTACTGTGACACTGGTAAGTTATAATGGAGTGCACTGCACTGATAGCATTGCGCTTTGCACACAATTTTCCACTTTTTTGTCTGTTACCTTATAACAATCAGGTAGGAATCAAAACTACACTAGACAAATAGTCTGGCAAATACATAATCCAGCAATCTTCTCCACTACACAATGCATTTCAGATGCTGTTCAGATTAACTGAACTTCCAAAGTGAACATCATATATCAAACATTAAAGACAAAACAAAACAAAAAAATCTGTCTTAACAAGCTGTGTATTGTTCATCAATAACATACAGGAGTCTGAATGTCTTTCACTCTTTCACAGGATGTAGTACAAAGCTGAAGGTATTGGAAGGTCCAGTGTGCTATGATGATACCAGTCTTCTCTTTTCACATTCTGAATTCTTACACCAAATTTTTTTGGCATCTAGAAAATCCATAATTCCCATCTCAGTTTCCAGACACCTCCCCCTCCACCCGATGACTTTTTCCATGTTGGTGGTCATGAATTGCCTCATTTTTTTAAGAAACAAAAATGTTTGACTCACTCTTTCCTTTGATCCATTCAACAGTCCGTTGATGAACCCTTGCACTTCCTACTCGCCTACTACACCTCTGCTCCCTTGGCTGCATCCCACCATTCACATCTCATTTGCAACAGGGGGGCTGTCTTGTGTATACTGATTTCAGCCAACTCTAGCACTGCCAGTGAGGTCTCCTGTGAAGACCATCAGACTTATTTGATGTTTCCATAGTCCATCTGATTTGGTACTCTTCATTTCACAAAGGCCATGTTTGTTTCTCTTTCTGGGTAATTATCAAATGTTGCTCTTCTTGACATGTAAGGGGAATTTCGTTCTTGACCTGCATTATGTTGGCTTCAGTTACACATGTGTGACTGTGTCTGAGAATTACTGTATGTTTATACTAACACAAGCTTAGAGGTCACAGAAATACTCGCCAGTCATAAGTTATTAAAATATGTTCACAATATTAATGAGATCCCAGTAGATTCAAAGATAGAAGGGAGCAAAGGGAAATGCAAAAAAGTAATGTATGTCTGATGAGTGTTTGTTTTTTTCTTTGCTATAGATAGAAACTTAGAGCTTAGACCTTTCAGACAGTATTAAATCAGTGAGACAGTCAAAGGCAGACAAGTGTCTCTTTGGTGATCGGTATTGTCTTGATACTACAACTAAAAAGGCCATTAGATCTAGGAAAACCTGCCGCTTTCCTCCTCAGATTACTTGTTTGGTAAAAGGGTCGTCTTACGGTAAATATCTTAACTAAGGAATATCCAGACATCTTGCATGTACTTTAGGCTTTTAGTGAGCAAAACATTCTATAGAGATACTTCAAAGAATCTAAGTGTCCTACTGTTTGTGCTCAGATTTTGTTGTAAATAATTATATTTACATCAGTATTAACATGTTTGCATCATATTCTTATTTGAACCATTTGCATAGCAAACAAAGGCATCAATTATTCATACAGTGTGCGAATAAGAGAGTGCAAAGACACAATTAGCATTCCTCTGCAGCGTCTTTAATCAGATGTAAAGTCTAAACATTAATTATCTCCATCCTTATATTCTCATTTCAAACAGGGTTGTGTTTACCTTTTTGTATTATTTACCCATGGTGCAATTTGAGGCCCATGTACTAGCTGACGCTGGTTTGAAGCTGCAGAATATCAGAGTTTTTTATCCCATACCAGTGCCCTTTGTGTGAAAGGAGAAAACACCCCATTTGCTCCTGGAAAGAGGAAATTTTTGTGCATCGTTTGTGTTTATGTTGATCTGGGTGATGAATGAAATGTACCTGGTACAGCCAATGGATGCTTCCTTATTACCATTGGCTAGGCTTTCTGGCACTGCTGTGGCCATGACTCGCAGTGTCTGATTCATTGGAGTTGGCCACTTCTCAAAGCATACGAAGAAGCGAGCCTTTCGTCAACATTTACTTTGTGGCTCTTTCCATGGGAAAGTGCTGTTTCTGTTGGATCTTCACAAACTCCATACTTGCTGATTGAATAAGGTCATCACTGTCTGGGACTGTCCTCTGTCCGCCACCTGTTACCAGATGTCCTGTAGACAGAGCCGTGCAATACTACAGCATTGGGTAGTTGGGGCAGATCAGGTAAAGGACAGTCCCTGCGGGGGTTTTCTCAACTTGCATCTAGCTCCAGCTGACTTTTAAGTCTTCAAAGGCCCAATTGCCATCCCCTGTCCTCAGGCTAGCTCCTCTCCCTAGTGCAAACCTTTCAGTGCTAAACATTCAGTCTGCTCCCTGACATCGTCTCCTTTCAATGCAACGCTCATTGCACATGCTGTGTTCATATTCCCCCCTTTTACCTCTTTCTTTCTCTCTCTCTCTCTCTCTCGGGCCTTTTCTCCTCTGTCTCTTTCTTTCTCATCCCTTTCTCTTTTTGTATCTCTTCCTATTTATCTGTAGGTTTGGCTCGCTTCCTCTGAGCTCTTCATCATGGGTGTTTTGGCTTGTTAAGCCGTCTGCATCTGTCTTTCATGTTTCCCTCCAGCGCCAAGCGTCTCCGTGTGTTTTGTTATTTCTCGCCATCTTGCTCGGGGCTTCCAGGAGACTATTCCCTGCAGCCATTATATCCAATTAGCAAGAGAACGCTGCTTATACCTCCTCCCCCCAAATCCCCCCACCTCTTCAACACCACCTCATTGCCTCCCCACCAGCTATTCCCACCCTTCCTCTTGATGGGAAGGGAGGCAATTCCCTCCCCGCCCCCCACACACACCCCATCCCCCCACTTTCTCGTACACTGACAGCAAAACACAGTCAAGACACTGAGCATGCAGGGTTTATAGAGCATTCTTTCTTTTTCTGCAAGTGCCATTTACACTGCTCCCAAACAAATTGTCCTCATAAACAGACTGTTTTCTCCAGGGCCCTATAGCCCAGAGTCTCTCCCCTTCATTATCGCACCGACCAACTGCATTGCTGCTGAGCTTTTTACTCATCAATGACCTGCTTTGATGATGACGTATTACATTAGGGCAGACTATAGCAGGCACGTTTGTTGCACACAGACTCCGGGGCACATTCGCTGCACTGATAGCAAACACATGCAAGTGCTTAGGGGAGGCCCATGTTTTTTATGCTCCGTGCACATGGGGGTCAGGAACTCGTTCTGTCGCTCGTCTGAGAGAGTGATGGTGGCTGCGGTTTGGTGCAAGGCCTCACTGCATGCTGGAGTTGAATCAGGAGCTGACCCCATAAGATAAAGCCTGAGTTACTTATCCCATCCCTTGGCCCCCTTGTTGTCTCTGCTGTAAAGCCACAGAGAGATCAGACTCCCTTCCCAATGGAGACAAAAATGGGTCTTCTTTCACCTCACCCCACGCAGGCGCAAAGAATCGTCTAATGCCACCACCTTGATATCTCTGCAGCACACACCCACACACACATACAAAATGATGACACATCAGTCTGTCTGAGCTCCTGCCATATGCTCGGCCTGACCCCAGAAAGAAAAAAAAACAAAACAAAAAAAAAATGACAACTCAGTTATATCAGTGTACTGAAGTTTCTGATCACCGAGAGAGAAAAAATAATTCCCAGTGGGCTGTTCAAAAGCAAAAACTCCCAAAGACTCCCAAAAACTCACAAAGCGCGATGTTATGATGTCCAAAAAGGAACACTAGGATATTTTGTTTACTTTGTTTACTAGCTATTAACTGAAATCTCTTATGTCTTTGCCCTTTTCATTACAGAGGAGTCGTGCGAGCCCAACCCATGTGAGAATGGGGGTACCTGCCTCACGGCCCTGAGCAACGAGGCGTACACATGTGAGTGTCGCACCGGCTTCACAGGGCCCAAGTGCTCTAGTAATATGGAGGTTGGTAAGTGACCCAAAGATCAACGGCAGACGTGTTTGGTGGTTGTCTCTGTCTTGTTAGTGCTGTGACTCCAGGTGTCACTCCATTAGGCTGCACCATCTGTCCACATGTGCTCGTTTGTTTATCTGTTAGTTTGTATGTTTGTTTGTTTGTTTGTTTGTCAGTGTGTTCTTTCCTTGTTTACTTATGCAGTAACGTAAAAGCTTGAATCAGGCATGATTCAGCATGAATCAGGTGCAACATCAATGTTGCAGTGCAAGAGGGGAGATGTGAAAAGGGTAGCCTGGTTTTTGTAATTACCTCAATCTGAGATTGACCTTGGTCTGGATACTTTCTGTCATCTCCCACTTCCTGAGTCGGAATCAACAGACAGTAAATCAAAATGTCTCTGTACGCTATTGGAAAGACCTCCAACCAATCAGACGAATGTTTCTGATCATGTGGGCAGAGATGAGACAGAGCAGATGCGTCAAAATTTGAAACAAAACATGAGTTAAGCCAGTTTCCATCACGTAAGGGGTAGAGGCCCATTTTTGATTGGATCACTATCTCAGGTAAATGAAACAAAGAAGTGTGCAGATCAAGATGGATTTTCCCAAGCTATGAAATGAGTCAAGCATGAATGTGCCTGTCGTCTTTAAAGAGGAACACATGCCACACAAGTCTTGTAGAGGCCATGTGGCAGCTTGAATTGTACAAATATGTGATTTTTCCCTCCCATCTTTTTTTTTCCTGAGGTTGCATGCCAGTCTTAATCCTAATTTATGCTTCTGAATTACCTTCAGAGGTTTCAGAAAGACTTACTCCAGATTTTCCACTCTGCTCTGCATGTGTCTTTCCACAACTTTTTCTGTTTTCCTTTAATCCCCTCTCCCTTCCACCATCTTTGGTTTAACACAGTAATTCCCATCAGCCACCTGGCAAATGTTTTATTTACATACATACTTTTTTTTGCGAAACTCATAAAATAATAACACAGGCTGGTATTCTGACCTTACCACATGTTCGCAATATTCTGCTACTAGGGCACTTAAAAGGGTATGGAAAGAATTGCTTTTTTATGCTAGTTACATGTAAAAAGAAGCATTTTCTCCCCCCTCCCCCCCACTGAGATGCTTTACAGATGCCATGTTTAACAACACGTTACAGTATATCATTAGCCTCAGCTAGGCTTGCATACGCCTCCTGCTACTCATTCCACATTCTGCACTGAAAGCATTTATCACAAAATCCTTGTATTTGGCTTGAGCACCCAGCACTGGACTTTAAACTCTGGGTCTTTGAGATAGCAGAGGAGCACATCACCTCGGCCTTGTGCCCACTCACTCGCACCCTTGACTCTTCATGGGCTTAACTTGTCCGTCTCTATCATCGTGTACCAGTGCATATGCTATGCCACGCTCTCACGTGGATGAGCAGCACAGACACATGAGAGGAGGAGGACAGAGAAAGAGAGAGAGAGAGAGAGAGAGAGCGAGAGAGAGAGAGAGGAAGAGAGAGAGAATCCTACTGATGCAGGAGCTGGACAGAGAATCTCGCTAATGCATGGGCATGGGGATTTTGGTGCTGTATCTGTTGTCCAACTCCATTCTGAGACAGAGAGAGATTAATTGAAACCATAGACTTTTTGCCCTTGGTCTCTTTATTGAGTGGAATTTAATTGTTTCAAATTTCTCTGTAGCCTTGATGAAACACCCGCCCATTTGTTAATAAGTTATGGAGATGGTAGGATTGTACTTTTATTATGTTGCATTGTGTTTTATTTTCCATCACAGTGTTTTATTTGTTCTTTGAATAGCTTTGGGGCTGTCGTAGCCTAAAACTGCCAACTCTCTCAACTTCCTGGCACCATTGTTTTTATTTGTTTACGGTTTAAATAAGCCCATTAAACCAATATGCAGTCCATTGTGTGCTCAGCATACCTAAATGTGAGTCTCTTCACAAGTGAGGTGTACGTATAAATCATTGGAACATACACAGATAAGGAATGTTATCTGGGTCACAGCCCAGTTGGAGTTGACCTTGTGGTTGGTGATGGCTGGAAGAAGTTGCAGCATTCAGTTAATGATGATAAAGTAAAGTGCCTGTTTGCATGTTCTGAATCTTAACTAGCATCAGTCATAAATCAGTCTGTGACTCATTTCAAATGATTAATATTTAAAAACAAACAAACAAACAAAAATATTAGAGTATAAAATAAAGCCCATTGAAGTGAGCCTCCTGTGTTTAACTGCATTAACCATTCTCACTGCAAATTGGCCGAAACAAGGGATCCTCTGATTTTTATCACATTTGGAGTAAAGCTGTTGCCCTCTGCCAACTGCTGATTGTGAGCGAATGTTTCGTCTTTGAAATCATTCGAAGCGCGATGAACTGAGGAGAACTCTGCCATTGAGCTTCTTGCTGCTAACACGTACTGGGGTTGTTTTTCTGGCACAGCCGATGAAAGCATCTGCACAAAGCATATTGATTGGAAGCAAAAGATGCTGATAGCTATGGATCCTGAGAATGATGGGAGATCTGAAGTGCCTCCGTCTTTGTGTTCAGAAATGCTCTGCACTCAACTCATCACCTTTTTAATTTCCTGTATCTGCCTAATTACCACAGCACATTTGGATTTCACCTCTCTCTGCTGTTACAAACTTCAGTCAACAAGTCTCTTTATTGACAAAGTCTGGAAAAGGGATGTCAGTTTCAGATTAACTTCAGGCCTCTTGCCAGGTGATGTTAAAAGAGGACCAGTGCTGTAAGGGGTGGGGAAAACTATTATAAAATTCTGCTGCTATTTTATTCCTGCTTTTTTTGGCACCCAAAGCTGAGGATTTTCATTTCCCCGTCAGTGCTTTAATCAAGTGCTAAAATGAATGGCAAATTAATTATTTTACCTCAAAGTACAGCTGCTTATAACAAAATCTGCCATTGCACATCAGAGAAGACATCAGAGCAGAATATTTTCTGGGCAGATAATATCCACACCCTGTAAAGATATAATTACAGTCAATTGCAACTCTCCCTCAGGGAATGACTTTATGGGTTTTGTCATTGCTTAACTTAACACATAACTAGCTTCAATGTCTATGGCTTCTAACAGAGGGAGAGGGCTCTCAGATGTTCTGATGCTTTCCTCAGTCTCTTCACCTTCAAGTCTATTATACTGATCAACATGTTTGCAAGTGTAATGCTGCTTTAATTGAACTCTTTACTGCAATTTTCTCTTTGTAAATAAGGCCCATTGCAGCCCAATTAAACTCAATGGAGAAGGATTTTTTTTTTCATTTTGATAAAGATGTTTGCGGTTTAGTGGCAGTTTACATAAAGCTGTTTGAAGGGAATACCTTAGTTGATTGCTTGGTAATTCCACAAAGCTAGTTCTCCAAAGGAAAACATGAGACACCACCTAGTGGGATATCCCATACCTGTTTATACTGTACTTCTCTCTTCAGTCAATATCGATGCGCTATGGCGTCCCCTCCTGAGCAATATAACACAGGTGTATGCGTGCAAGTCTTCCTCATTCACACTTGAATTTTTACAAGAGGCAGAACGAGTTGGCGTCTCACGCTTTCCTTCAGAAAACCGGGATTATGTTCACAAACTAACGTTCTCTTTCAGTTGAAGCATTTTGGCGCCACCTTTTTGGATGCGTATAGCACATAGCCTCATGTATACAGTGTGACGCAACCCATAGAACAGTTCGACCTGAGTGGAGCATTAGCATAAAATCAAACACTGTTGATGGTGGACAGGACAGAACAAGCAACAGGCGTGCTCATAACATACAGACTATAAAATCAGTGTGAAAAAAAAAAAAGTGTGCTCACTGGCCAAGTTTGCTGACTGACACACGTCCCGAACAGACACGCCTTTCCATACGGCCTATAACGCAGCTACGCACCTAGCTGAATGGGCTCTCAAGAGACTGTGCCCCGGCTGCTTCGTACGCCAAGCATATAGCCTCGACCAGCCAGTGTGCCAGACGCTGTTTCGACAAAGCTCTCCCACAAACTTGGCCACTGAAGTACACAAAAAACTGTCTTTTGCAATGAGACGGTGTTCTGTGTATATACACGCAATGATCTGACAAGACACAGAGACTTTAGCTCTGGTTCTGATTGTATGACAGGAAGGTCTAGAGCAGGCAGATTGATTGATTGGGATTTTCTCCACAGCCCCAGCACTGGCTCTCCATTGCATGTGGCCCCCCAGCCCATAGCAATGAGTCTGTCACCTCAGAGTCGGACCCATGGAGACGCCCGTGGCAAGCCATTTGTGGTCTCTTGGAACTCAGAACTCAGAACTCAGAAACTGTTTGTGTCTATTTGTCCCGATATGTTACCTTCAAGTCCTTCGAGTCTATAGTGGTGTACTTCAAGTCTATAGTGGCAATTATGCTTATGTACGCTGCAAATAACCTGCTTCAGGGTAAGCAAGCAAAATGGAGATGTTGAGATGACCGTTTAGGTTTCTCAGGGTGAGGATTGGTCTCATGCCTCTGTCCCACTTCAAGATGAAGGTAATGGCTGTAAAAGTCACACATCCAGTCCATAGGGGGAACTATTATGATAGCATTTTTCGCTTTTCGTTTCCGTTGGAACACGGGAGTAAATGATGCCACCGAATCTCTGTGGCAGGCGGCCGTGTGAAATCGTCCGCAGAATCTACAGGGACTGTAAGCTTTCAAGCCAGGCTTCGTGGTGTTGAGCCAGTCTCACCTGCGGGGAGGGCGCATGAAAATGATCGCACATGAGACAAGGTGGTGCACTCTCGCTCACAGAGTTTGTCCTTTGTTCCTGTGAGAGCTGAAGGCTCATTGCGTGCGATGCAGGTGTGCATGTGATCAACGTTATATGGTGGATCAGAGCTGTCACATCCCAAGCAGTGTCGTGCACTGGGGATTTTGGTATAGGGCAATTGTGTGTGACATTTTTTGCCTTTATCATAATGGGCACATAGGGAGGTGTATGCGTGTCTGTGAGCAACTGCCACTGAGGTACTTGTGAGACAGAGAGAGCCTGGATGACCACGCAGTGGGGAGTGACACTTTTATGACAGTAAGAGGTCGCGGGCGATTTTGGCGGCAGGCAGCAGAAATTTCCGACGTCACCGGGTGGAAGTTGTGAAGCATTCGTTCTGATGTTGAGTCCAAATCAGGAGTTTAGTCAGGAGCGCTAGTCAGCACTTTGTTTGCACGGCTGAGTGGGACCTGGATCTGCTCTGCGGAAACCATCCCCTACTCGCTAGCATGGTCTTGAGTGGAGGGGCCTGCTGAATCTTTTTGAGCCAAATTTTTTCCTTGCAGCCCTCCGCAGCAGGTCCGAATAAACCTTTAGCAGTTTTCAAGATAAATCAATCTAATAATTCATTTAGTATGCAATAAATCGTTCACTGAAATGGCTCACTCAGGGGCCAAAGACTGTTGAACACCAGAGCTCTTGTAGTCCCAAGCGGCGAATTCGCAAAGAAGTGTCCACGCAGTCGCTGAAAGGTCAAAAAGGAAAAGGAAGTGACTGAAGAGGGTTCAGCAGAATAGGTACGGCCAAAGGCGATATCCCACTAGGTGCCACGAATTTCTGCGACTGATAGAAAACTTCAGCCTTTGTAACTGTAGTCTCAAAGCTACCATAATGCAAATGTTTTCAAGATTAACGATACCTTTTAAAATGAAGTGGAAAACTGATACATGAGCCAAATCACATTAAAGGGATACACCACTGTTTTGGCCAATTTACTCGTTTTCCACCTCCCCTAGAGTTAAACCATTGAGTTTTACCTTTCTGTCGGCTTAGAAAATCATCATTTCATTTTTCATCAGTCTTAGTACACCTTGTAACTACCTTGTCAAGTTAAATAGGAAAAAAATTGGAATTATGTGGAAACTTTTAAGCAAGATGATAATGCTTGTGGCAACCAAAAAATTCATTGATATATGCTAACCTGAAGCTAAAAACACTAACGTCAGACTGAGACAAAGGCCGGATGAACAGAAGAAAGGTAAAGCTCAATTGTTTAACTCTAGGGGAGATGGCAAATGAGTAAACTGTACAAAATGGTGGCGTAATATCTTTAAGCATCTAAAGCAACAACAGAGGCACCTTTAACTTGTCTGTAGGTTCCAAACTGAGCTGTATTACTAAAAGGGCCCAGACAAGTGCCAAGATGAGCACATGTCTTCACTTCCAAGCAAAGCAGCGTACTATTCTCACTCTCACAACACTGAATTATTCTAAGATAGCGCCACTTCAGCACTTTAGTGCAGATAGCAAGTTCCCTGCATGGATGAAGTGTATTAATAAAGGTGGACTATCTGCACTAAAATGTGAGTCAGTCTCTAGCATTACCTCCTAATAGTAATATGTCTCATATTTCAGACATTTTCTTTTTTCTAATGTTGGAAGAGGCAGGGAAAAACACTTATCATCCAGCCTTTTTCCTCAGCTGTTCTGAAGAAGAGGGTATTATTTTGTGGTAAGCAGCTTAAAAGACATAATTCTTTTCTGACTGTCCTAATGCAAGCCAGATGAGGGAGTAGGGGGTAGAGCAGGAAACCCTTTAAAGCCACATGTCAACATTGCTGCTTGTGGTTTGCGGACTGCCTCCTCGGCCACTTATGTAGTGAAGACAAGGCAGCAACATTGCCATGAATTTGTTCCAAATCAACACATAGTTATAGTCTTGCTACAGCTCCAGATCAAAGATCAGCTATCTTTTATTGTTTGTTCACATATGTACTGTGTGTGTGTGTGTGTGTGTGTGTGTGTGTGTGTGTGTGTGTGTAATCTGAAGGAGGCACTTCAGTTTTATTACGATGTCCCTGACCCTGTTATTTCTTGCTTATGTCAGTTACTCTGGAGATAGCAGAAAGCCAGACAGCCCACATCTTTAGGAATTGTTTGCCACCACCAGCAATTAAGATGATAACATAATCAGATAATGAGTTTCATTAAGTAATTATCATGCCCTGAATATAATGTAAGCTCTTTATGAATGTTGCACTGCCGTGAGCCTGGTCTTATGCCTGCCAAGTGAAATTGCCGCATTCTTCATCAAGTATCTCTTAGTAGATCCACTGATGACAGTGATAACTCCTCGTATGAGCACAATACAATTATCCCTATCTCCAGACAGACTACTGCAATTTTTCATCCTACATTAATAGTGGGGGGGAAAAAATGCAAAGTGCCTTAGCACAACACACACTTGGCTTGTGTGCTCGTGGAAGACGCACAAACAAGATTTGTTGATTCCAGAGGGTGGCCTTTTAGTGGACGGCATTAACGGTGACAGGGCCGCCAGTCCTCCCTGCCACATCACTAAACGGAGATTAGACCCATTACCCTGATTGGCTTTGACCTTCTTTTCTGCTCTGCAACTGAACAAGGAGGAACAGGAAAGATGGGCCTTTGTGCTCGCCTTGTCAGTGTTGCTGAGTGCTTCATTGCACAGCTGCTCAGCACCTCCTGCTCATGATAGGTTTTTCTTTTCTTTTTCCTTTTTTTTTTCTCATTGGATGCAGACAGACCAAATCCCAGCAGCACTTTAGGGCATCAGTCCCGCTTTTAGTCAGTCAGTCAAGTCAAGTCAGTTGGTGTTTGTGTACAGGACAAGTCGGGGTCTGGGGTGTCTGTCATGTTTTGCTTTGCTTGGGAAATAGGGGCTGTCTGCATATCGCGATCCCCATGTGTCTTCTTTCAACCTTTGTCTCATACTGGGGCTCCTGTTTGTTGACAGCAGAAAAACAACCTGTGGCCCAAGTTTGTATCACACACCCGCAGAGGGTCTCCATGCAAGATGAGATTAGACCACAGGAGGATCCATATAAATAAATAAATAAATACACTGTGTATATATATATAAACCTGGGCCTCTTTCTAGGGCAAACGAGACATGACCAGCCCTATCTCCCCCTCACACCTTTCGGAAGCCCGTATCAGGTGGGAGCGGCTTGTGCCCTTCCATAATATATTTGGTTATGACTTCCTCCAGGTTGACTTTCAGATTAGGCCAATCTGTCCCTGGGTTTAGTCTTATCGTCGCCTGGCCAGGATTATCTGAATGACGGAGCTGCGGCCCGCTTCCAGAAATAAGTCATCATCACTGTTCCCCTCCGTCTCCCTCTCTCTCCTTCTTTCTCTCCTTTTCCCTTTCTTTCACAATGCTCATTGGCGTTTTGGCTCAGCTTGTGAAAGGCATCTTTGATTTGGAAGGGAAATCGCGCCTGTGGTGAACGTTATGGTCAAAAGAGGCGAGAGAGCATTGAGTGTTGAGTCTGTCTGTCATTGCCTGGGATGCATGAGTGATGTGTGGCTCTGTGTCCTGGTGAAGTGCCCTTTAATTTAAATAAGTAAGTGGACTCCACGGCTCAGATGATGACCATAGTTGGACATCACATTCTCCCTTGTTGTTGTATTTGGCAAGGTGTTTGGGATTACTGGAAACTCAACAGTGTGGGGTGGGTAGAGAGATTTCATGGAGGTATGTGTTTGTGTTGGAGCCCTGCAGTGGATGATGGGCAGTTGCTTGGATAATGTTGCATTTTCTTCTGTTAAGTGATTTTTGAAAAATCCCTACCAAAGCATTACCTGACAAGCAATTAAAAAAAAATTAAGAAGAATTAAAACTAATACTAATACTAAAAACTAATACTAATACTAGTCTAAGAAATGCAGCACACACACACACACACACACACACACACACACACACACACACACATGCACACACACACAATTTGTTGAATACCAGTTAGTAATGATAAATATGAAATTGCTTTGCATTTTCTCATTGCAAATGTAGAACCATCTACATATTTATCCGCAATGTTTGTGTGTGTATGTGTGTTTGTGTGTGTGTAAGTGCGTGGGTGGGTGTGGGTGTGTGTTCTGCATGCATAAAACGCCATATACTTGGAATTCTCCAAGATGATAAAACTTTTATCGGGAAAATGTGTCAGGCATGGCAATTTCGCAACAACCTTTTCGCCGTTACTCACTGCATTTTATGTCGGCCACACTTCACCTGTGCAGTAGTTTGCCACACCGCTGCTTCAATTAAACCCAGCCTCTGAGCTACTCCTACTTTACAGCTTATTTACACCCTTTGTGCAATATTATCAAGCTAATTTTGATAGAGTGAATACATCAAAGCAAAGGAGTACACATTAGTAGTGTTAGTAGTCACTGTGAGATTGCTCACTGTGTAAGCATCTTTGTTTGAAAGCCTAACATGTGTCAGGAGGCGATTATGCAGACACGCTGACACCAAAGATCATCGAATACTGACCAAGATAGAACAACACACTACATTATTATGGGACAAAACATCTGCGTAAGTGGGAGTGTCACATTACATCACAACATAAATTTTAGTGCAATGAAGCTCAACTCCGGTCTGGTCTATTTGTGAAAATAGAACATGGAACCAAACAAATGTTAGCACCTCTCACGCCACTTCAACCCTCTCTGCTGACACCTTTCAACCAGCTGTGTCGTTCTCAACACCATATTCATTTTCTATCATTTTCTGAGTATCAGACACACCATGAATAAGCCGCATGACAGTTTTCTTTTTTAAGTAATTAAAAAAATTGAATTGTATATTAACCGCAATCATGTATTAAGGCAAATTTAAAAATGTTAAGATCGTCAAAGAAAACGTTGTACCATAGAAGTGGTTATTAGCGTGATTTCTGCTGAGCTGATAAGTTTATGATAGTTGCCCAATTGCAGTGCAGCTCAGAACTCAGAACTGCTTAGAGCTCTATTTCTTCGCTATCTGGTTTTCAGTACAGAAAGATACAACTAAGTTACTAAGCAACTAAGTTAGCAACTTGTTAGTTCATGGTAGTTGCAAGCTAAGTTAGTATCTTTGGTGGTTGTAATGCAATTGCCCATTCCCAACCACAGAAGCTGCTAACTTGTCAGTTTTGCAGGTTAGTACACCATTTTAAAGTGCAGGGAGACTAGACAGAGACAAATAATGTGAGTCTGAGAATTTGAAAGCGCACTTTCAGATTTTGCAGGCCTCCAGCTACTGCTTGTGGGTCTTATCAGGCATGTCAAGAGATTCATGAGTTGTGAGATATTCAGTTTTGTTGAAGCCAGATATTACTTTAACAACTCCCATGGCGATGGGGAGTTTCAAAATAGCTCAACATATTCAAACAAGTTACATTTTTTCATCCAAAGTTCAAGTAAGATGAGAGCAAAATGGCTAATAGTTTGGAATGTGAAGAGAAAGAAAGAGAGAGAGTGAAGGATGGGAAAGAGGGAGAAAAATAAGGAGGGGTGAGAGTAAGAGAGAGAAAGGTAGAAAGGGAGAGAAGAGAGATAAATGCTGTGGCTTGCTCTGGCTCTCTGGTTTCCCAGCTGGACTAGGGCCTTGTTTTCATGTTTACTGTCTTGGCCAAATCCCCCATGTTCAGAGGCTTGTCTCTGAATGGAGATAACACTGGACTCAGAGCTTTGTCTGGACAACCGACCGCACAGAGAGCCGAGGCTGGCCTCAAGCACACGCACTGGGGGGGTACTGTGAGCTTCTCTCTCTCTCTATCTCTCCCTCTCTCTCTGTCTCTCTTCTTCTCTTTCTTTTTCTTGCTGGAGCAAAAACACAGAAAGGGAAAAGTCAAGGAATGCATGCTTGGCCTCCCACTCTGAGTAATGACAATTGTCTCAGATGTACAAGAAAGAGCACAACACACAACATCTGGGTTCGTCATTGCTTTCAGATGTGATGTGTATAAATATCTTCTTCCCACTGGCTTTTGTTGTGTGCAAATTTCCCGGAGGACCAAGAAGACGTGTGAAAACAATGTGGTTGGTTTTTGTGTCAGGACTCAGTGTTTTGAATTAAATATTGATATTGTCATGCAGCTCTGTGCCGGAGCAGGAGTGGGAGCAAAGGTTGTGTCTCGTCTAAGAGAGATGTGAATTGATTGTGGAGTGTTTGTCAATATGAGTGTGTGTGTATGTGTATGTTCGTGTGTGGGTGGGTGGGTGTGCTTGTGTGTGATCATGTGTATTTTATTTTATTTTCTACATGGCAGTTAACACTGACATACATTCCTGTCTCCCTGTCAGCACTGCAAAAATACTTGGCTCGGTCCTCACTCAGTGTGTGCATAACATTGCAAGCAGCCTCGGCCTTCCTCCATTCCCACCATTTCCATCTCTCACAACACACCACCCCCTGCCCCATCATGAGTGTGGGGAAATTTCATATTAAATCGATGCTAAACTGCATACATATGCATATCTAATAAGCCGCGTTCTAATTAGCACAGCTCTTCCTCGTTAAGATGCTTACCTTGGGTGTGAAAAGTTGAGCGTGATGTTCTTTAATGCCATGCCTCTCCAACACTTATTAGGGAAGCAAGTTTTAATATTTCATTTCATCTTTAAAAGCACGGCATCTTAAAGTGTGTTTGTACCCTCTTCAGTCACAGAGGTTGAACACTAGGTCTTAGGAAATCGCCCCATTTGTTGACTAATTGCCCACTTTATCTTGATAGCACGCTGAGACATTCACATAGTACTGACTATGGCAAGAAAACACAAAAAACCTCGACAACGTCTTTCTGACAACAGACGAAAGGATGACAGAAATTTTACATCTTTTCTCTCTCTCTCTTTCTGTTTCACTCTCTCTCTCTCTCTCTTTCACTCTCTATCTCGTTCTTGGACATATTTTCTTCTTTTCTGTCTTGATAACCTTCTAACTCCATTTGCGTTCTATTTTTTCTGTCTAAGTCATTTTTCTTCAATCTCTCTCCCCCAAGCCTTTTTTTGTTTGAACTTTATCTGTCACTCTCTCTGTCTTTCACTTTCTTTCTCTCCATCTTTCCCTCCCTCAGTCTCTCTCTTTTCTCTCCCTCTTCCTCCTGTGCTGCTCCTCCCCCGGGGCTCCGGGGGCTGGAGTGAGAGGGCCTTCTCTCTCTGTCTTGTGTAGCCTGTGATTGGCTTGATGGAGGGAGATGATAATGGCTTGGGACACGGCAGGGTTCATCCTTGCCATTCAACAACATGCGTTGAGTGATTAAAAATCGCGGGCGCGCTTCAGAGCGCTGACTCGCTCACCCCCAGCACCCTGCCCCCACCCTCTTCCCCCCTTCCCCCCTTCCCTTCTCTCCAGAATAATAAAGGTAGTAGACCAGGATGTACTGTTCAGTACACACCACACTCAACTCACCACTAAGTTTGGTACTGAAGAGAAAGTGAAGGATAGAGAGGGAGAAAGAGAGAGAGAGAGAGAGAGAGTGAGAGAGTGTGCTAAAGGGAGAGGTAGACAGGCCGAACCTCATTTGCGCTTTCGTGGCTGTGGTGTGGTGTGCCAAACTTTTAATTGTGTTTGTTTGTCATGGTGACAGTGTTATTATCATATAATGCATATGCATGTCTGTGTGAAGTTAATGAACACTGTTTGAGCCAGAGTGGCACAGGCTAACAGTAAATTGATTAGTTAATGAATTCATGATCAATTAATTATTTAACCTCGGTATTAGTAAATGCATTATTTATCATTTTTTTCTGTGTGTGTGTGTGTGTGTGTGTGTGTGTGTGTGTGTGTGTGGTCATTGTGTGGCTGTACCGAGAAATCATTCATGGAGTGAACAATTTCTCTCTTTCTCTCTTCATTTTTCAGCGGCAGATGGCGAGGACCCAACTCAAGCAGGTGGGATATTTCTGGAGTTGATAACTGTTGTGCTTCCCCAGTGTGGCAGCCCTTTGCTTTAGATTTTCACTGCTGCTACTGTCACTTCTATTGAACATGTCAAACACACACACACACACACACACACACACACACTCACACATACACTACAAGCACATGCTTGCACAGATGCACATGTACACAAACACAAACACACATACACTCAAAGTGTGTGCTTCATTTAAGTCAAAGGTTTGATTATGTATTATGTTGATAATTCTATGTTAACAAGAACACAGACATAATAATTGTCATCAAGTATTTGAGTAATAGAAGACATCTACATGCCTGCCACGTCCATGTTTGGTTGTGAAAGTTTAAGGTAGTCGGCTGTGTTAAAGTCCAGAGCTCAATTAAATTCAGCAGACAATTACTACATACTGTATAACTACAACACTTCCTAAGCCTCTTTGTAGTAGAGATTATAGAGCGTAGGGATGCTGGGAAGTTGGAGGGAATGAGCGCAAGCAAGAGAAACAGGTAGAAGGTTGAATCCTAATGAGAGTAATGAGAGAGGGGAGGCGGAAGTGTTATGGTGACCAAAAGGAAGAGCCAGTAGTGTGTGTGTGTGTGTGTGTGTGTGTGTGTGTGGTGTGTGTGTGTGTGAGAGAGAGAGAGAGAGAAAAGAAATGGAGGGAAATAAAATGAGAGGGGGAAAAAGAGAGGGAGAAAGAGAGACTGAGGGAGAAAGAGAGTCCTACTGATGCTGGGGCACAAGGGAACTTGCTTCTGTGCTTCAACTCCTCTCCTCTGGCGGCTTGGTTGCTTCAGCATTTATTCATTTATCATTTGATCATGCCTGGTCAGCACTCGCTCCAGTCTCACTGATCTCTGTTGTTTCTCCAGACCAAGCTCTGACTCGCTCGCTCGCTTTTGAAGACTCTTCTCCCCTTTGCACTGTCCTCCTCCCCCTTCATGGACAACTGTTTTATCTCTACGTGAACATTCATTAGAACCCACCCCCGAGAGAGCGAGAGAGAGAGAGAGAGAGAGAGGGAGAAAGAGAAAGAGAGAGGGAGAAAGAGAAAAAAAAATTTTGGTTTTGTGGCAGCAGATTCAATCTTCTTTTCATTTAGAGTTTTTTTTTTTTTTCCTGCAAAAGAGGGCAGTAGTCCTTGTGATGATAAAAGGAAGATAAACTTTATCCCACTGTGGGTTAAGCTGGCTCACACCAAAGCAACAGTGACGTGTACTCTACACAGACAAGCGATGCTTCAGCTTTCCATGACTATAACCTAGTGAGTTTGAGCTAGAGGAGTGGAGAGGAGTGGAATGTTGATTCCATTGTATGGTTTGCAAACCTATAGACGACAGGAACAATCTCTCTCTCTTTCTCTCTCTCTCTCTCTCTCGCTTTCTGAATAAAGCCAGCAAATCGTTTGGTGTCTGGAAGAGAAGGTTATGTTGCGGCATGAGATTTCTAATCGACAGAGTCTTAGTCTCTGAGTGTCTCTCAGTGGTATTGATCTGCAATGTGATATTTTCATTAAATGGATGGTTGCAAAACTGGAGAACAACCTCAGCAAGGGATGTGGAGCTAAAGCAACTGCTTTAACTCCATAAGAACAAAAAAACAGTCAGCGGTCTTGATTTGTATTGTTCTTATCAGAAAGGCCAAATGGATGCTGCCTTTTTGAGGTCAAAGCTTATAATAATCTACAACCATTACATGATTGTTTTTGTTTTTGTTGTCTTTGAGATCTGTCTTTGGGGAAGAGTGTGCTTTTGTCAAATTTTTCAGACCCTTTTTCAAGAATGGATTGATTTTTCCCCTCCCATATTCCTGTGGGTCTCCTTACATAAGGCCTTGTCCTTTTGTGCGGTCCTGAGTGTTTGTACCGTGTCAGTCTTTGAGGGACAGGGTGCACGTACCAGTGTACCACCCACTGATGAGGTGAAGAGCCCCAGTCTCTCATACCGCTGTCGAGCTGCAGATCAGGGCATGGATCGTCTACCCCAAATACCCCCTCCACAGAGATTACATTGATAAATGCTGGATAGAGATGACACAATGCAAGGACACAATTTGCAGAATCAATCAGCAAGCCACCAGCTTTGTTTTTTTATTAAACCCACACCTTGCTTGTGACTAAAAAAGATGGATGAATGACTTAAATCCTCTTTTTGCCTGTGAAATGACATACCTTGAGGAAGCATTCAGCACATGCATACAGGCTGTGTTTAGAGGTCAGTAGTTCTGATTTACAACCTGTTTGAGATGAACTCACAAGTAGAGTTTTAAAGGTTGCAGTAATTTTTACATTACATTTCAATATTTACCAAAATTCACACACAGGAAATTGCATGCAGTGCTAAAAGGAGACCCTGTGATTTTGTCTTATTAAGCCTGAATGGAGTGTTCCCTATAATTACTGCAGGAGACAGCTTTCCTCATTACACGGAATGTATTACTTTAGATGTATCGCACGCTGAAAATGCACTGAGAAGACCTTGCTTGAAATCATGGGTCTTATAAGTTCAGTTATAATTTGGTTATTTTATTAATGTTTTTATTATTGCATTGGGATGGGGATGGAGAGGTTTCTTGATGAAGGGAGGTTTTGTTCTGATGCCATTACATTACTACTCCCATTAACGGAGTGGAAGCTGACTCCAGGTCAGTGGGTGACAGAGAGATCTCCAAGAGATGCACTAAAAGCCCCTTAGCAATTTGGCTACTTTTGACATTTTCTTTTGGCAATTTCCAGCACATGCGAAATGAAATGATAAAGAAAAAAAATGTTATCAAGAAAAAAAGAATATTTTCTTTTTTTATCTTCATGGCAGCACCAGAAGTAACCCCTTAGGCTAACAATTCAAGACTTGCTATGATTTAGAGGCTTGAGAGCAACGTCTTCGCTTCCAAACATTTGAATGGAATCAAAAGCCTGAATTCAAAGGGCCACGTTCAGGTGGATAGTGAATGCTCTACTTCTAAAAAAAAAAAAAAGTATGCATGAAAGAAAGACTATCCAGTCAAGTAGCTTTTAGACTAAAGATGTACTGAATGCAAGGTTGGCCTTAATCATTTGGCTTTTACAAGTAATGCCATACAGTGTAATGTATGCACAGATCTAGGTAGAAGTATGGTGTTTTAGGTTGTACAAGTTAAAATGTCACCCTCTCTCCCCACTATTAGTGCATGTCTGATTTGAAATTAGCACACACTGGTGACAGCTTTGAAAGTTTGAAAGCCCATCGGGAGCGAGACAGCCCATTTCTGAGCACGAGACTGTGCCTTGAACTGATGTAAGTCTGTGAGCTCGAGTATCTAAGTCACCAGCATTCATGCCCGACCAAAATGAACACTAACATTATAGTGCCAGCAAATGGTATGATGCAAATGCATCTTGGCGCTTCAATTCTCACATTAGAATCGAAGCACTGGTTCAATACATGAGCCATCAGACAGCAGGCAAAATGGAAGCTAATTGTCTTTGACTTCTTGCCATGCTCCTGCATGAATCTACAAGTATCACTAAGATATGGGTGACAGTATGAGCACCTTCATTTGTAAAGGTTTGAAATGAGCATCAGATTGAGCAATCGCTCTACTTGTGCAAGAGTAATCCCTCTGCTTGTGGGGAGTATGCTGTCAGAAAATTCGCTCGTTTGCCTTTATACTTTCCATAATCAGTGTCACACTAGAGTGAAGCATGACATAACTACAGGTTTGCTGCTCATTTCCAGTTCATGTACAGTTTGAAACATTAATGTTGCATTTGCATTGATTTTGAGAAAGATATCCTCATAATTGCATGGACTAGCAACCACATCACTAAGGATTTACGAACAAAAAAAGCCCTGCAAGTGTTTAGGAAGTCCACAGGGTACATGGCATCAGGGCACGCTTGCTGATGTCAGTAATTTGGCACATGTGGGTGAGGAGATCTGTGCTACATGTTGTGGCATAGACTGCGAACTGTGGTCTCTGGCATTACGGGCTTATTGCATTCCTTAAGAGCAGAAACAACATGATGACCTTTTTGAAGTCCTCTAAGAGGTTCTTTGTTGTGGCCTCCCTCCCTCTCTCTCTCTCTCTTTCTCTCTGTCTGTCTTTTTCTTTCTTTCCCTTCTCTTCTTTTCTCTGTCTCTCTCTCCCTGTCTTAATCTCTGTCTCTCTGTCCTGCACTTATTGGCAGACATGTACACAGTCATATGGCTCATTCCTGAATTAATCATGTTCTGTTCTCGTCACTCGTTATGGCACTGACGCTTTTCGCCTGGCGGTCCCTGGCTCATGAGAAGATCCACTGAATATGGACCCCGAGGATACAACAAGCCCCATATCTGTCCTGCTTCAGGATGAGAGCCAGTAACCTTTGAGCAACCTCTCTCCATCCCCAGATAGAGCTAATTGTTGTGGAATTTTTGTTTGATTGATTTATCGGTTCACTCCCTTTTTGCCGAGGTACAGGGACTGGTTAGGGACAGAGGTAGAATAGGGGATGTTTGGTCTCCTCTTTGCTTCGGTTGGTTCAGTCAGTCAGTGTGACATTTTCCAAGGTTTTTTTTTTTTCTTTTTTTTTTTGGATGGGGGAGGGGGCTCCCTCACCTTTCCAGCTCTCCCTTCGTGCCTGAAAGACTTTCCAAGGTGATGTTGAACTTTATTTTTTTCTCTCTTCCCTGAAGAGATTTATCTGACACGCTTATTGCTCTGCGCCATTACATTTTACCTCCCCGGACGTGCTTGAGATGTCTCCTTTATTTATATATATATATATATATATATATATTTATTTATTTATTTATACGACCAGTGTAGGGTTCATCACTTCAGCATAGTCAAATGTCATCGTACCTGATCCGTTTGGTCATGGCAGGATTAAGAACTGGAAGTGTGTGATGGCGAGAGGGCAGGAGAGAGGATGGGCCAGGAGTAGGGGAGACTAAAAGCCCAGTAAATAGTGTTTCCTGTGGGGGTCTTAGCAGACCTATGGGAGCTCCAGTGCCAGCCTCTATCAGATAGATGAGGGAGAAGTGGGTTGCGTGACCAGAAAGAGGTGAACCCGCCCGGTATGCTACTCTCTGAAACTACTGCGAGCAGCAAGCAGGTCAAGCCATAAACAAGAATTATTAGAGGGAGGACCCTTTTAGAGTTCATGGAAACATTTCCTTGAAATTAAACAGATTTATCTAGAAATTCAGAGAAAAGGTTATTCAACAAGATAAATTCCAAGGCATCTCTGTTAGAGGGATGAATTAACATCAACAAACTACTTCCTTTTCTCTCCGTTTCTAAGAATTAGTGTGGTTTCTGTATGGGAGCTTTGTTATGCTAGGTTTGCTTTTGTGTGTGTATTTGTGCGTGTGTGTGTGTATTTATTTATTTATATATTTGGTATGGTTCATCTGCTGAAAAACAGGCCATCTTTCCAGTGTTCACTCAGCTGTGGAGTGCCCCTGCTCCAAAAAGCATCCCATCCCGGCCCCGCTGTGACCCCCTTCGTATGGGGCTGCTTCAGGTTCGGCTAATTAAAGCACCATCGGCTTTCCACAGGAGGAAAGTGCATAGTGCATAGACATAGTTGTTGCCCCCCGTCTTGTACCACCCCCTCCCCCCAACACACACGCACACACACACACACACACACACCACCACCACCACCAGTCAAAAAAATAAATATTCCTGACAGTGTGTCTGTTTGTGATTGGAGTTCCTGTGGGTGAGGAGACTTGTTTTTTAACCTGTCGTCCAACCACCTTCCACTGTTTATCGAGGCCTACAATTCAAGCATGAAATCTGTCTGAGCCTCACCTGACCGATTGTACATTTGTGACATGAACACAACTTACAAAAGGAGCCCACCTATTCTCCCATATATCATGATTACAGTAATCTAGCTGTGATACCTTACTCTACTCCATGTATTGCTTGTGAACTGTCTTAGTGTAATAGTACACTTATACTACACTGGACCATGTATACGTATGACCTCTATGGAAGATGCTCCATCATCTTCCTGTTTGTCAAGCGTCACGCCATCAGTGCAGATACGACGGAGCTAATGGCCTTATTATTTTTAGACATGACACAGGTTGGTGTTGGTGTGTGGTGATTGATCAGGGGGAACAGAGAAGCCTTTGCTCCCTGTGCTTAACCAGTGAGCTTTTATTTATTGATATTTTTCTTTTTTTCTATTTTTTGCCGTGTTGCATTTGTGTTGCCGTGTCTGATTGATGGGCCACCTTAGTGATTTGTTGGAGGAAATCGCGATGCCCGGCTCGCCCACATGCGCCCGTCTGGAACAGGGCTAACATCAATCAAAGCCGTGCCATGGGCACCAGGGCAGCAGCTAAACAGTGGACAGGCGTATGGCTGTCGTCCTTCTCTCTCTGCTCAACCTCACCCCAGCACACACACACACACACACACACACACACACACACGCATACACACACAGACACACACACTTTCCCAGTGTGCTACCACTAACCAACCAACCACCACCCCTCCACCAGCCTGCCTTTCACAGCCAACAAAAAGCAGACATCAGAGGGAACAAAAGCAGCAATTCATCCGACCACAGTGTGTGGGGACGTCTCGGAGGACGCCATGCTAATGTGGAGTGTGTGTGCAGACATAGAGACACACACACGTGGTGTCTTTTGGATGTCTCGGAGGATGGCATGCTAATATAGAGTGTGTGCACGCACTCTTTCTCTCTCTCTCTCACACACACACACACACACACACACACACACAGTATCTTCTGGAAGCCCTTTGCCAGTGGTCGTCAGACGGTGTGAAAGGATGCATTCTTCATTAGTGGGCTGCTGTCAGCTCGCCTTTGTTCGTGTATAGATGGTCACGTTGAAGGGCCCTGGCGGCTGTCACTGCCTCCGTCAGGGTGCAGGGCTCTTTGTAATGGAGTCCTGCCACAAGCCATTAGAGATCCTCTGTTCTAATAATTAGCTTTGCTCTCACTCGGACTGATTGAGTGAAGTGTCAAAATGCTTTGACTTTGATACCCTCGGTAGGTGTATACATAGTGGTGCATTCAGCTTCACAGAGAGTGTTTGTATGTGTGTGTGTGTGTGTGTGTGTGTGTGTGTGTGTGAGAGAGAGAGAGAGAGAGAGAGAGACTGTAGTAGGGAGCTAGAATTTCTCAGTTTTTTTTTTCCTAGAAATGTATGTGTTTGTGTGTGTGTGTATGAATGTTTGTGTGTGTGTGTGTGTGTGAGTGTTTGTGTGTGTGTGTGTGTAATGTAGAAGTCTTTCTTCCAAAGAATTGTGCATTATTCTTGGAAGTGAATTATCTGTGTGTATTTGTGCGTGTGTGCATTTATATGTGTAACAGGAAGCTAGGATTGCACTCTTACCCACAAATCATGCACCATTTTAAGTAGTGTAATCTTATCTACCGTGGAGTTTCTCAGTGAAAGAAAGAGAGAAAGAAAGAAAGAAAGAAAGAGAATACAAAACAAACTAGAAAAGCAGACCTTCACCAAGGCAATATAGGGTCACTGACCCAATATGAATTCCAGACAGTGTTCTGGATCAGCACCAAAGTCATCTGTTCCTTGTCCAAATACACATTGTCCAAAAATTTCATCCAAATCCGTGCAATACTTTTCGAGTTACCTTGCTCACAGACACACAAACAGACAGACTGACAGACAGATAAACAGACAAACACCGGTGAAAACATGACGTCCTTGGCGGAGGTAACCATATCAGACCCATCTTAAGTTTGGTCACACGGCATCTGGATTCTGTGAATCTGTTGCCTAACCCAGTGTTTAGAACTGTATGTTGTGTTTAAGGTTACACACATGAGAGTCTTACACCAGGCCCAGTTGTGTTTGATCAGTTCAAGTCTGGTAGTTTTGGATGGCAGGTCTTTGAAAATGCAAAGACAAGACATTGTCTGTGATTGCAGTGTCTAAAGAAGAGAACTTGTTAGTGTTTTGCAAATCACTGTGTTTAGTGTTATCAATGCATGGGATGATAGAAAGTGGTTTTAATAATTCATGATTTGAAAAATCTGAATCCCAATGTGTATCATATCTGTCCTCAGGACCATGCCACCCAAACCCATGCCACAATGGAGGCATCTGTGAAGTCAGTGAGACCTACCGTGGAGATACATTCATAGGATACATCTGCAAGTGCCCTCATGGCTTCAATGGAGTTCACTGCCAGCACAGTAAGTTGAGAAAACAGTTTGTGTGTGTGAGAGAGAGTGAGAGAGAGAGAGTGTATATGTGTGTGTGTGTGAGAGAGAGAGTGAGAATGTGTGTGTGAGAGAGAGCGATGTTTGTGTGCACATAAATGGATACAGATCTCTGAGTGCTCATTTACAGCTAAATCACTCACTGCTCAGGGTCTGTTCAGATATCCCACTTAGTTTCTAGTTAATGTCCTTTTCCATTAACACAGACCCATTTTAGTCTTTGTTGAAAATTGTGTTATATTCATGCTCTAGCATAGTGACTGACTAATCTTTTCCACCGTCATTATTTATTGGGGCAAGATCATTATATATTTTTTTCTTACAGATGCACTGCTAAATCTGTCTGTTTTATGTTTGTCACCTCTTTGTCTATTACTATTCACAGCAATGTCATGTTATTGTTATCCAAGGCTACAGCCAACAGCAAGGACACTACACAAAGAGGAAAAACATGCTCTGACTATGAAGGCCATGCAGTCAAGTTTTTAGAATAGACATGGCTTTAAATGGCATTAAATACAACAACTGTTATATGTTTTACAAAAATAGAACTGCAACAGCAGAAGCAGCCACATCAGCCAATTCTTCAAAATGAAATGATTGCCAAAATAAGCTTTGAAATTATTCCTGCATCATTTGAAACAACACATTGTGTTACAACTTAATTACAACTTAAATAGCCCATACACCCATGCCAAGAAACATCCACAATAGGCGACAGGCATTAAAACATAGTGGCTCACAGTTATCGTGAACGTGAAAACCAGTAAGTTTGAGCATTGATTTATGATGCTGTTCATGTTTCTCAAATATCAGCATAAGAAAGAACCGGTGTTGGTAAATACATCGGCTGAAACGAGCGTCATTTAAATGCCACGCCCAAATATGTTCTCAATTTAAAAGCCTCGCCCCTAGACTTTGGGACATTAAGGCGCATAATCCAAAATCACACTGATTTTTCTAACCTAGAGATACCTCCCTAACATGCAGCTCCAGCTAAGCCAATCAGTTTTGACAGGCAGCAACAAAGGAAGGCATGACAGTGGGGGATATTCAACTTTATTTTCCAGACAAAGCCTATGAATTGCTGATATAGCCCCGCTCGGCAAAATTATTTCACTACAAGATCATCAGCATCAACAGTCATTTGTCCCTGGAGAAAACACACAACTCAGACATGCACTGTTGTACTTTTAAAAAAATAAATGATTTATCAATATGATCTGTCCCGCAATCCTGGCTGCTTAAAGGACTATCAAAAATAACAGGCTTCGGATGCTTAGGATATGCTTAGGAAAGGCTGTAAATGCACAGGAGTAGTTTTGTCCAATAGAGACTATATTTCAGGAATATAACTCATAACTTCACAATTCTCTGACAGGAGCGCTGCGTTGTGCTGTGATTCCCTAACTTGGAAATCATGCTTACACCATGTCCTGACTTGCCGTGTAAATAACACTCATTCTAGCTCACGTTCAGATTGGCAAATAAACGTTTTGCGTGGGAACGAGCGTTTTCTATTGCACGATCGTTTTGTAAACGAGGGGTAGTGTTTCTCTAATGGTGAAACCTTTAGTGTTTTCAAAGGCATTTAATAATTACATATTCTACCATAGCCAGTGCTTGCTGCCATCGTGTCCCATTGGTGGCCAGTGAGATGGCGGGATGGCTATTTGCAGATGACATGTCGTAATGACGCATTTTAAAGCAGTATAATGGGCCCTAGGAGCAGCGTGCAGCCAGATGTCCTGAGTAATCTCCCTCCAGCTCAACCCTTTTGATGGATAACAAGCACAAAAGTTTCCCATTTCTGGCATGGTCTGGACTGTGTTGGTCACGAACAAAGGAGGGGGAAAAAAGGATTGCAGTGAAATGCCAGGAAGAAGCAAAAAGAGAGAGACTTGGCTTTAAACGAAAAATAGGCCAATTACCAAGATGTAAAGTGGCATGTGTGCTGTGCCCATGGAGTACGTAACATTTGTCAGGCATTTCAATCATGTTCACTGTCAGGTAATTTTTCGCCTTTGTAAGTCCGCCCAGCAGTTAGCTGTGCAGTGCTGTCTTTGTAACGAACACATTTGCCCGTGGAGAAGGTGCTATGAAGTAACAAGACATTGTTTGCTGAAATTGCTTTCCTTTGTGATGTCTGCACTTGAAAAGATGTGCCAAAGACTGGCTTTATGTATTCAACCTGCTGCTGCACTAGAAAAATGTGTGTGTGTGTGTGTGTGTGTGTGTGTGGTGTGTGTGTGTGTGTGCGCGCGCATTTGTGTGTGCGTGTGTGTGTGTGTGTATGTATGTGTGTGTGTGTGTGTGTGAGAGAGAGATCTGTGGTTGTCATCACTGACCATCACTGACCACCAGAAACAGGATTTCTTTTTCACTAGAAGCTGAATGGTGAGGAGTGTCCAACTGCTCTCCTCATTCCTGTTCATGATGTCCCAGAGATAATGTTAGCATTATCACCAGCCAGGCCACGGTTTCAGGGAAACGCTACTTTATGTTACAGAGTGGTCAGGAGAAGCACTTAAACCAGCATTTTGTCCATGTTGTGTGGTAGATCAGATTGTTTGGTGCTAACAAGAGAGAAACAATGGCTACCTCTAATGCTTTGAGGAAAGATATTTCATAGCAATTGTGTTTTGCATGTGATGGAATGGTGTGCTCCCTATTCTGTGTGATAGAATGTTATGGTGGACCTAGAAATGTATGTGTGAGGAATTTCTCGTGTCATCCACAATGAGATTGGCTAACATTGTTTGTGGCTAACAGATAGGAGCTGGGTGTGCAGTTGGTATGATGATAGACACATCCTGCTTTGTTATTGACAGAGCGTTCAGTCAGTGGACAGCCAATGAAGTAAAGAAGTGTATTGATGTGACGAAAAGAAAGAAAGCAACATTTTGTGAGTCAAAAGCCCTATAGTCAGCAGAAAATAGATAGCAACCCATTGTTGTCCGTTCTGCTCTTAAACCTCTTAAGGTGTGTATTTGATTTTTTTTAAAAAGGTGTGTGAAAGAGCTACAGGTACAGAAGCCTAGTTAGTGAGTGAATGCTCACCAGTGAGTCTATAGCAAACATATTTTTCTCCCATACCTTTGTGAGTGCATATGAAATTTACTATGATACAGTGTTATCTAAAAAAATGAGCATATCAAATTTACAGACCTTTCTCTATACAGTGCCTGCTACCTTTGTATCACAGCTACCATAAGAGGATTATAGATGTATTATGTATAGATGTATAGATGTATGAGGTCTATGGTTCTGTTTGCAAAAGCAGAACTAGTGGTAGCCATTGTGGGCTTATTTTTTCTATAATGGGAAGAATAATGCTGAAGAAAATGCATTGTGAATTTGTTGTGCTATAGGCTGGCAGTTATATTGCACCTTGTTCATGAGTGGCTTTGTGTTCTCCCACTACTCCCACTTTAAAGCAAGGTTAAGGGCGAACAGATCCAGCATATAGAAAGACACTGCTGTGAATGATGTAGGGATGTAGGGAACAGAACAGCTTCCTTGCCCTGGATGAGACTTGCATCCCATTATTGGAGGATGTGGAAGCCAATATGCCTGGGGAAAGAGTGTTTTTTTCCGAGATGGAGCTTTATTTTCCCAGATATCCACACACACACACACACACACACACACACACACACACACACACACACACAGACACACACACACACACACACACACACACACACACACACACACACACACACACACACACACACACACACACACACACAGACACAGACACAGACACACACACTTGACTGAAATATAGGTAAAAAGGTCAAATGAAGAATTCTAACCAAAGGAAAAACAACAAAAGAAACGAATGGTAGTTCTGTCTCCATGTTTGCAACTGCTTTAGCCAAGGTCACATGGAAATGTGACCAGGTCAGGTAATGTCGGGTAATAACAGTCAGAAACATTAACTGGATATCCATGCCCACAGAGTAGATTTTCTTCATTATTGCAGGACAGGGAAATGCAGAACTGGCTCCATATTTTTTCCAGAAATATCCTGCTGGAATTGCTCTATATCTTTGGCATCCAGTAGAAAGTGTAGCTCAATTTCAACCACTTCTTAATAACTGTTGAAGCACAGCTTGTTTAAGTTTTCAGCTCATGTTTTAGCCGGAAGATGTCTCTCTCTCTCTCATTCTCTCTCTCTCTCTCTCTCTCTCTCTCTCACACACACACACACACACACACACACACACACACAAACATTTGTCTTCTCCCTTCCAGAGTCTATATCTATATAAAATATGACATTGCCAGACAGAACAGATACATACAGTACACACACGCACACATACATGCACACACACACACACAAACCACACTTTATTCATAGCCTATATTCATAGTCGAGTATCAACAATATGGGAAATGGTTCTGCAATGGCAAATAGTGAAACATATCCAATGGTGTGCTGTGAACACCATTGGACCCCCCCCCCCGACACACACACACACACACACACACACACACACACATACACACACACAGAACTGTGCTGGAGACATGTAAACTCGGATCTCTGCACAGGCCACTCTTCACCTTTAGATTACCTGAGGATTGCACCTCCCACAGAATCTCAGATCACTGGGTCTAGTCACTGAGGCAGTATGACAGTGCGCTTGGGATGAAATATGAGGTTACCCGATTGGCTCTAAAACGCAGTTCTTTGTCCATGTTTCCTTTTTGTTTCAACTTGCGCTATCCGGCAAGCGTTACTCTGAAGATTGTTGTAGAGAGGAGAGATTACAAGAAATCCTTCATGCAAAATGATCCTACCTTTCCCCTGCCTGCAGATACAGTCTGTTTTCTTGCCACTAGCTATATTTGAGACCTTAAAAAAAAATAATAAAGAAAAAAAAGTCCAGGTACAGGTGTACTGTATGAGGTGTTAATCTAAGTCTACCCTGCTCTGCTAACCAACTGTTCCCCTTCGTGCCTTCAGACTCAAATCCAATTTCACACCTGTAGGCATTATGTTAAGCGGAGACAGCACCCAGAGCCTTGCACCATTTAAAGAGGCAAATGGTAAAAGCGAGGGAGTGAATAGATCTCAAAGCCGGCGCCAGCCAGCGTCACGGCCCAGTTTGACAGACAGATCTACTGTAAGCAGGGGCGTTTACTTGGCGGCCAGCAGCCCGTCTTACTGGGCGGATCATGGGAGCTTGCTGAGGGCCCAAAGCCTCGGAGGAGGCCAGAGGCATGGGTGCACTTTCCATAGGGATTATGTGAGTCATAGCTGAGTCGGTCATAATGTAGGACAGAGGTGAATGGATGTGATTCATACTGTAACGGTCCACTGCAATGTCCAGCAACATTCTGTTCCTCTGTGCGCCCCTTCTGAGTCAGTGTGATTGTGTGTTTTTTGTTTGTTGTTTTCTGTCTGGATTTAAAAACAATAAAGAAAGAGTGTGGGGTCTTTGAAAAGCAGTGTGTGGCTGCCTCGAGGTGGCTCTTGACTTCACTCTCCCTTCAACCGCGGTCTGTTTGTTTTGCCGGAGGTCTCCTGTAACTTGGTGTCACTTACACCTTCCATGCTACAGGGAACATTTCCACTTGACAGAGGCCTTTTAGCAACCGACTGTGACTTGTGTTCAAGCTGTTACTTTAAGTTTTATCCAAGCTAAAAGCAAGCTGCATTGATTCTTTTTTTTCCACGCTGTTTTTTTTTCCGCTTCTCATCCCGGCACCACCTAGTTCTAAGTTTGGGTCGTTACCAACGTCCATGTTTGTGGATGATAATACACACCGCTGTTTTATAGTTTTGAAACATTTTCTTCACAAATATCACTCCGTTCCCCTCTGTTATCAGGAACTGAATGCACTGTTGACAATGTAGCTGACTATCACAACTGGAAACACAAGATCATTTCCTACCATGAAAAATCAATGATACTTTAGTTAAAAATCCTAAATGATCATATTTAAAAGGATAATAAAACATTTTTGCTGTTCTGTTTGTGCTGCTAATAACTGTTGTGCTTTTTAGTGAGGCTATAAAACTAACCTTCATGAGGATCTTATCAACTGAACTGTCATTATTGTCTCAAAATGGTTATAATGGAAATTTCATTTTTTTCAGAAACTCATTAGCCTGCTATTTGGCTTTGAAATTCGTTATTTCATGCAAGTAATAGGTAAGAACCCAAAGGTACCTGGCACCCATGTGCACCATGTAATTCACAGAGGAGTTTTTAATCACAGTACAATGAGAGGCAATGGACCCTGGTGTGAACCTCTGCAAGTGGGGAGGAACATCAGAATATAGTTTAAAGAAATGTTGACTTGCTGGTCCTCATTTGACATTTTTGTTTAAATAGTACCACAAAACACGCACACTTTTAGCAGTGAAGAGGTTCTGGATCACTGACCTTCAAAGCATCTGTGTCTGAGAATGGTCATTGGAGTGTGAACATAGGTACTGGATAGATGGAAGATGTCTAAAACTTATCAATTCACTGACATATCTAATAGTTGTTTGAGAAGAAACATTGTGTGAATAAAAAGATGCCAGAGATTCAGTTTCTCAAGCTTTAGTAGAGGAAATATCTGGGGCCGCTTTGATTCTGGCCAAGTGTAGTTTAGTTATTCTATACCAGAAGCAGTCAAGCTGTAATTCTACAAAGCTTGTAGTCATTGCAAATGCAAGATGAAAGGACATTAAAAAAACCCTTTGTTTCCTTTTGCCTCACATGTATTACAGTATTGTATTACTAGTTTTAGCAATGACTAGTTTGATTTCACTCTGTTTTCTGTGACTATGTTAGTTTCAATTTCACCTTATGTTGCTGGATAAAATATGTTTTCTTGTCCAGGAAAATGTGTCAGTGACATGGTGTTTCCAAACTTCCGAACAGTAGTGCGCATTAACTAAATAGGCTCTGCATTCAATTTTGAGCTAGAATAGAGCTTTGCACACCACATCCATTGGTTCCAAGTAAACATTGTTTTTGGAGGTTGTGTGTGTGTGTGTGTGTGTGTTGTGTGTGTGGTGTGTGTGTGTGTGTGTGTGTTTGTGTTTGTCTGCATGTGTGTGTGTTTGTGTGTGCATGTGTGGGTGGGTCGGGTGGGGATGATGGAGTAATGCAGTGTGTCTCAGGAGAGCCATGTCTATGCCCTTGTCGGAGACTCACGTTTTTGGTGTGAATTCCCCAAGTGCTCGTAGTCGTTGCCCCCATTAGCGTTGTAACCATCCCGTCAGTCTTTATTTTGGGATGGTGCCATCGGGTTGATCGTCAGTCAGATGATGCTTCATCGCTTCCCCTGCTGAGTCCCAGGCAGATTGGCATGGCGCTGAGCGGGAAGAGGGCAAATTACTCTAAGTGTCACCATTGTAACACCGAAAACGACTACTGCATAAGGTCTCAAAGGTTTGAGGCCGGGCTGTCAAAAGTGACTGTTCTCTCAAAAACAGACAGAAAGACTCAGACACACACACACACACACACACACGCACACACAGAGTACACACAAGTAGATCATAGCAGGAAAGAGAAGCAGCTTGCCTCCCCCCGCATGAGGATAACAAGCACGCGTGTACTGTGTGACCTTGTGTTGACGAAAAGGAAGATGAGAATCTTTCTTTGCTTGCATCTCTGCCTGTTTGGCCTGCGGCTGAGCTTATGCACAGAGAGTGAGCTCCCTTCCTGCTGTAGTCCATGGTGACAATTAATCCACAGACAGGCTTGATGTGGACATGGCCACCATGCCCCCTGCTGTCCCTTTGGTGGTGCAGCCCATGCCAGTGCAAATAGGATGCCTCTGACGCTTGAAGTCTGCGCAAGGCGTTTGTGTTTGTACATTCTGCAGAGCTGCTGTTCGAGATCGAGATAGAATCGATTTTACACTCTGACATTGTTTTTTTTGTACACTTTCTTTTTCTTGGTGCAGCATGCCTCAACAGTTCTAGTTGATCTATCTTTCTATGCACACACACACACACACACACACACACACACATAACCATTTGGCTGGAGTATATAGGCATCATCTCCACTACTTCTTCCGAGTTTAAAAGCATGTGGGAAGTGAGGTCAGTCAATCGGTACTCGTGGGATGAACCTGAAGGTGATTGCAGCCTCGCTCCTGCGGCCTTGAAGAAGGCTTGAATGTGTGTTTGTGGAAAAAAAAACACACACACACACCAGGTTAAACACAGCATTTTAAATCAGGACGGCCTGGGGCGGGCCACACAGTGCGCTCTCCCCGGCTCAAAGGAAGTTGCCGCTTATTTCTGATGCCAGGCATCTTCGGAGGGGATTTTTATCTTGTCTTTGATCAATCAACACTCCTTTAGCCTCTTTTTAGAAATTATCTGGCAGTCCTTGATAGATTTGCCCTCATTGTGCCTCGCTCTACGTTTTTTAGTTCTCATCTATATTTGATCACACATCGATGTGGTTTGTTACCGTAACCCGCTTCCTCCTTGCACAATGGTTTGTTTTATTTTAGTAGTCATTTAGGGGTCAATATTCTATATCAGTTTGAAGAGCACAGTGCAGTTATTAATTATTGTGCAAGGCCACACAAAAATAGACAGCAAAGGCATCTTATTCCTGCAGATCTGCTCTCGCAGCCTCAATACTACTGATCCAGATACAGACTCCTGAGACATGATTTCCTGCTGCAGCACACTTAGACTGCTAGCGCCATGAATACAAAACAGTAAAGTCAGCAGGCTGAACGTGAGAGGCAGGCGTGTGGTCTGAAATATCAGATGTGCCCCAGGATCGATTCTGCTATAAAAAAGACCAATCAATCTGTCAATCAGTAATTTTAAAATTGCATGGTTCACACTGTATGGAATAGTCACGGTCACGAAAAAAGCACGGTCAACATCACCCTCTGCCTAAAAGTGGGTGTCCAAAAAAGTGGGTGCCTTAATTTTCTATCTAAACCTTCTAGGACATAAATGAAAAACTTAAGGGAATAAAAAGAAGCTCTCAAAAGTTTTGATCGCCTCATGGACATTTCGGGCTGATTTGCTTCTTCGGCGTAAGTATATGGCAATTTCACACTGTGCAGAATCAGAACTAATAGCACCGGGTGCTTTTGCTCTGTTCCCATTCACCTATTGCCATTCCACACACAAAAGCCTCTTCCCCTCAGTTGCTGTCGAGCCTTTGGATAGATAGGCAGCCAAGGAGGCTGGAAGAGGTGGGTCTGTGTAACGGCCCTAGGAGTGGACAGTGATGGGCAGCAGTGACTGCACCCTGCAATCTGGGTTGGCTGACCTGTAATTTCTGTCGCTGGGCTTCGAACCCCCAATGGCCACCCCTCTACCCTCTACTCCCCCCCCACCCCCACCCCCACCCCCTCCTGTTTACAGAGAGGTAGAAGGAAAGGCAGTGGTTGGGGCCGTTATATAAGCCTCTGTGTCTCTGCCACAGACCTCCCCCATACTTCATACTTGGTTCCTTCTTACATCACTTTTCGTTTCGCACCTGTGACAGCAGGAACTGTCACTTCACACCAGTCTGGCGGGTACACCCCCGGCAGGTAATAAAAAAAACGGAGGTAAATGCTATAATTTGATTTAGCATTAAGATGCTGTAATTAAAAACATTTTAGCATCATGAATATGGATAGTTTTCTGTGCAAACCTAAGCAATAGAAAATATGTGAACACACACACACACAAATACACAAATAACTGGATTGTCATCTGCCTATGCAGATAGAAAAAAAAAAAAAAAAAGAGCCAGGGGTGAAGATCTGTGCAGAGGACTTTCACATAGCAGTTCCACAGAGGAAGTTGAAAGGCGGTCGAGTGGGTGGATTGGAGAGAATCGTCCCTAATTAAAATGGGACATCGGTGTTACTCACTGTGCCTTCGGTCTGTTCTCGTAGGTGTTGGAGGAGATCACTCTGCTCTGCAGGGCTTGTTTGTTGAAATATGTTAATGCAAGACTATGTTGTCTGTTGTTTTTTCATGATTTATTGTGTATTACATAAATCTCTTTGCCCTCTTTATGTAAGTGAAGTTTCCATACTCTATATATAAGACTGTTACTGCGATTACTGTGCATATGGTACACATGATGCCTTCAGCACAAACATGTATAGACTTGGTTGTTCATAAAAGAGCAGGGGATAATATTGACCATTTGACTTATGCTAATATGCACAGGGTTAAGTTGCAATCAATATGGACGTTTAGTTTGATCTAAAGTGCTTGAATGTGCAGCAGCATTAAAACATTAGCTGCTCAATATTCACAGGCTTCTCTTTAGCAGATGGCATCGGGTGAATTACATACTGTGCATTTAGGAGAGAGTTGTCATCGAGCTCAACATGAAATCGCTCAGTGCAGAATTGACCATATCAGTCAAAAACGGGAACAGATGTGCACTGTAGCTCCGTCTTGTGCGGTGAAGAGGGGGATGGAGAGTGCAATAGCGGGGTAAGAGCAAGTTCCCATGGCGGTTGGAAGACATCATGACGAAAGGGAACAGCCATCATTGTCATGGCACACCATCAAACACCTCTCTACCAAGCCCCAAAGGGCTCTTCTGAGAGAGAGAGATAGAGAGAGGGGGGGGGGGCAGTTGGAGTGAAACCTCGGCATGTCTGGGTGGCCTCCCCAACCACTTCATTAAAATGACATAATGCAGTGGAGAAGACAAACTTGTCTGGAGAGAGACGCTTGGGTCCAGACCACAGCCCACACGCGGGAGACAAAGAGCTCTTTTTCCACAGAAGGGAGAGGAGCGGTGAGGAGATGAGAACGGGAGGTGGATGAGCCACACACATCTTGGAAAAATTAATCAGACGGTATAGGCTTTCACCTGGCTATCTCTGACAGCCCTGAGACATCGTATCTTTCCACCCACTCACTCAGGCATATTTTTTTGAACCCCAACCCCCCCCCCCCCGCCCACACACACACACACACACACACACACACACACACACACACACACACAACCACAAGTCGTCTCCCCACAAACACCCACTCCCCCAAAACATGCACCCATGTCATGGAAAACCACTAAGACTTCCTCCTTCTCCCTCCCAAGGCTTCACAGATGTTTTTACTTTTGTGGATTCATTCATTCATTGTATTGGGGCTCATTTTTTTTCCCTATTGCTGAATGCAAGTTGAGGTCCATCTTTACTATGGAAACAAAGGATACATTTTTAACAGAGCTCCCACAGAAGAATACTGTCCACCCCCTTTCTACTGGAAACAGCCTCTCTAGCAAAGAAGCAATAATACACACACACACACATACATACACACACACACACACACACAGATATATACACACACACATATAACCCTCTTTATTTCTGGGACTTATTGTGTTTTTGGATGTGACAGATCACCAGGCAATTTCCTCTCCACTTTATCTTCACTCAACATCATCCTCATGAAAGTTGTGCTTTAATATACTGAGGCAGGACGTTTTTTTTACTTTCATCAAAACAAGCCACCACTAGCAACCACCCTTATGTGTTTCCTGCTCTAGTAATTTCCAAGATTTACCTGAGAGAAGCAAAGTTGCAGCTAGATAGTTGCACATTAAAGTTTCTTTCATTTCCTCTCTTGTCTTCTTGTCAATCCGCCATCCTCAGGTAATGAGTTGAGGCTGTCAGTTCGTGATGACCTGAGACATGGCTGGGAGCAGAGGTGTAATAAGGTTTCAGGTTTGCACTCTGAAACACTCTCCATAGGAGTCCCCCCTCCCAAAAAAAAAAAAAAAGTTCTCCGGTGAATTATTTACTAATGCCTAGGGGTAAACTAAATGACATTGTGCTACCAAATGGAAAAAAAGAAGGAGAGAGAAAATCATTCAGTGGAAAATGGATTAGGAGAGGCTTGCCATCTTGGCACTGAATGAAACTGAGGATGGCTCAAAGGTCAGGTGTGTGCCAGCAGTATATTTAATGCCAACTGCTTGATAGACATCCGTATGCACTGGTAATAGCCTGAATTAATGACTCGCTGGACCGTCTGTTGGCTATGTGTGTGTGTGTGTGAGTGTGTGTGTGTGTGAGAGAGAGAGAGAGTGTGAGAGAGTTTGTGCACACTGTACCGTATGTGTATGTGCATTTGTGCAAATCTGCATGCGTATGTGTGTGTGTGTGTGTGTGTGCATCTATGCGTATGTATGTGTATGTGTCCACTTGAGTGCATCTATTTTGACAGTCCTCTTGCAAAATGTCAGCCTGTCTGTTGTGTAAGACGGGCCACTCCTAAGGCCAAAGAGGAGAAGAGCTTATCTGCTCAGTGTCAGGAGGTGTTTAGGATAACAAGCTGGAGGAACAAGGTAGAATCATAGTGCTTTAAAGGGCCATGAACTCTGATGGAAAACCAGCCTTCCCCTCAGATAAAAAGGCAGGGGGGGTCACACTGTCATGCTGCACCCCTGTCAAAATCTTCACCAAACACTGCAAGTCCAAACTGACCTTTATATTATTTTGTGGGTCCTTTTTTCCTGAGAGGTGGGGTTGGCCTCAATATCACTCCAGAAACCCTAAGTTCAGGCAGACACTCTGCCTGCACTGCCTGGGATGTTGAAAATGAACAGAGAGAAAAGTGACTGTGGAAAACAGAGAGATAAAGACAGACAGAGAGAGAGAGACTTATTGGAATGCTTTGTTTAAAATGTCACACATGCCTCCCTCTTTCCACGATTCTCTCTTTCTCTCTCTCTCACTCTCTCTCTCACACTCTCTCTCTCTCTCTCTGTCTCTTTCTACCTCTCCCTTGTCGTTCTCTGAATGTTTATTCGACTGGTTTCGCCCATCAGCCGAGTACAGGCTAGAGCAAGCAGCCATTGAGTTGTAATTGCGGCCCTGTTGTCTGAATCTCCGGAGCTGCTGTTGTAAAAAGTCACCACTCCTGGCTGGCCGACAGCCAAGGGCCATTTGCCTATTATTTTCCTGCTCGCGGCATGCCCGGCATATCCACGGCTTCTCTATGGCACACCGGTCTGCCTCACGCCGGTTTGCCTGCTGTCATCCGTGCTCAGGTAGACTTTTAGAGACATGGCAAAATATGTACTGGAAGCCATTGTGTCAGTTAACGTGCAGCCGGAAATAGATGGCTTTACTGAGTGGAAACGACAGTCCTGATGTCTTTGTTTACTGTATTTGTTAGCAGACCTCAAGATATCTTAGACAGGCAATAAAATGTGTCTGTTAAGAAGAGACGTAAAGGGCAGGGACATCTTTGCACCATCTGCTAAATCACATTTTCAGTGATTGTATCACGCATTAGGTGTCATTTATTAGTTGATATGATGTTTTCTCGTGTGAGGTTCTTTAGCACTGGGAAACTAAAACTGTGAAAGTAGACTTGCCAGTAGACATATGTCATGAGAGATTTACTGGAAAAAAGAAAAAAGTTTATTAATTTACAAGAAGCATAAGCAAATTTTCCCCGAAACATGTTCTTGATAAAAAAAAAAGGGTGTGTGTTGTGAGTTGGAAAATATAGGGAAAAGTGATTTGACAACTTGCAAGATTTGATGCAGATAGAAAATATGAAGGGAATAAATAACATGTCGGACCTTTCGGAGCGGAATTAATTTGACAGCTCGGCTAATGACCTCCGACTAAAACTTGTCGCTGGTTGGCAACAGATGACTCAGACCGTGAAACAAGCTGATCTTCAGAGCGGCCCGCTGAGTTTTGAACAAAGCCCAAGCACCAGCTCATAGACTATTGGCTCAGGAAAAGAAAAAAATAGAGCATTAGTGCCACGAGCCTTCCATGGCAACCCCTCCTCTCTCTCTCTCTCTCTCTCTCTCTCTCTCTCTAACCCCCTCAGATAATTTGCATCGTCTCACTCCCCCCTGCTTTCTCCTCTCAGCTTCGGAAGGATGCTAAGGGTAATCCCCTCAGGTGTGGCAGCCATAATGATGTTTGAGAACAGCAGATCTGTGGCATCACATGCCCACGCTTTATTTATTTATTTATTTTATTTATTTAATTTATTGTCTTGTTTAGTGCCAAATGCTTATGGCTTTGCAGTCAGCACACGTTTTGGATGGGCCCTGGTCCTCCACCCTCGACAAGACTGGCAGGCAAAATGGTACTCAGAGCCAGTCTGACTCTTTCTTTTCCCCCTCCTCTTTGCTCTGCCTTTTCTAGGACTCTCCAAATCCTTCCTTACTATGCTGTGGACTCACAGTTTTGCCTCCTCTCTTGAGACAGCCACCTGTGTGTATGTGTGTGTGTGTGTGGTGTGTGTTTATGTGTGTGTGTGAAAGAGAGCACAGGGGCGCAGGCTTTGCTTATTTTTCTTTGCCTTCTGAACAGCATCTTAGACGCCTCTACTTAGGGACCAAGTCACTTGATTTTTCCTTGAGCAGTAGTTCAGAGCTGGCTGAGTGCACTTTGGATAAGAAGACAATTCATTTAAATGTTAGATAATAACACCTTGCACCAGTGACACTAGGAACAATTGCATCTTCATAAGAGACAAACTTTATGGCTGGATTCTGGAACTGGTAAGTCTCGACTAGTCTGGCCAACCAGAACTGAAATTAAATCTATAAGAAATCTAAATGTTAATACATTATCTAATTCTGTCCATTTAGAGCAAAAAGGCAAAAATGCTTTTGAACAAGCCTGGAAAATTGTAACCTGCAACTACCTCACTGCCGACAACAATCACAAAAGAGCTAGCGTGTAACTCATGCGAATGTTAGCAGGCTTTTGTTGGTCAAGCTGTTGCAATATATTGTTGGCTTTCACATTGGTCGCTGGCTTATAGAAACGCTACAACACCACAACACGACTCTCACTTTTTACTTAAAGCCAACATGCGTTTCTGATTGAGGTATAAAATCCAAGTATTACATATTTTTTCAAGACATGTCTAGCATGTTCTGAAGAAAGACAGACACTGATGACTCAGTCAGAGCGATTCAATTACCCACCAGCTGAAAAACGCTGGTCTAGAATTTGGGACTTGTTTAACTGATACAAGGCAACTTGTCAGTTCTCAAAACCTTTAGTATGTCTTAGTTATCGTGAGCAAATTTGAAGTTGGACCTCTGCCAGTGGTCTGTGCCTCTGGTTTTGTCTTTCTTCTTTTTTTTTTGGAAGTAGGACAAGTCCCAGACTTCTTGTCCTAGACAAGAAGATATTCACCATATTGCACAACATAGCTTTCATAGTATTTCACATGCAGGAGTCATATAACCTTTAAGTTATTGGTTTCCATGAATTTGTGTGCAGCTTTCAGTTTGCATTTTGATGAAAGACAGTGGGTTGCTATTTCTCATTATTTGTAAGTCAAGGCAAAATCTGGCATTTTTTTTTTTTTTTTTTTTCATGGAACGTTCAATATCTCAGAGGTCAAGACAGAACAGAAATCTGTCTTTTCTTTGATAACCTTGTGAAATCTTTGGACAGACCTCTTCAAATAAGCAAGTACACGAATAAATAACAAGCTATGTTGTCTAGCAGTGCTGAAAGAAGGATGCCTGTGCATGTGCAGAATACAAGAGAGTGGGTGGAAGTGGAGGGAGGGAGAGGAAATGCAATGATGAGTAGTGCCTCTCCATATGTATTTGATGAAACCTCTGGTGTAAGTCACTCCCTTCTGAGGTATGTCAGACGGAAATACCGAGTCATTTTTTTTTTTATTTCTCGACCCAGAATTCCCCTGGATTCGGCGAACGCTATCTTTCCCACGCCAAGCCCAAGCTGTAGACAGGCTGATAAGCCGATGATATACTTTCGCCATCATCCCTCTGCGAGGGAAAGAATTTCTGAGCTTGGGGTCATTCAGTCACACCTGTGAAGCTCTGTCGTTTCATTTTTCCCCTCATACAGCCTCTTGGGTAATAGATAGTAATGGCATTCCAATTTATCATTTGTATGTAGAAGAAGACAAGATACAGATAACAGATGGATCACCTAAGAGGGGAGTTCACCAGAGCGCTAACAGCTAACATGGTGGCAATAGGAGCTTACTCCCTCCCCTCTATGCCTTAACCACACTCCACTTTGAAGAGGCCCAACCTCTTCACCTAGCCTGAATTCTGAATGACTCTAGCAAGTGGAGTCAATTTATCATTGTGGTGATCGCATGCACATCCAAAGAATGGTTTTGTTGTGTAATTGTGTGTGTGTGAGAGAGAGAGAGAGAGGGAGAGAGAGAGAGAGAGACTCTCATTGTCCTTGTTGGACAACATCATGGGATCAAGGAAAAATATGAAGATGAATTCATAAGGACTTAGGCAAAAACAATGGTGATGTTAAGAGAATCCAAATCAAGTTACACGACTTGAAGGTGGGTGTTATTGATCAGTGCCAAGCTGATTGGTTGTTTCATAACGCAAGGAACTGTGGGGCATCTCTTGTCTCCGTTTGCTTACACTAGGGCCACCAGTATACCTTATGCTAAAGGAGACTTGAAAGGGAGCTTGGAAGCACCTTTCCTAAACATTTTGAGAATCTGAACAACCCACTTCACTTCAACAAATCACTTCTGTGTGGTTTCAAAAGCATAGGAACTTTCCTAAGCAAAACAGAATACAAAAGCTGCCGGAGACAGTGAGAGTGAGTATGTGTATGTGTGGAGACGCGCATGCTCATAGCCATTAGCCATTTGAAGCTTAAATCGTACCACCAAAACATCTCACAGGATGCCTGCTCAGACAAGTGTAGGCATTTAAAGAAGTGTGTAGACATTTAAAGAGGATGATTAGAGAGAGAGAGAGAGAGAGAGAGAGAGAGAAAATGAATGTGTGCATGATTTAATAGTGCACAGATTTGTTGCAAGGGCAGTACTTACAGGAGATTACCTTTCATTCTGTTAATTAAGTTTTAGGCTTTAACAAATGTGACAGGGTTACAAGCTATTAGCACTGATGTGTTTTAATGAGGGTCAGTCCTATGTGCACTTTAACAGTCACACTCCCTTGCTGTTGAATATGCATAACCTTGGTTGCCGGTCCTTTCAAGCCTTTACCAGAAACCTAAATATTGTAGCAGTCACAGATTATTACTCGAGTCACCTGAACTGAGCTTGATCACTTACATCATGGCATCAAGCTAAGCCATTCCATATCATTAAGTTGTCATTTCTTGTCTGCTTGAAGTGGAGGTTGCACTGCTTAAGTGAGTGATTGCATTGCATTGTGAACACAGCAGGGAACTGAGGAGGGGGTTGGGTCTGGAACTTTGAACAGGTGCTGTCACGATAGGGGCAAAGCGATGCCAAGCAAAAGAGGGTACCCTCCTCCCCCCGGCCCCTGCCCTCATCGCCAGAAACCTCACGCCTCCTTCCGCTGTCCCGTCGTGCCCCATGGTCAATTTAGTGCTCTCGGCAGGTGCCTTCCTGCCCCAAAGTGGCTACCGTCATTCTCATTACTGTCCAACCAAGTGCTCGATTTGTCAAGCATGGAGGCATGGGGCTGGGGGGATTGGTTTAGGTTTGAAGTAATAGCCACTGATGGAAGGGGAGAGTCTAAATATAGAAAGGAAGGTTCTGTTGAAAGGGCTGTATGTGAGCATTGACAAGTCAAAACCAGATGAAGCAAAGAACTGTGACAGTTTAGTGGAAATTCCTGATGCTACTGCTGTAGCTCTGGCGTTTGCTGCCGCTGCTGCTGAAGGTGGTGGTGGTGGTGCTGCCGCTGCTGCTGAAGGTGGTGGTGGTGGTGCTGCCGCTGCTGCTGAAGGTGGTGGTGGTGGTGCTGCCGCTGCTGCTGGAGGTGGTGGTGGTGCTGCTGAAGGTGCTGCCGCTGCTGCTGAAGGTGGTGGTGGTGGTGCTGAAGGTGGTGGTGGTGGTGCTGCCGCTGCTGCTGAAGGTGGTGGTGGTGGTGCTGCCGCTGCTGCTGGAGGTGGTGGTGGTGGTGCTTCCGCTGCTGCTGAAGGTTGTGGTGGTGGTGCTGCCGCTGCTGCTGAAGGTGGTGGTGGTGTTGCTGCCGCTGCTGCTGAAGGTGGTGGTGGTGTTGCTGAAGGTGTGGTGGTGGTGCTGCCGTGCTGCTGGAGGTGGTGGTGGTGCTTCGCTGCTGCTGAAGGTGGTGGTGGTGGTGCTGCGCTGCTGCTGAAGGTGGTGGTGGTGGTGCTGCCGCTGCTGCTGAAGGTGGTGGTGGTGGTGCTGCCGCTGCTGCTGAAGGTGGTGGTGGTGGTGCTGAAGGTGGTGGTGGTGGTGCTGCCGCTGCTGCTGAAGGTGGTGGTGGTGGTGCTGCCGCTGCTGCTGGAGGTGGTGGTGGTGGTGCTTCCGCTGCTGCTGAAGGTGGTGGTGGTGGTGCTGCCGCTGCTGCTGAAGGTGGTGGTGGTGGTGCTGCCGCTGCTGCTGAAGGTGGTGGTGGTGGTGCTGCCGCTGCTGCTGAAGGTGGTGGTGGTGGCGCTGGAGGTGGTTGTGATGCTGGTGGAGGTGGTGGTGGTGCTGGTGGTGCTGACAGTGGTGGTGGTGTGGGGTGCTTCCGCTTCTGCTGCTGCTGAGAGAGAAGAAAGGAAGGAGTGAAATTTCAGAAGCTTTATTTTTAGCACACCCACACACTTGGAAGAGCAAACGTGGAGACCCACATAGCGACCGACTTTGGTACAGCTCCGCCTAAGATCTGCCGTGGGAATCTGCCAAATCCATGCCGCATCCGTGTCGCTAGCACCAGTCAGCTGCTATCCAAAGAAAAAAAAAACACTGCCACCCCTCACCCTGGTACACCCCCAACCACTCCCTCCTCGTCATTTGCACCCCACCCACCTCTTCTATATTCTAGCCTCCTTTCTGGAGGCTGCAGAAGCCATGGAAATTGTCTTATGTGCTCTGAACACCAAATCAGGTTAAGCCACTGCTGTCTTCACAGGAGGACTTCATCAGTCACACACATACACACATTCACTCTCTCTCTCTCTCTCTCTCTCTCTCTCTCTCACACACACACACACCACACACACACACTCACAAAGAATAGGGGCTTAGTGGAAACTGTGACTTCCTTTAGCTGTGGTGGCCAACTGATTAATGCTATCAGGCTAATGAACAATTAAGGTTATCTCTCACAACTGTGGAAGAAATTGATGGAGTCTCCTGCCTGTGAAGCGTTAAATGTGAATCAGAAAGTGTCTAGGGCTTGTGTAGCAGTGCCCAGTGTGCTCTCCATTCAAATTTTGCACTTGGAGAGCTTATTGCCAATTGATGAAAATTGGCAATTTGGCAATAAATGAAAAAAAAAGGAAAACTGTTTACATGCTTTAAATCCAGATTTTTGCATCTTTTCTTTCGTTCATGATTGAAGTAGCTACTATTGGCATTTCAGCATCCCTCACGCCCCAAAGTAGCTTTCTCATGCTGCCCACGCCATGCATTTCTTTCCATTCAGCTATGATTGATGGCAGCCGGCTGTTAGCTGGAGGAAATCAGTTGATGTGCTGTTGACCGGAGCTATAGCTCGGCAGGCTCGGGTGCTGCTGGACATACCTTGAGATGTCAGAGGTGTCAGGTGTGTTTACCTGACCTTGAGCCGGGGATGTGTCTCCTGCCTCTCAGACTGTGTGGATTAGCTGTGCTCCCCGGAGGTAATCCTCCTGCGCTCCACTCTGTCTTCTGTCTCTCACTTGCACGCAGGCCCTGCATCACACTCTGTCAGTGACAAACACAAACACACACACACACACACACAAATAAACATTTACATTCCACACATATACATAACCATGCATGCACACATGCTGTATGCACACGCATGCCTACACATACATGCACACACAAGGACATGCACACACACACACACACACACACATATATATATACTCTCTGTCAAATGTGCAAACATGTAGCATGTCTAGCATGCAAACACACTTGGATGACTATGAATATGAAGTGCCTGCCTTTCTTCCTATATCTGTCACTCAAACATTCATACAACACACACACACACACACACACCAGTAAAAGCAAAAATGACCAGTAAAAGCACAAACATAGCATAGTATCTCTCTCTCTCTCTCTCTCGCTCTCTCTCACCACATTCATACACGACATTGCCCATGATTTAATGTCAGCACTTTTTTCCCAACTCCCCACAAAAGGAGCCGATGCGTTTGCCACACGGCATTTATCGTCGCACACTGAACAGCGGGCTCACCTCGAACGTACGTCCTATTTCTTTAGTCAAGCGCCAAAATGGCACTCCAATTAAACTGGGACAAAGCCACCGCGTGTCTCCAATCAGAGCATGGCCTGGCCAGCACACTGCCGTTTTCACAACATTAAGCACAGCTATAAAAACATGTGTTGTTGATTCCAATGCTCGCCGGAGTCTAACAGAGAGCAAGGCATTAAGCAAACCTCTGCAACACCTCAATAAGCATTTCGAACTGACTGGTGGTGATCGGTGTGCTAGCATAATGGAGATATTATGATCCAGCGCTAAATGACAGGCAGACGCATTCAAGAGGCTTCTCAGCCTGGCACAGCAGAGTCTTGGCTTCAATGATATCAGAGTGCAGCAGGTTCATTCAGTGTGATGACTGTAGCAGCCTGATGCTTCGGGGAATTGTCTTTCTGCTGCTGTTCCAAAGGCAAGATATCTGAATGTAGGGATGTGTCTCACATCAGAGTTTTGGAAGGCTTCCTGTTTTACCATAATTTGTGGTAATTATCAGTCTGGCAGTTGATAAGAAGCAAAGGGCGTTTAGAGTCATTTGAAAGTCTTCGATAGGCTAATAACAAAATGATGATTTGCCCTTGAGTAAGTTGATAATGCACTCTAATGTCAATGTTTGGTAGGTTAAGAGTTCCTAATGAATTTGTTAGGCCTGTCTGGCTTGAGGTAATTATGCCATAATCCTTTCTGATTGTGTCTCTCTCCACTTCTGTCAAGATGTTTTTTTCCCCCACAGTTGAGGACTTGTTTGTTCACTTCAGTGCTAATAATGTGTTTGCCAGTAGGGGACACAGTCTCCTCTTAGCTCTGCCGTTTGAGTTGCGCTGTCCGCCGAGACGCACAATTAAACTTAATTATGTCAAGCAGCAGGGTCGCGAGGCTCTCTGAGAATGTGCAGGTGTACAAAAAAAATTAAAAAATTACCCCGTTGGCACTTCACTGTGCATTTGAATGTCTTCAAATTAAGCACAGAATGATTTGCTTTTCTTTAAAATCATTACAGCCAATTGGAGGGATTATAAACTGCTTGGAGACTTTTTTGGGAAATCTTAGACACAGTAGTCACATTGGCATAGGCAGTTTTTGGCAATCGCACTTACTTACAACATGGCCATGCCTCCACATTCCACATTTCATTCTGTGAGCTATGTTTTTCTTTGTTTAGAGGACACAGAAATGACTAGTTTGTTCATATATTTGTTAAACAGTGAGGATTTAGTCACTATCATAGCAGAGCCCTACCACCAGCAATGGCCCATGGGAAATGTCCAGTCCTGACCATACCTTGTAGGGAGCCAAACCTATTTCCATGTTAACTACAGACAAAGTCATAGAAATCATTTCAGTGTGAAACGACATTGGCTGAGGCATGTAATTTTAGCACAGCACTCATGAATCAGAATAATGTCATAATTGGAAGCTTGTCAAATAGACAAGAACAAAGTGATATGTGCAGTTAACAACATATTGCAATTTATTTCCAGGTTTGTTTTGACACGGCAGCTTTGGAGAGTGCTTATTATTGTTCTCAGAACAATATTTGAATACGTGCTTATATTTGCTTATTTTGAAAACTTCACTGTAGGTAGGTTTAGTGTAAAGTCGTCATCTGTACATCAGCCCCGCTGCAAATTCTCTTCTGTAAATCTGATCCATCAAGTCTCCTCATTGAGCTATTTTTAACATACTTTTTGTCTGAAAACATTTAATGAGAAAACAACCATCTCTGTCCACAAGTTGTGTAAGCCCAGGAGCACTTAAGTTACTCCATTCAGAACTTGGCTGCAGAATATAGCATATATAGAAGAAATCCAGGAGTTGGCTGTGCTAGTTTTGTTTGACCTTGGTGGCAGTTTCAAACCACAGTGCTCATCAGGTTGCTATGGCAATGCGTGTGTGAACGGTCTTTCCCAGACTGTTCAGCAGAAAACTCGCCGATAATAAGGTCTAGTCATTACTCCTCATCACCGTCCTCTTCACTCCTCATTATCTTTCTGCTGCGTCTCACTCTTTCACGCATACTGGAGCTCTGAAACTCCTCTCTCCGTGTCCAAAAGGCAGAGCCATTTAAGAGTCACGTCGTTAACTTGCTTGAATGAGTGTTGAGAAAGCATCCCTCTCACAAGACGGATAGAGAGTTTTCTATTATTTTACACATGTCTTCCTTCAGTGCACCTGTGACAGGTTCCAGCATGTTCTAGGTCTTTCTTCTGTAACTACAGTATGTATGTTATTCATTTTTAGCACTGAGTGAATATAAATACTCTTACACAGAGGTCATGTGTATATGCCATGTTATAGTTTATTATGGTTTTACAGTGAATCAAAACAGCACTGTACAATTCTTTGAAAAAATGTAAAAGTGACTGTAACTGGAATTATCTATACCTACGCAAGTAAATGAAGGAGAAAATTAGTATACCTAAATGCTTGATTTTATATACTGTGTAATAAATATGTTTGAGGTCCCATCAAAAGAGTTGTTTTGTTTTGTTATGCAAGTCTCATCTTCAGTAGATCACAGTTCCCTCCTTCAGTGACTCTACTGAAGGCGCTGTGTAGAAATAAGTTGAAAGGCCCTATGTAGAAATAAGCAGCATTATCTTACAGACACATGTTTGATAGTGAGCATTAAGAGGATGCTGAGGCACTACGGTGTTGCCCTGGGTTGGCCTGTAGTTTCACAGCATCCCTTCCTCAGTGGTGGCAGCTAGAGCCGCCTGATGAGCTTGTCGGGTTTCTATCCACCCGTCGAGGGATCCTTTCGCCTCCCCGACGCCCAATCAAAGGGGGTATACACCCTGAGGTGTGCTTTTGATCGGACTAATTTATGTGCCAGGGCTTGGAATCAAGGAAGAGAGGAGAGAGAGAAAGGGAGAGAGAGAGTGAGAAACAGAGAGCACTGCGGTGGGCTCCTGTGAGGAGAATACCAATACGCCACCTTTTGTGTCTGTCTCTCCAGCTTAAGCCCCACGTCCCCCTCACATTTGCTGGCAGGAGACGCAGACACTCTCTTTTTTCTTTCTCTCCCTCTTCTCCTGTTTTTTTTGTCTTCACCTATTTTTTGTCTTCCCTTCCTAGCTAGTTGAAAGCCGAAGCATGGGGAAGGGGCTCAATCTCCAAGCTCAGCAGATGATTCTTCTATTTTTATTCGTACTTGTCTCTTTTAATCCTCTCCTCGGCAAAAGAAAACAGGGAGGGACTCATTGAAATGCTCATCCATCGCCTGATGTGAGGGCTTTAGGAAGACATAATACCAGCATAATAATATTTACATGTCTGAAGGGTTGGGGGGGAGCTGTTTATGCCTGGGAGACTGTAGGCCTAGTCTTGGTGCATTAGAGAGCCTAAGCTGGCTTTTTTGAGGATGATATCATGTGCTGCAAAGGGTCAGTGATTAGCAATGATACTGAATGCCCCTGCAGTCTATAGACTTGGACCGGATTCAGCATCCTGAACTAATGAATCCACTTCAGACCTCAAGTGATGGCAGTGACTGTATGAGTCCTGGTTTTATTCAGCTTGTTGGAGGTATGCAGATATGCACATAGCATATCTCAGAAATAGAAAGATAGAAGGAGAGAGTGAGTGAGTGAGAGAAAGGGGGGGGGGGGGGGATACTCTTTGTGGTGCTCGAATATAGGCCTGTGCATATTCCCAAATGAATCTGACAAGAAACATCACAATAAATACCATGCATGCCATGTTGCAGAAATACAGTATAAGGAACAGTCACAGTGTCTTCATTGCCATTTCATGTGTATGGTTACAGTATGAGCTCAACTGAATTTCAACAGAAACTATGGAGTGTTTTCCGCAGCTGGTTAAAGCCAATACATTATGACCAAACTCAAAGCATTAAAGGGGCTGCCAGTGATGCTGGAAATCATGTTTGTTTATGTTTGTGTTTAAATGCAAATGACACCAATGATGAAGGGTTGAGCGAAACATATTGTTTGGGGGGCAGGCAGCCTTTACTTTACTTGATTCCATTTCTGGAAGCCGGAGCACTGTATGAAGACCTTACAGTAATGTGATCGTAACTGAACGTTAAGTTGAAAAATCTTACATGTTTAGAGCTGGTTAGCATTGTTGACTGCACCTAGATAGGAAGTTCGACTGATCATGACATTACATACATCAAAACATGACTTTGTTGCCCTTCACCGCTGTTCTATTTACATAACTAACTGAGCACAGGGCATTCTCATTAGGCCGGCACATGGCTACTTTCATCAATAGTCTGGTCACCTGCTGCAGGTAATTTGATCAGATCCTATTTGATTTATTAGCACAGCAGTGTTTATCCACAGCGGCTGAATGAGTGCATCTGGGGGAAGGCAATATTAAATAACAAACAGCGCAAATTCAATAAATACCCTCTCTCAGTGCATCCAAATGAGAGAGAAAGCCTTGCTAATTGCCTTAGTGTCTGCTTCAAAGAAAATGACTGTCTGTTTTTTTTTCCCTCTTCCTCCTCCTCCTCCTCCTCCTCCTCTCCTCTTCCTCTTCTCTCTCTCTCTCTCTCTCTCTCCTCTTTCTATTTCTCCTCTCCCTCTACCCCCCTCCCCCTTCTCTTTCTCTGTTGTCTTGGCTCCTACAGATGTAAATGAATGCGAAAGGGACCCTTGCAAAAATGGGGGCATCTGCACGGATCTGGTTGCCAACTACTCCTGTGAATGCCCAGGGGAGTATATGGGAAGGAACTGCCAATATAGTAAGTGTACTAAGTCCCCCATTTCCTCAAGACAGTTTGTCTGTTGCTCTGTGTCTGTATTGTTTGCTGTGTTTTTTCAAGATTTGCCACAGCAATGCAATCTTCTCTTCTTCAGTCACACGATTCAAAAAACACATTTTTTCCCCAGTATGTTTGATTAGTGTGCTGTCTGGATAGCTGGGCATTGTGTAAATTGTTTTGGGAAATCCATGGCCCTTGAAAGATATCTGAATATAAAGAGAGGCATAAGAATTGGCAGATACCATTTTCTCTGTGGGCTTGAACAAGCAGTTCTTCATAATAGATAATCACATTTCTACCACATGCCACATTACAATATCATACAGAGTTTACTTTGTCAAATTTAGTCACTAAGGCAAATAGCAAAAGGTCAAAGAAGTCCGTTTTATATGTATTCATATTTGTTTTAAACACAGATGCATGACCTTTCCCTGTTTCACTCTCCAGCAATGTTTACTTTCTTTTTGAGGTAAATAAGAAGCTTCTCTTAAAATATCTCCTCCAAGGTGCAGACCTGTGGACAAGTAACATTTTTACAGTAGATGTTTTAACCTTAATTCAGTTTTTGACCAATTGTTTTCTGTAATGTCCCACAGGTATTCTAGTGACACATAAATATGCACTCACTGAACATGCATACACAAACACACACACACACACACACACACATGCAGACAGAGAGAGAGAGAGAGAGAGAGAGAACACATTCATGCATAGAGACAAAGGAAAATTGAATTGGACTGTGAAGTGCCATTGTAGCCAAACGGATTTAATAGCATGCTATCAGCTCCTCCTCACAAAGGGAGAGTGTGTCATGCCTGTGCCTCTGTTAAGGCATCACATGGCAGGGGCCTGAATTCATCAGAAATGTAGCCACCAGAAAAGAGCTATGCTACACATCACTGTAAACACTATAACAGAAGCCCTAAGGGATGAGCAGTACAGTTCAGTGCAGTTACTACGATACTTTTTAACTGTTAGTTTCACCCTAAGTAGCAACAGCATGGTGTCTAAACTGGAGAGCTGAGAGTGCTTGTCAGCAGTTTTCCAAGGTTAGGCAGGAACCAGTCTTCAAATATAGAGGGGTCACAGAGAGTCTAATTTGAGGTCACACGAACTGCACAGTATTTTAATGGGTTGAGGTACAATTACCCCTGAAGATTACCTTGGTTTGTGGTTATGCCAGAGCAACAGCAACAAAAAATTAGTCTGTGACTACAAAAATCAATCTAATTTACTTGCATCAGTTGCCAGCCAGGAGAAAATATCACAGCATTGGCAAAAGCTTCCCACAGGAAAAGGGCACTCTCAGTGTTACTCTCAGTAGATTAGATCGATTCTGACAGGCACAGGCAGAAGATCCTGCTCACAATTGTGAACACATGGTTTGGGTGGAAAAGGAAGTCCTGTTTTTTGACTCAAAATAAATTGTTGCAGCAACTTTATTTCATTGCAGAAACCAGGAATTCAGGCATCCATGTAAGGGCATTTGTTGTTCCCACTGTAGGATCTGCTTTATCTAGAGCAGCACTGAACAGTCACAAGCAAAAATAAAAAAACAACAACACAAAAAATCTACTTTATAGCTGACAATATGAACCTTGGCCAATGCACAATCATGGATTAATTTCCCAGGCTACACCTTTTGACCTTGTTAATCAATCAGTGATGAACCCTATGTGAACAGAGCTCCAAACACCGGCAGTCAGCTGCCACGCCATGGGCCGCCGGCAGGATTAATTGAAGGCTGCGTCGTCTAGATAGCAACCTTTTGCACAGAGAGAAATGTCACTACAATTTGCCTTGGCATTTAGAGTCTGCCAACACATCAATCCTGATGTAGGACTGACATAAACATATTGTCTGGCTGTTTGCATGTTTGCCTGATCCCCTAATGTGTAAGTTTTTTTGTTGTTTTTTTGTTTTTTTTTCCTCCTTTTCCTAAATTGAGTTGTCTCTGTCTGCAGGAAAGTGACAGGAGGATTAACTATATTTCTTTGCCATTGTTGCATCTGCGATGCTGAAGGTTGATGATGTGAACAACTCAGTGCTGATAATCTCTCATTAGTGTCTCAGCAGTGGGTCGGATGTTTAAAGAACTAGTCTGTACCCAACAACCTTCGATGACAAATGTCATTGGATGCCCAAATCCCATCATGCCACATAATTCTCTATTAGACAGTTATATTTTACATGTAGAATGAATACATCCACATGTATTTGGGTCTGCCTTAATGCCTTTGACCTTGAGGTAGTTAGCATCTGCTTATGTTGGTTCATTTCCAAGACCATAGCAATAACTTGCGAATATGATAACAAACCCATAAACAAAATATACAGCACAAAGTACTGAGTTACTCTGCACCATGACGACAAACTACAAAGCCTGAAGCTTTTTTTTTTTTGTTTCGATCAGTCTCCGGTTTTATTTTTGGCAGATCCCCTCTGAGTGGAAGTGCGATGGTTGATAAACTGCCTGCATTTGCCCTCTGACTGAGGCGTGAAGACACAGGAGAGATGTGAGAGCTGCAGCTCTGGGTGTGTGTTATAGATGGTGTGTGTGTGTGTGTGTGTGTGTGTGTGAGAGAGAGAGAGAGAGAAAGAGAGAGAGGGAGAGAGAGAGAGAGAAAGTCGGTGGAGGAGAGAAACAGAGTGGGAGATTAAGACAAGGGAGATAGAGAACGAGAGAGAGAGGGAGGGATAGACAGAGTGGCTGGATTGAACAGGCTGGAGGAGAGAAAGCAGATCACGTGGACAGACTGCCAGAGTTTCCCAGAGAATACTGAGGGCTTCTCATGTGTCGAGGACGGAGGGAGCAGACAAGGACAAAGACATCTAATGAGACCTTTTTTTAGTGGAGGGGGAGGGGTTTAACACAGTTAATTTATTTATTTATCTTAATTTTTTAATTCTTTCTCTTCCACTGGACACCAAACACAAAAAGAACCTTATGACTTTTAAAAGTACTATTAAAAGTGCTTCTCCCTGGACTGATGTCAACTCTGCTATTGTCCTTCAGTCCGGTATTCAGAACTGCTGTACATACATCAGTGATGTCAGCCACAAGGTGTATTTTCCCAGCCTGTCGGTATCTAAGCTCTTCATGGACAATGAGTATCTCAGTGAGTGATTTGTTTTCTGATGCTGTGTTTGTGCATGTAAACATCCCATACCGATTTCAGAACTCCATCTAAGATCTTGTTCAGGTTTTTGGAAATGCAGTTATACTACCTGAAATATTCCAAAAGACACTTAGCTACTGTGTAACACAACTGTTACAGTGGATTTGCTTTATTGATAGAGACAGTCAGATTAGTTGAATCAGTAACATTAGGGATCCCTGAACAATACAGTTGGCTCGGCTGGACCAGTGATTTGAAAACAAAGTCCACACCCCATTACAAGCAAGACTTGGGAATGTCTCCCATCGGAGAGCAGCCAGACTTTCAATATGAGTTTGGTGATATCAGGCTAGTATTTCCCTCAGCATGAGCCACTGTTGTCTGTCACCTTGGAAAAGACATCTGATTGTGCGTAGTTCTTGGCAGCCTTACGACTTGAAGATGAAGTTGTGTTGGAGAGAATAGAAGCAATTGAATTTAGTTCAGTTCAGTATTCAGTAATATTTATTTATATAGCACTAGGCACTAGCATTTGATGTAGTCACACAGCAATTTACAGAAAGCAAGACCTGAACAATCTCAAGCGAGCCCTTACTGTGTGTGCACAGGATATTGCATACTGTATGCTTTCATATGATAGGCTGTATTTGTTATCAAACAACAGGCTAAATCAGCTTTGCACAGAGAGGAATGTGTGCACAGGCTTGACAATGACATTACAGTGCACAGTATTGCAACTTAATATTGTAGTGACTTCTCTTTCTTGACTCCCACACAAGATAAGCATGTCAGTGAACAGGTGTATTCACTCATGCATGAACGTACCTGACGCACGCGCACGCACACACACACACACACACACACACACACACACACACACTAATTTCTTGCTGTAGCCATACGCCTACACCCAGACTGTTCACTGTTTACTCTAAACACATGCACAATCAACTTCATAGACACAAATCTCCCTCTCTTTCTCAGTCTCTCTCTCTCCCTCCCTCTCGTTTGCCCTCTTTCTCTCTCACTCTCTCTCTCCTCACACACACAAACACACATACACAAACAAACACAGAGTTATAACTCAGTCTTAACAACAGGAGAAAAAAATCACACTTAAATCACATCTCCATCTACTTTCACCTCTCCACACACAGACACACACTCACACACACACACATGCGCGTAGGCACGCGCACACACACACACACACACACACACACACATACACACACACACACACTCAAAACTTTCTGTCAGCACTGCTCAAGCTTATCGGCATGGTTGCAAGCCTGTTAGCCACTGAGCCTATAGGTATGATGGGTTCCTATCAGGCCAGGGTTGGGCTGGGCTGGGCTGGGCAGCGTGGTGTGGCGTGGCGCGGCAGCATTAGTGATGGCAGCTGTCAGCGGGCTGATGTATGGGCGCGGGGTCGTCGTGTCGGAGGCCCCTGGAGCGCCAACCACAGCTGGCACTGGCGGCCGGCTCATTAAAGCAGCAGGGTCATCAGAGGCTGGGCTGGGGCTGAGCTCCGTGAAGGGAATGACTGCAGGAGAGAAGGAGGACGGATGAGGGAGTGAGACAAGTTGCTCGGACAGTGTGTGTGTGTGTGTGTGTGTGTGTGTGTGTGTGTGTGTGTAAGAGGTGTAGTGTTTGGTGAATATGTGGAAGGCATTATATAATGCTTCAGCTACTGAAATTTTCTTTTCTCTTAGTCATAGCTGAGATAACGACTTAATCAGTTAGTTGACGTGTGTGTGTGCGTTGGGGTGGGGGATAGGTGTGGGTGTGTGTATGAAAGGGAGAGAGACAGTACATGTATGGGTAAGTGTGATGTGGGGTGGTGGATTCAAGTGTGTGTCATTATTTGTCAGAGAATATGTGGAATGTGGGGCCGACGTGACAGAGTGTGTGTGACAGTGTAAGCGATGTTTTGTGATAGTTCATCTTTTAAAAAGGGAATGAACCATTCTATTCATAATTACATTTGCTGTTGGATGCAAAACTCCAAGCATTTATTTGCCATTTGACAATTAAGAGTCCAGCAATATAACAACAATACAAACAGTCAGATGATTACTTATTTGAATAAAATCACATTTATCAGTCCAATGCCATTGGATCGTTTGCTGTTAGACTGCTGCCCTCTTTTCATTGGTTCTAAAATGTTGCTATAATTAGATGTTGATGTCTCATCTTGACCAAACACTAATGAAAGGAAATGAACACTGACGAAATATGCTTCCATCTTAGAAGCTGTGTGCTCTGTAGTGCAGATTAAAACCACTAAAAGGAGGCAGCCTAAGGAGGGAATTATTGTTTTGACACTGCTGAAGCAGAGAGGCTGGGATTTTTCCACAGAGAGCTGTTTGCTTCAGCGTGTGTCATGCATAGAGGTGTCATAAGTTTATCCTGTGATGTGCGTCTCTTTGATTCCTCCCAAACTGCTTTTTGATTGAGGGATAAAACAGGAACGTGCAAGTGGGTGTGCGTTTGTGTGTGTGTGTGTGTAATGTCTTTACGTTTTCCAAACAGAACCACCATGCAATTGAAACACCTTTCTCGCCCAGCACTCTAGAAGCCCACCTTCAGTCCTGGTTAGCATTCATGGTCCTGTAACGGAAAAAGAGCAAGTAATGTCAAGGCTCAAATGGAATTGAAGTCGTATCTCAACACAACGTCGTATCCATCAGTAAACCAATTGCAAAGCCTTCCCCCAATGCCATGCAACCTCCCCAACCCCCCACCCCCTAAAACCATTTTCTCTTGTGAAAAAGGTGCGAGAAAAGAAAAAAAAAAAAAAACTAATGAATACTGTTATTTGACTTCTCAGTCTCCACAAGACAATTTCATTATTTGCAGAAGATGAGAATGGATATACGGCAAGTTCACCAGGCATGGAAATCTCCCATAAATGTGTATGGCCTGGTGGGTGGAGGATGTGAAAAAAAAGTATTTTGTAGAAATATTGAAGGAAAGCCATCAGCATGTATAGGTGCCTTTGTGACAGGTTTGTGATTAGGTTTTATACAAATGTGCCCATTCCCTATAGGAGCCATGTAATTGAGCCATATAACAAACTGCCCAAAGGTCTAATGTGATAGTCTGTAATAATGATGTTTTTATCCATGTTTAGCCTTCCCTTTGTTTTTACTGTGTGTTGCACTGTGTTCCATGCTAGCCAAGTTAGCAACTACGTTTTGTCTGAAGTGCTGTCACATCGTCAGCAGGGTTCAAGGCCACCAAGTGACAGCACAGCAAGTCATCAGTATTGACATGCCCTTACAGTGGGGCAAGCAGTTGTGGGAGAGTGAGATGACAAAATGCAGTATGTGACAGGACACGCAAGTGCCAGACTCTTTTTTTACGCTTCTAACTGTTTGACAGCTCAAGCAATCGTATCGCTGGCTCTCAAGAGAGTAGGGAGTTCATGCATGCAGTGGTGTGCGCATGCTTGTGTAAAAGATGTCATGCCTCCTGCTCGTTTGATCACGTCGTTCACTGTGGCACTTTTGGTATGTCGTGCTGTTCCATGATGTTTCTGAGGTCAAGTTGCTGGCACTGCAGGAGTGCTGAACATGCAGTTATGGACGAGCTACTCCCAGTTGTGCATTTAGATTTATACATAAACACTCCATGAGTGCTGATATGTGTTATAACCGAACTGGAAAGTTTGACTCCCTCTGTCATTGTCCTTGCTTGGCAGGCAAAGCATGGAAACCTTTCTTTCTTAGCATTACTAATTTTGTAGGCTGTCAGCAAAAAAAAAAGATCCAGAAAATAACAAAAAAAGTATTATTTTCATTGCCATTTCTCCTATTATTATTTATTAAAACCCCCTTAGGTTATGGTGGTATTGTGAATATCAGTAGAGCTGTGATTATAGTATGTCTGTTTAATACAGCTTCGCTGATCATATCCCCAGGGACAAGGTAATGAAGTATGCATGAAGTATACTCTGTTCCACTTCAAGTAGGGCAAGTTACCTTGCTGAGCATCCGGAAAGGAATGACAAATGCAGTGACCACAGAAAACACTTGTACCTGCAACAGTCTCAAGACAGGAAACTAGGTCAGATAATTTATGCAGAACAGAAAAAAAGAAAAAAACAAGTTGAGATAGACTTGCCTCGGGTAGCAATACTAAAAAAAGGATATTAATACACTGAAAACACAAGTACTTATGCACTTTCTGACCACAGCATAGCTTTAATCCTTTATAAAGTTTTACTGACTTCACTGAAACACCATATCACTCTCCTTATGCAGGGACTAGTCTCACAGCATCAGAGAAGTCTCCTATACCTATCATATTTTGCTTACACATCAGTCTATTCTGGGAACCTTCATTTTGGAGGTGTTGTTAGATTTAACGCATTGCACTGCAGCTGATGGGAGCTGTTAACATATTGCGGATTTCCAGAACACAGGGCTCATATTGAGTCCTATTCAGGGCTATTTACTAAGTAATACACTGAAAGATGATCTTTTGCATGTGCCAACTCGATATTGAATGTTCCTGCGGTACCAGGCCAAAGTATAGGCCTGCTTAGTCTCAGTGGCCTTTTGCTTGCATCTTACTTTGCCTCCTTCAGCAATCCTCTTTTCCTGGGCAGTGGCACTATCTTGTCTGCGCAAGCACGATATTGACACAGCCCTAAAAAGATATATAGCGAGGAGGTATCACAAGCACTATTAACGCTTCGGTGAGCAAAACACTTTTAAAAGCATTATGCTGCAAGTAGTTAGGAAGCAGCCCAGTGTGACGGACTGAAGTGAACGCGGTTAAAGAAAGAAGGGGACTTTCAATCTAATCATGGCCAAAGCAGACCTCTGTGTACAAGCACACTCTCACACACACACACACACACACACACACACACACACACATATACACGTGCACACACACACATGCACACACACGCGCACGCATGCACACTCTCACACACACACGTAAGGGAAGCGGTTGGCTTAGGAGACAACAGACTCACTTCTGGTAAACAAACCAAAAATATTGCCCATACTGGTTGGGCAACAGGGAAGATAAAACTTACAACAGCATGTCATTGTAACTGCATTAGTTGTTGACATTTCTGGGCTATTTCTGTGAAGATATAGGATCCTGGCTTTGCTTATAAATAGTTAATGAAAGCTACATGAGCAAAGTGCAATAAACATTGTTAAGTTTTCATGAGGCTGGATGGAAGAGTTAAGTTCTCTAATACACTGTCAACAAGAGATACACACTATGGGGATAAAATGCACATTGCCCGAAGCCTCTGTGCATAAACTAATCAAACTAATAATAACTCCTCCAAATTAATTTATTGTGTGATTCCATTTCTATATATAATAATGATAATAGCGTAATAGAATTCTGTAATAGGCTTGTCAGTAAACTGTTATAATCCAGGATAATAACCGAGTGTGGACTAGCCGCAAGGCTTCCTCATTCTCAAATTAGCGTTTGCCATTTAGTGTTTTTATTTAATTCAATAGTGCCGCAAACAGGTTTATGCTTGGTATTAGGAAATAATTCTGAAGCTGAAAAACTGAAACAGTTGCTTTAGTTATTTTCCATACAACATCCCTTTTAACAGCATCATTGCTTAAGAAATATAACGAAAGTAGTGTCAGCCACAATAGTGAGGACCAGTCTCTGCACAGAAGAAGGAAGGGATGGTAGCATGAAATTGGTTCTCAGGAAATACGATTTTACTGATATGATCACTATTCTGCATGACCCACTCCTAACCCGCACTTACAACCCAATGGCATTTGTGTCACTGACCGGCTTCTTTCAAATTCAAGTATTGCAACAGCAATGTTAGACAGGGAAAATTAGTCAAGAGTCTTTAACGTCATTAGATTTCCTCGGAAATCTGTATAATTCAGTTGAATTAGGGGCCTCTCATCTCATTCCCAGAACGTACTGACAGGGATATTGGGCCACACATGTGACCTGTCCAACCTCATGTACAGTACTTTTCAATTTATTTTATTTCATTTTCACATTGTTTATATTGGGTCTTTCTTAGAATTACCAGGACAAATCTGGATGGTAAAGTTCCCACTGATAGAATTACCCCAACTCAGGTTACACATGTACTCATTTTGGAGTGGTAGGAGGTAAATAAACCCAGGCAGCCTTAGAAGCTCCCTTTTGTCTGCTAGCCTACTGACACAGATGTGTAAAGCGCTTGGCATCTGGCCTGGCATCCAGCCTAGAGATGGTTGTACATGCATACATATATATTTATACTTGAAGGAAGTTTTAATGTCATTAAGATGGCATGGGAGTCATGCTTCTCCTGTTAGCAGCTTAGGTATTTAAGACCGAGCTGTAGTGTCAGCGGAGCTTTAACAATCATGCTGTCTTTTCATGGGTGCCACTGCACTTTAAAGGAGGGCCTGAATGCCCTGTTCCTTATAGAGGATGTAGAGAGAAAGCCTGTGTCTCTTTTGAAGGGGAAAGACTACGGGAGCACCTCAGAGTGCAGCGTTATGGGGTGCTACAGCGAGAACAAGTGGTTCAAGAAGAGTGCCGTTATTAAAGACTTTGTCGCCTTGCGTGAGGGCAATGAAAAAGATACGATCATTATGAGTGCGGACCAGCCGTCTGTCCTTGGGAATAAGGGTTGTGAAGCCGAGGAGAGGAGCAGGCAATCAATTTCAATAAGCGGGGGCAAGGACGCGCTGTCCCTGAATGAGACACTGTCCGACTTCCCTGAAGGGGACAGTACCAAGGATGATGTTTCCGAAAGAGAGACGCACCCGGACAGCGACTCGGGGGTGGTGAAGGAGAGCCTGACTGAAAGTGTTGGCTCAGAAGATAAGACTTTGCCTCATCCAAAGGATTGCTGCCCCTTTGGTACATGGCACTAAATGTTGTCCACAGAAAGATTGTTTTCCCTTTGGTCCCAAGTATTAATGTTCTAGTTCAGACTACCAGACTACCAGGACTACCAGACTACCATAATGATTTACATGTTACGCCAGTTTGCATTTGAAAGCCCTACTGAACTGTGCAGCTCACTGTCATTCTAACCTGCCTGTGCCTATGCCTTGTGCCTGTTTCACCCTGACAGAGTGCTCTGGACCACTGGGCATGGAAGGGGGTATAATATCCAACCAGCAGATCACAGCCTCCTCCACGCACCGCGCCCTCTTCGGCCTGCAGAAATGGTACCCCTACTTCGCCCGCCTCAACAAGAAGGGCCTGGTGAACGCCTGGACTGCTGCTGAGAACGACAGATGGCCCTGGATCCAGGTAACAGATGGGGGGGAGGGCGAGGCAAGGAAATAAGAAGGCAGGCATCCAGCACAAGAAAATTGAGAACCTACAGATAGTTTGTGAAATTTGGCTCGCCAAAACAATCTCAGCAAAACAGGTGAGATTAGGCAAAGGATTGGCTAAGGTACTTTACTCTTTTTTTTGTTTTTTTTTCTATTCTTTCATTTTCATTCTTGTTTGCTTTCTGAGTAGTTTGACTGTCATTTTGTATTTGGAGCCACAGTGGGTGTTGCGTGAGAGACATAAATACTTCAAAAATGAATCTGAGTGATTGTGCAGATATTAGTTGTCTAAAAGTGTGACTTCAAAATTACACTGAAATGTGCTTGACTCCTGTTGAGATGGAAAGTCGACAGCAGCTGTTTAACATTCCAACCTACGTGCCTGGGCTTTTTTTCCCCCTAATCTCAAGTTCCATATTCCATTTAACGAGTTGGATGCTTAAAAAGTCTGATGTTAAAGCACTGTGCAGTCGGTGAGCGTGCACCAGCTGCATTGACATACAAACTCGTCTTTCAATTTTTAATGTGTTTTTAGTTTAATCAATTTGATTGATAGGCCAGACTGAAAGCCAGACAGATCAGATTGGCTGAAAGTCTGTTCATTCAGCTCTGTTGTGATGAGGGCAGAACACCTGCCAAGACCCACACCTCTAACTGAACTTTTTTTTTTCTCCAATAGAAGATTAGGGGTCTGAAATGGATTGAAAATGGTTCCTTGCCACTGCGGTAGCTATTTGCCTTTGTTGAGCTGAATTAAACCTATTACACTGATGTGTATTTCAAACACATTCTGAGACTGATTTGGTAGAAAGTAGTGATGAGTGGAAAATGTGAGAGTCTTGTGATGGGTGAGGCGTGAAGCAGACACAATGGCAGCACCTACTTCAGTGATAGAAAGGTGAAATGTGGGAAGATGGCCATAGAATGAGATAGACAGAGTGCTGAAGAAAGAGAGGAATGTGGAAGAGATGATTGAATGGAAAAAGGAGAGAGAGAGTTAGAGGAAGTAAATTATAGTATTCTTGAGGGAGAAACGTACACTTCAGGATTCTGAGTGCAGCAATCCTCGTCAGAGAGGTGTATTTGCTTTGGGCTGATATATTCTGATAATTGACACGTTTCATCACCTCTTCTCTGCTGAAGGCTGACAAGGTGAAGGTGCAGAATTCATCCCAAACTGAGGCGTGACCTACTAAAGCCTCTTACCTCACCTTTCTTTCGCACGCACGCAAACACACGCACACACACGCACACACACACATACACACACACACATGCACACACTCAACTATCTTTCTGTATCACTGTCTCTCTCTAACACATACTCATTCACCTCTCTCTACCTCCATCTCTCACTCTATCTATTATGCATACATAGACAAACACATACACACACCTCCTCTTTCTCTCACACACTCTCTCTTCATTACCCATACACATACACACACTCACACTTCATTCCTCTCTCACTTTCTCTGTAAAACACATACACACACACTCATAGACGCACACTTCCTCTCTCTCTTACTTTCTCTGTAATACTCTCTTGCACAGACACTCACACACACACACACACACACACACACACACTCACGTACACACCCCTTTCTCTCTCTTACTATTTCTGTAATGCTCTCTCTCTCTCTCTCTCTCTCGCTCTCTCTCTCTCACACACACACTGACATACACACTACCATTCTCTCTCTCCCTCTCTCTCTCTTCATCTGTCTTTCTGTTCCTCACCCAGCTCAGCCCAGGGCTCTGTAATACTAAGGAATGGATAAATCACACGAGAAGCTTTATGCTGTAAATAATTAATCACCCTTACCCAGCCCCTGTGTTCACCAGTGTTTGTGTTCCACAGAGTATGAGGGAGAAAGTGAAAGACAGGGAGCTTTCTCTCTTTGCGTGTGTGTATGTGTGTGTGTGTGTGTGTGTGTGTGTGTGTGTGTGTGTCTGGCGGGGTACCTCCACTGCTGGATCCCTGCACACATGAAATTGCTTTGGGACACTCAGGGGAAATATCTTTCATGACGGGGTCAGAAAACAACAACATTATGTGGGAACCTGAATGAATTCATAGAACAACAGATGATTGCCGTGATTGAAAGATTACCACCCTTGGATGCGTTCATTGAAGCCATAGCTCTGTTTTTAATGCAGCTGATTCAGGACGATTCCCACTGAGGGAGGGTGAACAATAGGAATTAGTTGCTGTTATTTTATTGCTGACATTTATTAGATCTTAATTGTGCTGATTCTTCCATATCATTATTTGATAGAAGCCTGTTCACTCTACAAAATGCAGCATTGGTGAAAGAAGAAAACTGATAGAACATTGGCCCATTTTGACAAATGATACTTTCTGAAAATGTAAATTCATTATCTAAAATCTTCATCTTGGAAAATACAGTGGGCCATTTTGAAACAAACAGCCAGCTCATAGTCATGGTTGCAATGGTCCATACACCATTCCATGGACATTTAGTACAAGTTTAGCTTGAGTTTACCTTGCAGTTTACCTGCAACCAGACACATTTCTGTCATGCAGGGTGCGCAAGTTATAATTTAGTGAAGATTTTGTTGTTTGTTTAATAAAACTTAGTTAACCAGAGAACATCTTTGTCAAACACATAGGTTCATAGCTTCAATGACATTTAATATATGAAATCAATTAGCAATTTTTCATATTTACAAAATCCAGTATTTATCCAGTTTGCCTTTGAAGAAGGTTGTCTGTTTATTGTAATTCATTCAATCGCAGGTGTCAAACATGCCAGCTCAAGCTTGACAGATGACATAAGGGGAGGCCACGTCCAAATAGAAAAATAATAATAAAATGTGTCAAAGAATGATAATAAAGTATATGGATAAGAAGTGTAGTGTAGATGAAAGAAACCAAAAATGTTGTGCAGGTCAGTTTAGGGGATAAACTGGTGCAACGCCAAACAAAAGCCAAAATGCTGGGAGGAAGGGAGGACATGGAGAACGGGAAGAGGGGGGATCTTAATACCCAGGCCCATTAGCACCAAGCAGACACACCTGCGCACACCACACCTGTTGCAGAAAAAGAGAACACAGTGAGACACACAGCACACAAGGTGGACGGAGCCGAGACCCAAGACCCGACTAGATCCGTCTAAGGGCGTCACACAGGCTTAGTGTCTTTACTCTTGTTTGCTCTCACTGTAAGACCTTGCTTGATCTGTTGTGCTATATATAAAGGAGTTTTTTTTTATAAAAAAAGGATAATTGGCAAATAAAAACTACCCGGTGCTTCACAACTGTTGTGTTCAGCTTATGAATACTCTCACTGAATTGGGGAAGAGTGCCTATATATCTTTTTTTACTCAGCGGGGCTCCTGCAAGCAACAGTGTTTGCACTGTAATGCATGAGTTCCTGTGCAATCTCTTTTGCATTTGAACACAGTGTTTCTCTGAGCTGTCAGTTGCCATCTGTCATGGTTTAGATGCTTATTGCTGCAGGCATCTGACTGAACTTGCATTTGGATATGTGAATAAAGAAGGTATTCCCTGGATGCCTGCTTCATCTCCCAAGGGAAATCCATAAGTCATACAAAGGGTACAATCCAAATTTAATGATTCAGCTCTTCTTTGCTTTGTTTATGGGTTTGTTTATTTTCTTGTTGTTGTTTTTCAATTGAGTCATTGCCTCGTACTACTACGTTGCGTGGCCTCACTGTGAGCGTATATAAGTATACATATCATATTCAATTATTATCTTATCACTCACTTGCATTGTATTGGACTAGCACCAGGGTGTGAATCTCACCTCAAATAGCTCAACTTTGGCACCATTCAGCCTGCACAGAGGAATCTGAATCTCTCTCATCCAGCAGGCCTTTGTCATTCACCAGGCTCAGTCTATACTTTTCCCTGTGGTAAGATTAAAAGCCGTTTGGCCACGCCACTGCAAACGAGACAGCGTGACTCACAGCAGCCCACCATGCCATGACATGACCGGCCATTTGCAAAACAATTACAGACTATTTACATGTCAGACTCTGTTGGCTGGGGGTAGGGGTGGGTTTAGACTTCAATTTTCAGCTCAATGGTGTGTGAAATGTTACAGTGGTGAAGATTTGTTTTGGGTTTTTCTTTCTCATCATGACTCAGCAGGAATCTCACAGCACGGATCAGAGAACCACAGACTATGTACCCGACTCTTTCCATTCTACTCTAGTCTACAATCAGAATGCAGAGTGTCATCCAATCATCATTTACTTTCCAAAAAAATGGTAATGATTGGTTGGAAATGTAATGGACCCCAGTGAAACTGCTTTCAGATTTGCTCACATGGATTTTCTTGTGGACTCAAGTGCTTCAAATCAGCATCAGTAGCATTCGGAGCGGCGGTGGCGGCGGTTCGTGAGACATGCCAGGGCCATTCCTGAGGTTGTCAAATTGATATCATGATTGGAAAATGACTTAGTTTTAAAATGGTTGAAGGAGGAAAGGCGGTTGGGCGTGTGAGGGGGTGTTACGTTGATGTATAGCGACTGGAATGGTAAGTGCTCACCGTCCGTCGCTTCAATCAGAGTCAATTTCTGACCAGCGGAAAGAGGCATTTTAAATTGGCAGATGTTTCCCCATGGTTACACGTGCACGGTGCCTGTGAAAATGCATCACTTTCAAGCAAAGGGATTTCAGCATCTGCGGTCATTAGAAGCGTGAAGAGTCACACCGATTACTTGTGCAGTCGGCCTTTAATTGCACTGAGTTAATTACACCCCTTTGTTTCTCTCCCTCATGCATGATATGAGATGCTGGTTATTGTTTGTTGTGATCAGAGGGAACGGGATGGTGAGAGCATTTCGCCTTCAAATCACTCCTTTAACGGGTAACCGGTAGCTCTGTGACCGCAAACTTAAAGCAACAAAGGCACTTTAATAAAGCTCGTTATGGCTTCAGCCGGCTGTTTGCTTTCATGCTATTGAGCGAGAAGCAACAGATCAATATGTTAGTGCAAAGGATGGTCACGTTCCTTCACAGTTTTGTGTCTTGAAGTTTGTGTTGTGTTTTGGTCTCTCAAAATTATGAGCAAATACGCTTAGACTCAGCCACCGTTTTTGCACACAAATGAGGTCCAAACATCAAGTCAAAGAACAGCAGAAACAGTTGTGTGTCTAGATTTGTTTCCAAGTACTATTTAGGAAACATCTTTTATTTGAAGTGTTTGTTGAGTCTATGCATTGGAAGACGAGGAAGTTTAAAAGTCAATGTGTGATGACAGCTTCCATCCTAATGAGTATAATTTATGGTGAGCCTCAAATTGATGGAAAATGTGAAGCTCATGGTTGAAAGTTCCTGAGTCACTGCTCTGTCTGCAGTGGGTGTGGGTCAGTGGGTAGGTGAGAAGTCTTAAGTGGGTGGATTGAGCCTGAGGCTTGTGTTACGGGCAATGAATAAGTCATCATCAGAAGCATCAGCACCACTGCCACCTCCACCGCTACCTTTATCGTCCAGAGAGTTATTCCAGACTGTAACTTTCGTGTCCCCAGCTGATGAGCTTTCCCTTCTGCCTTACTTTCCCTCAGCAACACATGTCTATGGCACAGTTTCTCCATCTATGTGTCTCTTGCCCCCCCTCCCCCCCCCATCTCCATCTCTCTCTCTCTTTCTGTCTGTCTCTCTCCCTCTCTCTCTCTCTCGCTCTCTCTCACACACACACACACACACACACATTCCAGCATTATAAATGTGACTAATACGCACACAGTACATCAAGACAATGATACACTTCTTTGCGCCGCCCTGTACCAAATTACCTCGCCTCTGCACTGTGGCTGTACCATCTGTAAAAACTCAAAGGCCCTATTCCTCTCTCTCTCTCTCTCTCTCTCTGTATCATTCACTCTGACTCTTTTGCTCTCTCTTAGGTTTCACTTTGCTTTTGCCAGACAGGTGAAAGATAAGGGCTCTGACATGCTGGTCTGAGGCACAATTCAAAGAAGGGAAGGTGTAATTGTAGCTATCATAGGAGGCAGGTTTCCAGCGGCCACTAGCCGAGCTTGAGATTGAGAAGTACTGGAGAAGGAGGGGAAAACGAGGGATTTGCTTTTACCCTGAGCCTCATTACTTGCAATTGAGGTGAAAAAGTGAAGGTTTGAGCCACAATGGGTATATCCTCACATGTCTACACGGATTACCCGTGCCCACACAAGCTCACTCTCTGGAAATAAATAAATAAAACATAGAGTGTTGGTTGCTATTTTCATTTTTATTCTTTGCCCTTCCAATGTGTCTGCTCTGCTCGGCATTACCATCAATTTGAAACAGGAATCTCATTTCGTTTCTTTTTTTTTTTTTTTGTCATTTTTGGAAGGGAATATGAAGATTAGTGTATGAGTCCAGGAGTAATTAAGGGGTTGGCTATGGCATACCGTCAGATTAAGGTGATATTAAGGGAGGCTGTTTCCAAATTAAAGTACCCTAATGTGCATTAAGGCGTGTTACACAGTTCCAGACTCGAAATAAGAGGAATATAAGTGTACTTGAAGGAATTTTAAGGACTTTATGCTTTCTGGTAATGCTTCTCTTTGGGCTCTTATGTAACCCTGCTGTGTGTGTGTGTGCGTGTGTGTGTGTGTGTGTGTGTGTGTGTGTGTGTGTGTGTGTGCATGTGCGTGTGTGTGTCCCCACTCACAGATAAACCTTCAGAGGAGGATGCGGGTCACAGGCCTGATAACGCAGGGGGCCAAGCGTATCGGGAGCCCTGAGTACGTCAAGTCATACAAAGTGGCCTCCAGCGACGACGGCAAGACCTGGAGGACATACAGAGTCAAGGGCACTGACGAGGATATGGTTAGACGGCTTTTTTAATTAGCCACTTTGCACTCCAAGCTCATCTTCTCATCTTCTCATCTCTGTCTCTGACAGCAACCCCCCCAGCCCCTCCTCTATAAGCCTTCAGCCCCCACCCTTCCTTTCTGGTTTTATGACATTTTAGATTGAATTTTTTATACTATTTGGGGATAAACGAGCAGCATATGGGTCTCGCAGGCTTCGCAGCACTTCATCATATCTTTGTGAGTGTGTGTGGTGGGGGTAAGGGTGGAGAGAGAGAGAGTGTGTGTGTCTGTGTGTATAGGCTATATTTTGTTGAGTGAAACAGCGTCTCTCTCTCTCTCTCTCTCTCTCTCTCTCTCTCTCTCTCTGCCTGTGTGTCCCAGACTCTCTGTCCCCAGGCTTTTAGACGTGATTTCATTTAATGACTTTTTGTGCTTTTCTTATCTCACTCCTCTATTTTCGTTTCCCCAAACCCCCTTGTTCATATTTGTTTCATGGTGCTCATAAAAGGAAAAGGATTGTAACAGGTTGGCTATATGAGACCTGGCTCATGTTACGGATTGTCCTCTTTTTTATGCAAATTCCAGATAGTAATGTCTTTTCAAGAGGACAGAGCTTCCTCGGAGGTTAACCATAGGCTAAGGCATAAGCACGGATATTGTGCTTTAATGGAGTTTTCAGTTGTTAAAAAAAAAGTGTATTTGAGTGTCTTTATTTAGCTTTTAACACATTTTATTAAAAGGCTTATGAAGGTTAGTTCTAAAATTTGCATTAATGTAAACATTGTTTTGCATAGCAATTTCAACACCAAACAAAAATTGCAGTGTGTGTATGATTACAAAAACAATTTTAAAAGTTTAAAGTGAACTTGAGCGAAACAGATTGAAAACAAACAGCCACACATTTTATTCTAATAAGAATATGCACTGTTCCCAGGTCTTCCGTGGGAATGTTGATAACAACACGCCCTACGCCAACTCGTTCACACCACCGATCGAGGCCCAGTTCATCCGCATCTACCCTCAAGTGTGCCGGAGACACTGCACCCTGCGCATGGAGCTTCTGGGCTGTGAACTTACAGGTCAGTGGTCACCAAGGCATTAAAAAACAACAACAAACAAGCAAACAAAAAAAGGCAGTGAAGGAAAAACTAAAAACAAACTTCCTTGTTCAAATGATCAATCATACTGATTTCAGGAGTTGACACGTAAAGATAAATAAGGCTGTAGATGGAAATGGTTGAGGATGGTTGAGGATGAGAAATAGCATACATTTATTATGACCGTTACTGTTATGCACATTATTGCCTTGGCAACTTTGTAAACGATTATTACTGATGTAATGCTGTAGTGTTTATATTTTATGTTGCATTGGACAAAAGCTCTCATCACCATAAGATTTGCTGCAAAGATAATGTAGTGGAACTACTGTGCATGCCATTGTGTTCTACAGGTGTTTTTGATTGTGATATATTGTGACATTGTGTGATGTATCGCCACAATACAGGCTGCTCCGAGCCCCTGGGCATGAAGTCAGGACACATTCAGGACTACCAGATTACAGCTTCCAGCATCTTCCGGACACTCAACATGGACATGTTCACCTGGGAGCCAGGCAAGGCACGGCTGGACAAGCAGGGCAAGGTCAACGCCTGGACGTCCGGCCACAGCGACCAGTCCCAGTGGTTACAGGTAAGCTGTGGCTGCCTTTGCTTTGAAAGCAGTTGTCTTGGCCTGCCCACCTCATTAGAGTTGGAGAGTCTTCCACTCCTAGTTCTGCAGTTTTGTCCCTGCTGTGCTCCTCTTTAAAACTCCCACCTCCTCCCCCACTGTTGTTCTGGCAACCAGCCCAAGCCGTCATCAGCGTCTGAACATCCTCAGCTGTCCCTGTTATCTTTGGAAGTGTTTTCACACACACACACACACACATAAACACACACACACACACTCGCACTTACACCACAGCCGTTCTCAGAGCCATTGTTTGTTTCACAACCAGCCAAACCCACCAGCTAGTCCCTGATGATACAAGGAACAGCAGATTCCACAGCCAGAGTGCTTGTTTGCCCCAACCCCCCAACCCCCCAACTCACCTCTTCTAAGTCTGGAGGGAGGAGTAGGTAAGCGGTGTTCTCACAGGTCCTCAACAGTTTCTGGGGTCTGTCTGTCTGTGCTGTGTTGAGATGCAGCTCTGTGCAATGTGTCTGATCAGCCAGCTCGGCATCCATTACGGTAACTGATCACTGCAAACGGAGCCTCCAGCAGAAGCCCATTCCTCACAGGTCTTGGTCAAGCTGTCCTCCCACCAGCCTGCGAGAGGCAGCCGCTGGGGTTGCCACACACAACTGGTGCCAAGAGACTCATAAAAGTGCATTAAAGTCGAAAATGCAAAAGAAAATAACAATAATAAAAAAAATCCTAAAAAAAACAACTTGAAAGGCTGTTGAATACCTTGGAACGGTCTCCCAAACAGATGTTTGGAGTTACTTGAGCTTGGCCCGTTGTGACCACCACACCTCTGTCGACCGCTGCCAAATGTCCATTCCTGCAGTTTACAGTCACATCAACAGGTCGAGGCAATGTTTAGTATGCAGGTGTGCTTGCATGTGAACTCCTTTCCATCCCTCCCTCTCCCTCCTCCTTCTCCTCCTCCTCCTCCTCCTCCTCTTTTACAAAACTGTTACATGCCACAGAGTGTGATTTATGCACTATAGAACAGCCTTCCCTTTTTCAGACAGAAAAATAAAAAAATATATGATATCAAGAAAAAGTCTTCATTTCATCCCACCAGGAGAAATGAACAACTGTCTGCTCCCCTGACCGGCAGACGCAGGGGCTGGTGCAGGGGTGTACTGCTCTTGGCGGGTTGACCACTCCAGACCAGAAATGGTCCAGTTGAGGCCAGGGCTTGCATAACACTCTGTTGAAGTAGATGGGCTGTTTGTGTCAGTAGGGAAAACTATAAAAATATAGAATCACTGTTCACTACTTCCTTGTCCTCAAGTGAAATATATATAGTTTGTTTATTTGTTTGTTTTGTTGGTTTCTGTTGTATTTTTTTATTTTTTTGGTGTGACAGATCTAAAGATTTACCTAGATGTATAACCTTGTGGAGTGAGAGATAAGACAGGTACTTAGACGTTTGTCTGGTGCCAAGCTAAGCCCAGTAGCTCCCAGCCAAACCTTGAAGTCCTGCTCAAATTGATCACTGCACTGGGAAGAAAACTTGCGAGGCAATAATACATTCTGAAAGGGAGAGGCAAGAGCCAAGGCCCGAGGTGAAATCTATCGGCGGGACTGAAGATGTATGGCAAGGCTGTGCCATTGCCCTCCCGTCTTTTCATTTTGGTTAAAGCATAATAAGAAAATGTCAATTTCCTGGCAGGCGAAAACACCCAATGCACATAAATAACATGAAGTCCAGGCTGCATCATCTGAAATGTAATGATATAAAAGGAACAAAAAATACATCCTTAGTCCGGCGCCAATGTATCTGAATTTTAATAATAAAATCTGTAATGGGTTTTTCTAGCGTCTCTATATATGTTCTCTATGGTTCCATTTGAGCTAGACACGACCTGAATACAATGTCAACATTTTCAACAACATCTGTGTCTGCAAAAGCTTCAGTTACTCAGGTAATGCAGTCAAGCAGAAAACTAAAATAAATAGTTTGAGACTCCAGATTTAAGTCCTTTCTGAAAGAGATTAAGAGATTACGTGATTTTCTGGCAATAAACCAGGATACCTTAGCACACATAAGTTATTTTAGGTAAGGTAACTCTATAGTAATAGTCAAGTCATCCATACTAATAAGAAAGCAAACAGAGGTGGTAGAAGCATCTGTTATGTACTGTTCTGACTCTGGTTATTTTAATACCTTTGTAAAAGTCGTCTTGTCTAAGAGAAAGCTAATGCTGTGAATGAGAAAGAAAGTTGTCTAATAATCCATGAGTGTAAGTGAGTGAGTGAGTGAGTGGGGGGGGGGGGGGGGGGGGGGGGGGGGCACGTATGTGAGAGTGACTGAATAAGTGTAAAAAGTGTATCTGTGAAATGGACACACATATAAAACCCCCTCTCCATAGCTGTTGCCATGGTGAATAATCGATTACCAGTGACATTACAGAACAATTTTAGACTTGACAGATTAATGGAATAATCAAGCTTAATGACAAATTAAGTATTCCAATTAATCAAGGAAACTCCAGTGCCGCAGAGGCAAAAATGACTTCGCCCACTTCACACACATCACGTACATACAGCCTGACTGCATAGGAACTACAGTCAATGGATACACAAGATTTGCTTCTTATCTCAGGAGTTGAGAGTTTTCTGAAGATTTTTGTGTCTCCTTATTGTGAGCGCCTGCTGCTAACACAAAAACAAATAAAACAAAACGTCTGTTGGGAAAGATATCATCTTAGCCCTCTCTGATGTTTTATTGGTTTCTGACAGAGAACTTGTTGAATTTCATTTATTTAACTTATTTTTATTTGGTATTTATTCATTTTTATATAGTCAGCTGGCTTTTCTGACAATTTACACTGCATACTGCTCATAACTCTTCATTTGGCCCAAAAGTAAACAACTGGGGTCCTCAGAGAGAGATCTTCTGTAAGCCCAGGCTATTTAAATAGCCATTAGTCACTGAGGGCTGAAGAGTCTTTTCCCTTGCCATTCTGAAGATCAAGCAGAATAAACAACACAGCCATGGTATGTCTCGTCAAGCTGTCTGAGCCACTGGAGCTGTTGAGCAAGCCAATTATAAACCTCTGCAAACTGTAAGTGCAGACTGTGATTCTCCGTGTGTGTGTGTGTGTGTGTGTGTGTGTGTGTGTGTGTGTGTGTGTGTGTGTGTGCGCATGTGTGTGTGCGCATGTGTGTGTGTGTGTGTTTCCTTTTTTTCTGTCTGACAGAGTGTTTGGTCTCTCCCTGTTTGAAAGATTCTCCATGACATGGACATGAGAGGATTTTGACATTTCTCTCTCTCCGTCTCTCACTTTCTTACACACTCCCCCCCCCCATCCTTCTCTCTCTCTCTCTCGCTTTCTGTCTCTGAGTCTCTTTCCCTCCTTCCATGTTGATTGCTGCATTAATGCGCTGAGTCAGCGTTGGGTGGCTCGACCCGCCTAGCAAAACATTCCACTCCTCCCACTCGCGCATTTAAATGTCTGTCCCAGCTCTCTGCTTTCAGCTGCCAGTCGGAGTTGCTGATCCAATTAAGTTTTGGTTTAGTTGTTTTTCCAAAGTCTACCCCCTTTTCTCCTCTTCTTGCTCCTTACTGTCTTAAACTCTACATAATGGGAGGATTTTGTTTGCTGGCTTCCCCTTTAGTCTGATACAATGCTATGAGATGTGACATCCCTCTGCCCCTCCTAAACACACACACACACACACACACACACAGTATTTACTTGCTAGGTTGGTGTACTGCACATTGACAGGCACTATGGGTGCAATGCTAATCCTCCTTGGCCAGCTTTAACATGATGTGTTGACTTTGAATTGGAATCGATGACACATTGGGAGATACACTACTGGGTTTTGCAATAATGATTTTTCACAGAGACTATAATGTGGGGAGAAATACAGGTTTCTTAGCGTTAGGATTCAAGGTTGTTGCAGTATATGGCTACATTAAAACATAGGCAAGTGATAGAAATCTCATCTAATGTGTGTGTGTTTTTTTTTTCATAAAATATTAAAACAGCTTACATTACAAAAAACATACAGGGAGAACAGATCTATTGTCTTCATACAGTCAACATGATATACAAAAGGTCTAATGTAAATTTTCAAGTCATTTGTGGTAATCGAAAGACGTACCTATCTATATAACTCATAACTGATTCAGCAAATGTTGTTAAATTATGACAGTTTTCAGTGAAGCCATGCCTACTTTAAGATCCGTTTCATCCTGTCTCTGGTACCTCCCTAGGCAGGGTTCGAATCCCGGGTGCCACTTTGTCCCCTTGAGCAAGGCACTTAACCCTAAGTTGCTCTAGGGGACACTGGCCCTGATGTAGTTGATAGTTGACTAAATGTAAGTCACTTTGGATAAAAATGTCTGCTAAATGCGTAAATGTAAATGTAGTTGCAAAGAGTTACGTCCTTCCCATTCTCCTCTGCTATTTTGCCTTAAGGTGCTAAGTTTATCTTTACTCAAGAGCAGCTATACAGGTACCACAGTTGCAAAGAAAACTCTTGATTGCAGTGGCAGTGGTGGCTCGCAGAAAACATCCCTCAAATGTTGTAAGAACATTTCCAATCATAATTTTCAACAAAGCTTCACAATGAAGTATGAAAGCCACAGCAAAGAGTTGCCAAGTGTTCCAGCTGGCAGAAACAGATTTGTTAATTATGCACATTAACAGGCACGCCGCATAGCACATGGGGGGTACTTAGCCAGCAGGAGCTGTTTTTCTTTACCTGCTGAATGAGGGAGCTGTGCAGCAGAAAGCTGGAACCATATGTAATTTTTGACAAATAACGCTGGTGTACACACAGATATAATAGTAATAATAATAATAGTAACACAAGCACAATAGGCAGCTACAGTTGTGCTTTGGTTTACTGAAATAGATCTATGTTTATTGACTGTAACTCTGAGTCATGTGTCGTCTCTGAGAACTTTAAGATCCCTAAGAGGCTTTTGTGTATAACCTGTAAAATAAGTCTACAGTGTGTGTCTGTGTGTGTCAGTGTGTGTGTGATTGTCTGAGACATTTTGTTTGACATTTTCACCTCATTGTTTGTCCAGATAGATCAGCTGAAGTGTTGAGCTGTGACAGTGGAGAATGAAGGTGTGAGGGGTGACTAACGGCAGTTATTGTGACCCGCGTAAGCAGCAAATCTGTCAAGCAGTGTTAAGTGCTCCCACCTCATTACAGAGCATAAAAAGCAAAGATTTTAAAATCAAATGTGGAGGCCATCTCAGATCCAAGCCAGCCTTGGCCTTGATTGAAGTGGGCTGAAAATCTCATGTGTAGTTTAGAGAGCGCACAAGTGGGTTTTGTATCAACTCATAAAAAACATTGAATATTTGATGGTTGTTTAATTTAAATGTAATTACTTATTTACCCATTGACTCAATTACTCATTTACCAGTTATTTATTTTTGCATGAATATAAGACACGTTCTTTCAAGGGCTACACAAAGAAGGCAGATGTTGCAGCCTGGGTGTAACATTGTTGCATAGCTTAGACTGAAATAGGAAACAGATCGGGTAGAGATTAAAAAAAAATGGAACTTGGGAAAAAAAAATTCATTTGGAACTTCAAACTGCCGCTTCCCTAGATGAGGAAATATGAGAGAAAAAAATGATCTGTTTTTCCAATGCAAGTGGATCCAGCCTATATTTTCATGTTTCATTTGATTCATCCGGGTTGCCGCTGCATTCAGACCCTCCTGCTGTTTGCATACAGCTGTGTAAATGAGCTGCATCAGCCGATGAAAAGTGCAGTTTGTCAGGCGAACCTTGACACATGGCAGGGGGGGGGGGGGGGGGGTACTGAAAGCAGAGCTCATCATTGTCATTGCCATTCATTCTAGGTTCTTTTGTGTCCGTTTTACTGCCTGACTTCTTTGCGGATTCACTTTATTGTGTAACTGACTCAGCATTTCGTCACCTTAACTTCTTGTTGTGCTAGTTTATATACAGTATACAGTATATAAAAGTGACATATTCTATATATTTAGGAAAATACAATAAAACCTGTAAAGAAAGGAACTCAATCAGTTGGGTTATTTGGTGACATTTTAGTTGCTCTCAACAACAGATAGATGAACATCCGGAATACATCTGGATACATAGAGAAATGGGGATTTCCTGTACAGCTGCAGTCTAGTCATACACCACCCTTGCTTTTGTGATGATGAATGGGTACAGCAGTAACGTTTGCCACATGATGCATCCTACTAATCACGCCTCTCTGATGGGAATGTCTCTATTTAGTTTGGTCTTAACAACCTGTGAAGGTTATATTCGAGCCGTTTGAAAATCCCATTTCCTTTACTCATTTGTCAATGGCCAGCCTTGGTGTTTTCACAGCTAATTATCTGCCGTACAGTGATAAATATGGGGCACTGTTTGTCTGTAGTGCACAGATAATTAAGCCTTGACGCTAATGCACTGTCTGATGTGGACAGCTTCCTGGACGGAAAGTTTGAAGTGGCCGTTATGATTCCATAATTGGACCGTGCTAATGTTGACCAGAGTTCACACCCTCGCTCTTAACGCTAGAGAGGAACCCGTGTGATTGACCACAGTCCTTGGCGCAACCTCCTTGGCAGTTTGTTAATGTTTCTGCCCAGGGGTTTCTGCTCAGACTGAGCAACAAGACTTGCTGTGGTCAGAGAGGTCCGAAGGTCTGTCACATGAACCAACTGAACTCTGTGTAATTTAGGCCAACAGGGGCATACAAGCTCTTTGGCAGTGTAATCAGCTCTTAAAGCCAAGTATTTGTGCATACATTAATTCCATTATCAGTTCATTATTAAATGTCAGCTCTCTCTATGGAGGACAGAGCTAAAGATTTTAATTCTTTCTTAAATAGAAAGAAGGGTACAGAGTTATGGAAAAATATCTGTACTAATGGATTTTGGTGTTTTGATGTTCTGTGACAGGTGGGGCTTAATCACATTGCTTTTCCAGAGATTATGAATAGCAGACAGAAAATTCAATTTGGATAAGCAAACTACAGCAAGAGCAAACTAAATAAAAGAATTAATTAAATGCATAGCAGTTATGAAGATGAAAAAGTAATCTCGCCATTAAGAATATTTTATAAAGCAATCCAGGTATTTTGAAATATACTGTTCTTGGTGTGCTTTAATTATTTTTCAATGACTTTTCTTAGGAATTTGGACAAATTATGCACGAAACTCTTTGCAGAAAAAAGCCCCGTACTGGATAGAGTGTAACATACCATTGTGGCCTTGATAAGTTTTCTTATGACCTTATGACTTATAAGGACAAAAGAGCATGGAACATGTGGATCTCACTTACCCATGCTCCTGCCATATGTAAGCTGTTTACCACATCACGCTCTGGATCTGTCATCTGAATGGACGAGATGTGTTACGCATTATTAAAGAGGAATGCAAGATTGATTTCCTTTTGATTTCATCTCTCTCATTATTATCAAGGCTAAAATTGTCGACATTTATGCATTTTAGCAGACATTAATTCCGAGTTAATTACAAACAGCCTTGACATCATAATTGATTTTCTTTTATGTGTTTCCACAAGGTTACACATTTAGTTGGAGGATAAAGAAAAAAAAAGCATCTGCATGTACTACATGGAAGTGGTCATCAGTTGACAATGTCATGGGGAAAGAAGTGATAAAGTGCGTCTGTGGGTTATATTGTGCTTGCAATAAATGCCGTCATTTCCTGATTACTAACCAAGGTTAATACATTGATTTTGTAAAATTTCTGCATCTATGAGGTCTATACATGGTTGAGGGCTATACAGGATTGCATTTCTTTTATTGTACTTGATCTGATCTAATTGTGATTCAGTGGGTAATGTTTAGTAAACTGAGGTTAATAGATGGGTGAGGTTAATACTTGGGTGAGGTCAATACATGGTTTTGTTTTTTTTAGTTTGCATAAAACACTGACCTATATTGGGGACCTTATATTGGGGAAATTACTGTGACATCTTTGCAGAGAGCATCTATACTAAACTACAAAAGCTGCTATTGTGTCAAAAATCACAAACTAACCCTCTGGTACCTTCTGGTTCTCACTTTAATTATTTGTGTCATTTGTGTTCCCCCAAGCTTTCCATTTTAACATTCCAAACAGATGCTTGCCATCAGTTCTTATAGCTGTTTCAGACATCGTTTTCGTTTGTGTTGAAATGATCTATTATCAGTTAAACGTCTCAGCATTCTGCTCTTTCTCTGTGAATGTAGGTAACATGCTTTGGAATCAAGTAGGTCTCTACACTTACACTGACTCAAGCTAGAGATACTCATCTGTAAGGGCCTTGAAGTCCCTCTGCATCCCAGTAAACCCAAGTTATAATGCCTCTAAATGCATTTGTCACTTGGGAGCAGAAAGCGTTTTATCATTATTTGTCTTATTACTCTGGTGCATTAGGGAATCAATAGCAAGCCACTACCTGTGACTGTGTTGTCCAGCAAAACTAATTATGGTCTTTATCCCGAAAGCCTCTGGACGAAGAGAGGGAAAAGAAATAACGAATCATAAAGATGCCTCCTGATCCACTGTATAAGCCAGAACATTACAAGACTAGCTCACTGTTTATGTGTTTATTTTGTTTGTTTGTTTAGCATTCCTAATATAATGTTCCTAATAAGCATTCCAAGATCTTTTTTATAGTTGCTTTTATGGACAATTTTTTTCTTTGCAGAGCAAAAAAATATACAGCAACCAAATACAACAGCAAGATCGAATAAGCATAGCCTGACTGAACCGTTCATCCAATCACATAGCGTGCAGTATAGAATCCCATGGGGAGTGATAGAATGAGATGTTCGAAGGCGATGTATACAAATGAATCTGTAAGTCATTACATACAAATGGGTTGGGAAGCGCAGGTTAATGGAGGAGCTATTTACATAGTCGTTTCATGCCACTCACTAGCTGAATGCATCAACATGCGGAGGGTTTCTTATGGACATAATACCACAGTCTCATCCTTGCATCTGGTTTTAATTTTTTTTCAGATTCTCAGTGGCCAGTTTTTGATTATATTCTTCTCTCCACTCACACTTTCTTCTATCCTTTATTGGTAGTTCTCATTTCTCTGTGTACATAAAAATCAGAGTGCTTACAGTTGCAGTCCAAACATGAGCGGGCTAAGTCGTAAATCTCTCCAGACCTTTTCTCTTCTTTTTTTTGGTTCATTCTGTCATGAGGAAGGGAGAGAGTGGCTGGTTTTAAGCCCTCTCACATCTCCTTGCACTTCTTGGAAAGTCTCAAAGACCTTAGCCAGTCAGTCAGATAACCAGCAAGCCAGCCAGAGGAGCGGTGACAGGAAACAATCTCGGAAGTCGCCAAGGCTAGCCCTGGAATGCTTCCGATGCTAATTTGATTTCCGGCGCATTATCATCGGAGCTCCTCGGCACAGTCTAAGCCAATGGCACTGTCCCACTATACCCAATGTAATGCGATTCCCTCAAGCTGGAGCACTAATCAGTGAAGTTGCCATGGGTGAGGGAAGGATACATTTGCCTTCATTATTTACTATTCATACAAACAGCTCATACACGCCCTAGAGTATTGTTGAGCAGGTTTAGTCGGAAGTAGTTAAATCCTTTTATGGAGTGTCTCCCACCCCTCTATCATTTTGATGGAGACTCTATCACAGTCTCTTTCAGTACAACACTCAGCATCACTGATGCAGCTGGTCTTAATGGCAATGTGCAATTTAGAGTTAGAGTTTTCAATCTACATTATTTTTCAGGAGTGCCAGAGATTCAGAAGACCCTCAGTTGAATCTGTTAAGTCCAAATTAGCATTCAGTGTGATCATAGTCACTTTTTCAATATGCAAACTTACCTCTGTCCTCTTAGGTATCAGGTTATTGAAATCTCATAGAAAGAGAACATATTGAATTTATATAATCCACCTTCATACCTTAGTCTAATACTTAGTCATCTTCCTACACAGAATCCACGCCCATCAAATCATTCAGCACTCAGTTTTGGTTTCATTAAGACAAATATTTCCACCAGGGCTTTCTATGTGGAAAAAACAAATGTGACTTGATACAGGAAACTGGATAGGGTCCAAGTTATAATCAGATCCTAATCCAAAACACCCTTTTCTTTCATGCTTTTTTTATTTTTTCACAAAAAAATGTCAAGTGTTATACTTGAGTTCTGAAGATCCTTCATCATATGTGAATGGCTACGGTGAATGACTAACTAAGCAACAAGGTCTGAATTTTGGTGTGGGAAGAGTGGAGTGAAGGGCCTTAATGACTACGTGAAAGGTAGTGGGATGATTGGAATTCTGTGTGGTAGTGATGGTGTTACTCTGGAATACAGATGAGATAGAATGCGGAAAGAGTGAAACAAAAAAAATAAATAAATAAAACCCTATACCTCACCTCTGCTGTGGTTCAGAGAGGGAGAGAGAGAGTGTTACAGGATGTTTATTGGAAATGGTACATTCTCAGCATTCATCCTAGCTGTAGCTTCTCAATTATTTATTTTTGGGGAAGTGGCCAGGCTGTGGTCTATCGGTATCATATAGTCTCTCAAATAGACTCTGGGAAACTAAATCCTGTGTCATTAGCAGTAATAGTGTCCTCCAAGCTGAATTTAATCCTTGGACTTGTTATCTCATTCTGAAGCAGTCTAGATATCTTATTACAGTGGCCTATAAGGTATCTTTGATTTTCAACGATAGAAACCTCTCAATCGGTTTTATTACTGGGTCTGTCATTAGTCTGTGGTAGCTTTTGTAATAGTGTGTCAATGATGCATAATATGTACTAGGGATACATAATATCCTGTTAAGGTCACCCATACTTTAGTGCCTCTGTCTGGGTAGAGTGTGCTCGTGTGAGAGGGATCGCAACATTCCAACCCCATCCGTTCCCATTTAATCCCAGCCTCTCCCAAACCATCCACCCAGTCACTCTCCATTTGCCTCTTGGAACTTTCGCATTGCTAAGGCTGGCCTGAATCATGATGGGCCTGAGCAATTGATGCTTTCTGAGGTGTACTTCTTTCAAGTGATGGATCACCAAGAAGGTGCGTGTGTGTGTGTTTCTGTTTAGGCCTGTGTCATTGTCTCAGTGCCTGCATATATGTGTGTGCCTAAGTGCATATAAGCAGCATTAGTGAATGTACTGTATGTGTGCTTAGGGAATTCAACTATCCTGGCGCCTCTCAAGCTGAATGGAGGTGATGGCTAAAAGCACTTTGTAAATAATGCACAATATTCAATATGGCTGCTGCGTGACTGTTACAGTCGAACCTTCCTCCTATGTGAAACACACTAGTGATTATAGTTCTTTATTTCTCTCTCTCTCTCTCTCTCTCTCTCTGTCTTTCTTGCATGGTCTCACATAGGTGACTATGCTTAAGTCATCTTCTGTAGCACATTTAGCCAAGCCTTGCTGGTGTGAATTATGAATAAAGGAAGAGAAAACCATGCTGAAAGAAAATCAGTTAAGTTCATTAGACATTTGGGTGCTGCTTGATATTTAGAGATGTTGCTCAATCATGAAAATTAGTTTCCTCTCTAGCCAAGCCTCAGTGGCATTCATTTCTCCTTCTTTCGCTTCTCTCTCCTTTCATTCTCTCTCTCCCTCGTTCTCTGTCTTTCTCATTCTCTCTTTTGGCAGGCCTCTGTCACTGTCCCTCGCCTCTCTCCCTCTTCCTCTCACTCTGTCAATCTAAATCATTCTTGCTCTCTCACTTCTTCTCTCTTTCGCTCTTCTCTCTCTCTTTCTCTCTCTCTGTCTCTCTCCTGCTTTCCCCCTCCCTTCCCCTACATACACATTTTGCATGCAGTTTGTTAAACACTGGAACTAATTAATCTTTAAGGGAAGAAAAAAGGGAGATTTTCAGCACAAAATGACACAGATGAAGACAGAAATTGGCTGTGGGGTTTTTTGCATGATGAATACAAATGGCAACAGCCCTTTTCTCAGGCTAATTGTCTTTATGGCATTCGTACATTTAAAGGCTTTCTCCCATTGACACTTTCAACTCTCACTGTGGCTTCCCACCCTCGTATGGCATCCTTTCATTTGTCTTTGTTGTGTCATTGTTTGTTTGTTTTTTTCCCTCACAATCTGAAAAGCCGATTTGAAGACGTGTGTGTGTGCGTGTGTTTGTGTGCGTGTGTGTGTTTGTGTTTGTGTGTGTGCATTGCGGCTGTTATGAGATTACAGGCAGCGTTGAGAATGGTGTAAACGTTTTTGTTTTTCACCTCAATGAGGTACACGTGCCACGGGGCAGGTGCCAACACTGTCTGGAAGAGGCTTTCCCACCGCTGTCGTCGTTGTGGTGGTGATGGTGGTGGCAGTGGTGGTGCAGCACTGTGTGTGTCAGTGTCACTCTCATTTCAGAGTCTCTCTCTCTCACACACACACACACACACACACCAACACGAGTCCCCAAAACATGGGCCCCTGTATTTATTGGCAATGACCATGCTGCAGGCCAAGCTTGGGGGCATAAAAGGCCATCAACAAACAAATATGTCAATCTCTCCCTCTATCTCTATTTCTACCTCTCTCTCTATCTCTATCTCTCTCTCGCCCCCTTTTTTTGTTGTTAGTTCACCGGATCAGCTGAACAGGTCCTGCCGTCCTGTCAGCATGCCGAAGGGCATTTGATCGGCACACTGCAGTGCCACTGCTGTTCTCTGTAAGTGGTCGCCTTAAAAGTCATCAGGGCGGGCGATTTTGCCCCTCAGGTGGACCTCAGGGGGTGGTCAGACCAGTGCTTGTATGTCAGCATTTTTATGTCACATCTCTGCCTTCACGCACCTCAGCATGACTCAGTGGCCTCCATTTTCCAGTCTTTCCCCTTGTTTCCCATTAAATGCTTATATAGCCATGTTCTGCAGGCATGCTGGCAAACATACTACAGTAATGCATATATCATAACTATAGAGGTAGAAATAGGTATTATCCCCCAGACACTTCAATTTATGATCTAACCCGATGCAGTTTCATTTATTACGTATACACAATTTTGTAATCATAAGATTAAATATTTCATATGCTTTAGTGTAAGTGTGAGTGTTAATGATGGTGGAGATATCACCGAGTTGATAGGGCATGGCAATCCTTGGTGCAGGCACATGCTCACAGAAATGTGAGCGCACCCATGCATGCACAGTAGAACACACACACTTGCACGCACGCACACACATACACATATAAGCAATATTTTAGTTATGCATATGCTTCAACCTCTCCTGGAGTGAAGACATTGCTGTTCTCTCCAGCAGTAAGAAAATGGGTCAGTAAAAGAGAGTGTTGTAATGAAATGAGGCCACAATATACAATTAAATTATCCCAGCTTGAGGGATCCAAGCCTGGTGGCATGGCTGTACTGAGTGTATTTAATTTGATTCTTTTAAAGGAGCTCCATGCACATTTTTATCCACTAGAAACACCACCACTTCAAATAAGGATGTCGGTGGGGTAACAACCCCCTACATTCTCTCTATCTTGCATGCTCTTTCTCTCTTGCTCTTTCTTACTCACTCTCTTCCTCATTCTGTCTTTTTGTTCTATTTTAAAGTGTGAATAGCAGGCGCAAGCTCAAAGCACGCCAGGAGACACAAGCTCACTGCATATGCTAAGGTGTTGTTGTTGAGGCTGAAGCTAATTGCTAACTCTTTAAGCTTACGGATGTAAAGAGCAAAGGACTAAAAAAAATGTGAGAGACATGGAGTGTGTGAGTGTGTGTGTGTGAGACAGAGAGGGATAAGGGCTTGTCTGTGGGAGGCACTGTTCTTCATCTCCCGCGTGCCTTTGTGTAAGCCCCTAGAGGCGTGAGGCGGAGAGCCCAGTGCACTAGGACTGATTCTCGGTGACACCGACACAAGCATCGAACATGGGCTCCCGCAGAAACTTCAAAAGTCCTGCATGTGTACCAGGGTTAAAAGCATGCCGAGACGCAGGGCGCTCTCCTCGTCAGGGGGAGAGGCAGCGGCTTTAATAAGCTTATCTCACCATTAATTTAGGCACAGTTATTGAAGCACAAGGGCTGGGGCAAGGATGGGGGACGGGGGGTTGGTTGGCGCTGAGGCTGAGAAAGAGGCGGTAGGTGGAGGGCTGGAGATTTCTGCTTGGGGTGTCCTCTCTTTTGACCGCTACCTGTGACCGCAATTTCAGGTTCCACTTCAAGCATGACTTTGTTTTGATGATGGGCCCAATTTGTTGGACTCTGAAAGATTGCCCTTGATCTCGGACTTTTACAAGTGTCACAGCATCGGCTGGCTGTGCCAGAGCATATTTATGCATGGAATACATTTGTCAGAATGAACTAAAGCAGACGAAAGAGATAAAGGGATGATGAAACGTTTAAGGCAGAAAAGATGTTTTCCCCTTTATAGACTGATGCCTATGCACTGAAACTTCATATTCTCTATAAATAATACAGAAGGTCTGGTATTACGAAAAGCATATGCCAAAGTACAGAGAAATAAAATTAGTGTCTTGTTTGTTGTTTTTCAGTTAATGTGACATCCATTATGTTTCTAAAAGCCATTTAGCTTTGCAAACCTTTAGAAAACAATATTTTCTTTACCTCATTTCATTTGGCATGATAGGTGCTAGTAATGCGTGGGTCAAGGATTTTTTAATACCCGCACCATCTCGACCCATCATGACAGCCAAACCGCTCCGATTCTTGAAATATATAGGGAAACAAACAAGTAAGCATTTTAAACGTGTATACCCCACACTTCTCTCTTGCTCTCCATCTCTCTCACTCACTGACTTACACACACAGACACTAGTGCACACACTCACACCTCCAACACGCGCATGCAGGCACATGAATCGATAAAGCCTAAGAACATGTGGACTTCTTATCTGTCACCATTATTCACCATCATAAACCATCTTTTAGCACAACGAACCATTGATATGTTGGCTGGATACTGAACGCAGCACTTGCTTTGTGAACACAAATGCTTAAAAAATCCAAAGACAATTTTGCTCTGCAATCAGGCATCAAAACTGAAAACAACCAGCCAATGACTGTAAAAAAAATATTGCTCAGTTCGTCCGTGAACAAACGAGTCTATTGCCTAATTATATCGTGTTTTATTCGTTTATTGCACTTTGTTGTAAAAGACAGATAACCTATTGGTTAAGTGTTAGGAGATGTGTGGCAGGCTATTTTCACTGCACAAATTATTGATAGGAGATCATTCAGTCTTTGACGTGTGGTCTGTGTGCATGTGAGACAGAGCAGGGAAGACACAAGGAGAAGATTTTATCCTCACACAAAAAACAAACCAATGAACTGATACATATAACTTGAACAGGTAAAATGATTGAGATTTTGACCCAACCCACCCGCAACCTGCATTTTCCTCCATGCAGTGCAACAACTCGTAGTATATGCATTCAATATATTTTACACAGTGTACATGCACGGTAAAATATTAGAGCATGGACAAGTTTTCAGATATGAAATGTCTGAATGCTTGTTTGAAAGTCATCTTGATACTTTGTAATCTAGTGTAAAGCCAAGGACAAAGCCACATTCTGCAATAAAGCTCTTTTTAATGAAAAAATTCAATGTGATTTCCTAGATGTTTCAGAAGGACGATACAGAGCTGTCCAAGCACATACCATCTAAGACAGAAAATGACTGTTTACTCAATGACCCTTTCCAAAACTATTTTTTTTTTTTTTAGTAAATACTTGTCTTGACTTCCGCCCTCTCTGTTTTTCTCTCCAGTCATCTGAGATAAAAGTCGGCTGATGAGTTTGCCAAGGATACACATACCATGCTCATAATTCCATAATTCTGCCAAATTGTCTCTCCCTGTTATCCTAAAAGTCTGTTTTTTCAACCTCAAAGCCTGATATTGGCTTTCTCAGTCAAGCCCATCCTTAGTATCTTTTCTATCTTTCTTTCTTTCTCTCTCCTTCTCTCTCTCTGTAACACCAATGTATTTCTGACCTGACTGTGAACTTAAAGGGTTATAAACGAACACCTTTTTACGGCGACGGGAAGAGAGTGCTGTGTTGCCAAATACGGCACTGCATACATCAGACTGACACTGTGCAGCCCGTGCAGTGGAAATGATAAAGTGCGAAGCCCAAATGAATAAAACAACATTATGTCAACAGCCAGGCACAGTGCTAATAGAACACCAAGAGCAAATGAGCACGGTATTAAAAATTTAACCTAAATGGTGCAGTCTGGCCTTAGAAGCTGCTGTGGCCTGCGATTTCTGTTTCTGCTGAGCTCAAACTGCGACTAAGCCCCGTAGTTCAATATGCTGTGAATAATTCAAGCTGAAGTTTTCTTCTTTTTTTCACTTGCCCTCTCTTTCTTTCTCTCTTTTTCTTCATCTTTTTCTTCTTTTCTGCCAGCATTCTGTTGTGAATGGGTTTGAAAACGTGTTTTGGAGCCTTTCCTAGAGAAAGCACGGAAAGATGTCCACCAGTTGAAATAAGCCTCGGCACATGTGGATTAGTTTGACAGCATGCTGACTTCCTGTTTCTACCTGCACTGCACAGATGTGCTCCATGGGCCTGAGTTCATGCTCTCTCTCTCTCTCTCTCTCTCTCTCTCTCTCTCTCTCTCTCTCTCCCTCTCCCCTCTCTCTCTCTCGCCCTTTCGTGAGTCTGTCAGATGTACACAGTGAGACTATCAATCGGGCATTGCTGGCCACCGCGCTGTATGTGTATTCACTGCCATTCACTGATGTGCCATATCTCTCTCTGCTCTGTGCTCATCAGGTTGACATGCAGGTTCCTACCAAAATCACCGGCATCATAACCCAGGGGGCGAAGGACTTTGGCCATGTGCAGTTTGTAGGCTCCTATAAAGTGGCCTACAGCAATGACGGCGAGAGATGGCACATATATCAAGATGAGAAACAGGGGAAAGACAAGGTAAGCCCATCACTATAAAGGTAGAAGAGAGGCAACATGCTCAGAAGAGTTTTGCCATTTAGCCAGAGCCAACTGGACTGTTATCTAAGCATGTTATCCAAGCATCATTTACCGCTGCAGCTCATGCAGAAATCCCTGTCCAAAAAAATTCCCTTTGTACTGAAATCGTCAGGTAATTGGTTGTAAAACTGCTAAACAGGTTTGGCTAGAACAGTGTGTTCTAGAGCCATGCATATGCAGTATATTTAGTGGAAGGTATAGAGGGGAAAAAAAACTCATTTGCTGCCGAGCCTTCCTCTTTGAATTTTTCTTTCCTCTCCACCTTGATGAGCACAGCAGTGGCTTATCACATGCCTGGGTGCACTCCGCCAGGTCAACTTGGAGTTCTCCTGCCCAGTCAGGCAATCAGATAACAGCAGGCCCTAACAGACCTGACCCACACCTTGTTTACCACCCTTCAAAGGGCTACACATGTTCATCTCTGAGATTGGTCCCCTCCAGCCACATAGAAAAGCTCCCCTCCCCTCCCCTCTCCTCCTCTCCCCTGCCCTTGCCTGCTCTGCTATCAGCAAACTAGTGTAGGACTTGTTTTGGAGTTTCATGTCTCTCCATATTTGTTTTTGTATGTATGTGTGTGAGATGTGGTGTGTTTGTATGTGTCTGTGTGCCTAACAAATCTCGTAATGATAAGAACTCCAATCTGCTCTGGAGGTAATAGGGGTCGGTTAAATGAGCAAATAGAGGCACTTAAGTGCAGCTTGAGTGCCTCAAATCATCAGCCATGGTGGTTTAAAATACCCTAAAGTAGGCCTTTATTCCAATGGGCCTACAGTATGCATCCCTGTAGTGCTGGGCAGGAGAGGAAATGGTTGGAGGGTAAATGGAGATGGTAAGGGGGGTGAAGGATGACAAACTGTGTGCCGTAATGAAACGCTGCACATCAGTTTATGACCTCATTGAACATTTGTCTTCTAGAGGACCATTTGTTACACACTTTTCTCTCTTGTTCTCTTGCTTTTGTTCTTGCTTTTTTCCTCTTTTTCACTAGACATTTCACTAGGCCCAACTAGTGTCTCTTTTCGTGAGAGCTAAAATAATAATAAGAATAAACTGAATAGATTAACAGAGTGGACACTTACACCTTACATAAGGAATAAAGACAGACTTTCAGAGATGTATCAGCACCTAGGCCTATACATACAGCTCTGTCACAGATCTCCTTCAGACAGTTAACTTAAACAGGATCTGCTGATATTCACTTGCACGTCATTTCAACTCAGGTTGGGACACCTGTTATTAATTACAATAATAACAAACATTAGTCGCAAAACTCATCTTCACAGCCGAGGTATTCCACATCCTCGAAGCTGGAATTGCAAAGGTCCTGCACGCACGATTCCTTTGATAAGTACTCACTGACGTCTGCGAAGCAGCTCTTAATCTCCTCACGGAGCAGGTTCATGTGCCTGGTAAACTCGGTGCATAAAAACCTCCACAGTGCCAGCAGACTGCTTCAGCAGCAGTGGAAAGTGCCATTTTTTCGACTCTGTAATCCAGTTTGCGCACAAAAGCATCCAGGGCGTCTTTGCGATGCACAGGGGCGCCGCCAGGGGGATAAAAGTTAGGAGGATTCCAAGGGCCTGGCACTGGCACTGATAGGGGGCTCTAGAGAACATTTTAATATTATAATCAATGTTTGGGAGGCCCAAAATTATTTTCTGTCATAGGGCCCCAAATTTCTAGCGGCGCCGCTGGCGATGCATGACATTTGATTCAGGTCCCTGCATCCGCTTGTTTGTCTCATTGTAGAGCGTGAACATGTCCGCCAGGTTTTGATCCAAAACGCTTCAGTCAGCTGTTCACGATTTTGTGATCTTGCAAAAACTCGTTTATTTTTTCTTGCTGTTCCAGAAAACGCACAAGCACTTGTCCACGCAACAACCACCGCTCCTCCGTGTGTAGCAGTAGTGCTTGAATAGTTTAGAATAGTTTCATTGTGCTTGGCCCCCTGGTGTCATTTCAGTTTGCTTGGCTTCATGCTGTCATTAGCTAGCTTCTCACCACAAATAACGCGCTCTGGCCGAGAACTGTCCTGTCCTTCGATCAAACCAAAATCAACGTAACTCTCTAGATATTGTCTTGTTTTCTTCTTTGATAAAGATGAATCATCGGTCGTTTTACGTTTCTCAGACATTGTGTTTTATTCATAAAATTATGCTGACAACAGGAAAACAATTGGGGGATGAATTACCCCAGGTTGAGAACCACTGTTCTATACTATATATATATTACTCTATACTACACCTTTTTTCTCTTTCTCTCTATGCTTTCATTCCTACTCTCTCACTCCTTTCTCTTAGTTTCTCTCTGTTCATCTGTCTGCTTCAGCTTCTCTTGTTCTGTCCCGAGCGCACGTACACATGTAGGCTGCATCTCCTCTTTCTCCTCCTCCCCCTCCTCCCTGCTCTCTTCTCCAGCACTTTGCTCAAGAAGTTCATTTCAACAGCAGCAATGATCTTTGGAGTTGGACCCCTGCCTGCCAAGCGTCTCATTGTTCCGAAGGATAGTCCTGAGCTTATTGACAGTTAGGCATCCTGGATCCTGTAATAATGATTTCAGCCAGTTGGCAAGCCTAGGAGGATAGAAGAGAGAGTGTGTCTCTGTGTGCGTGTGTGTGTTTGGTGGGGGTGGTGGTAGATATGTGGTAGATAAAAATCACACATTTAGAAACTAGTACAATATCATTTGAGATACTGCAAAAATTGTGTATTTTTTGTGTGTGAAAAAGTTGGGAGTCAGACGTGTGGCACGCTGTACATCCATGACGGACAGTATTAGTGAATTTCACATCAATTTTAGTTGCCAGAAGTCCATATATCAAAGTTAGTAGATGGCAATGACATCCTTTTTTATGTGAAATTCTGCAATTCATGAGAGGAAAAATGCTTTCATAATCTCGCAATTTATTTATATAGCTCTGGTGAATGATGGCACCACACATGCAAAATCTCTATTGATTTGTCTGTACAGCTCCCACAAGTCAGTGACAGAGGGTTAATTAGCCACTGAATAGATGCTGTCCATGTTGGTCAAGCATCAATACCATTTGAGATGGTGCTAAATCAGATCACCCCCCCCCCCCCCCAAACCTAGATTAGCTGACATGTAGAAGCAGGCAGTAGCCATGTTTGTGCCTCAAATGCGAAAACCTATTGGTGAAGGGTCAGGATTAGCTTTGATTAGTGTGAGTGTGTTACCGTTCCCCCCGCAAGCTTAAAGACAAGAGTTCGATTAACAGTAACTCACGCCCTCCACCCATCCCCCACACCACACACACACACACACACACACGCACATTCACACCCAGAGGCCTTAGCCTCAGCTTTGCGGTGAGTGTGGGATAGAAACATAAATGGGCGCCGTCCAGCTCTGTGCGGTCTAAGGCAGCCACGGGGGGTTAGAGGAGAACAGAGCGAGCCGCGGGCTCCCACCCCTCGCTTAAGTTGTAAATAATGAAGTATGGCCACCGGTCAGCCCCAGAGCCAGTCGGTAATGGCCGCCCTTGGACTTGAATCATTTCACAAATCGATGCCGTGGAAAACGCTGGCCTTCGGGTCAGATGAAATCCGCCAGCCAGAACCAATAGAGCTGAAATGGACCACCTCGTTTCCCAGATACTCCACATGCTTTAGGGAAGGAAGAATTCTGTTTAGGGAGGGTGGTATTTAAAGCAACATTTCCTTTTCACAAGGGTATTGCTTTACTCATAACTGTGAAGGGTTATTGGCATAATTTTGCTAATACTCAGAGGGACCGCCAAGAGTCAATCAACCCTAAGCCCCGTTGGTAGAGGTCGGTAGGAATAAGAATGAGAAAATTTTGTACAACACGGACCAAATTTGCGAAGCGGTGACTAACACTAACTGAACAGGGCACAGGAAAAGGACACTGAAACAGAATTTCTTTGGCCTAATCAGTTAACTGCTGTTTTGCTATTACATTGTACATTGTATGTAATTTCCTTATTCTTATTCCTGCCCACAGCACTTGGCAGCTTCATATGACAGGGCTATGGGTTGATTGACTCCAGACTATTTCTTTAACTCTTTTAACACATGAAGACATGCAGCTCAGAAGAGATTGCTGTTGCCCCACATGCAACCTTCCCCCTTTAATAAGGGGGTTCACTAAGGGCAACATACCAGCTAGAACAGCCACTGGAACTAGGTCCAGGTCCAAAAGCCAGGTCCAATAGCTACTGGTACTTTAGGTTGTGAAGTGTTTTTTTATAGACAGTGTGTTACATATTGTTACTAGTATTAAGTAGTAAGTAATGGGAGACTTAATGGAGATTGCATATAGTTTTGACTGGAGTTGTTACCACCTTGGACTTAATCCATTATGCGTCGATGGACACACTGATATCTCAAACCTTTTTCCTCCAAAGCTGTGTAGAGACATCTGTTGTAAAGAGCTTATTTTTTATATTTCTTGCCCATATTGATTTGCTTTGTGTCAGCCAAATATTTTTGACAGTCTTTTCTACAGTGTCTGTCTGGAGTACAAACCCTCACAAACACACACAAGCGCGCGCACACACACACACACACACACACACACACAGATGGGGAGAGAGAGAGAGGGGGAGAAAGAGAGTCAATACCACATAGCCACTGGATTCAGAAATTATTTATTTTTTTCCCACTTGTAGGGCTTATAACTTTATTTGTTTTATGGTGGACCTTGTAGTGTGTAGTCCTCCTTTCAAAGTCTGTGTGACCTGTTCAGTTCAGTGTGTGTGTGTGTGTTAGCTCTGGAACTGATTGTATTTGGTTGGCTACACTTTGGAGTGCAGCAAATTGAGAACCAGTCAGGAAGATGCAGGAGGGGACACTGCATTTTCTGTGTTGATTTGTCTCTGATTTTTTATGGATGCCTCTATCTCTGCAGCGCTTATACAGTATGCCAAACAACTCCAAAACAAGTCACATAGACGTGTGTCGTGTGTCTGGACAGCTTTTAAATTCCTGGTGGTGTTCAGTTTAGAAATGCCATACTGTACATCTATTTGAAATGCAAGGTGTAGTGAAATGCTCTTTGGTATATATTTTTATATATATTTAAACACACACACACACTCGTACATTGACCATTATTAGATATGTTTTGTTCCATAAGATGAAATAATCTTGTTTTCATGTCTAGTGAGTAAATTAATGCAAGCAACAAAGTGCTTCATGAGGTGACTAATCAATCAACTGGCACATTTTTGGCAGCAAGAGTATATTATAAAGTGTGGTATAGTATGTAGGTAAGTAAGCTAGTTGTGCAGCCATAATTCACATTATCATTTTGATACTTGTGGGGAAGGCAAGATCAATAAAGCATTGGCCTAAGCCTAAGAGAAATCCGAACTACCCCAGAGTGGGCTTGAAGGGAGCTACAGCAATATTTGATGTCTGAATCTATCAGCAATTGTAAATAAAATCCTTGACTCAGGAGTTTTTTCAGGGAGCGCATAATCCAAAGTCTCAAGTATGTTTCTGAGAGTAGGGTGAAGTGATGCGTTCTACCATTGTTTGCTATGGCAATGGAGGGCTCAAGAGAGAAGGCAAAACTTTTCATTGATGTATTTCAAGGGTTGTTTGGGGTCAGCTGGCTGGCTCTTTATTTTAATATGAATGAGCAGCAAATAGGACACAGACCAAACTAGATGGATCCATAAGGGGAACAAAAAAATGAAAAAGAATAAAGTAATAGAAAGAAAAATTGCCCTTGTGTCATTGACTGTCTCTCATCATAGAGCAGCCCTCAAGGTATTTTGTGCTCTTGTTTTCTAAGAAGGTGGAGTTAGACAGGTCTTTGCTGTCTCTGGGAATAATGCGAGTAAAGGGAGAGCTGTGTCCTTTGGATCAGTGGGCCTGATGCTATACATTAAAAGAGTTCACTGCAACTCACTGTAAAAGTAGGCTTGGTTCTTCACATTGCCAATAATTCTTATTCTAGTTTTACAAGTAAACACATGAGCATATAGGTTGAACTAATGGGGGCAGTGGTAGCATAGTGTTTAGGGAACCTGGCTAGCACACCACCGTTGTGCCCTTGAGCAAGGCACTTAACCCTAAGTCGCCCTGAGCAATTCATAGTTAACCAAAATGTAAGTCCCTTTGGATAAAAGTGTCTGCTTGAACATTGAATGCATAAACAAAAATAATAATAATAAAAATGGAATGAGGCTCGCTAGCCCAGTGGCTTACCCTTGTCTGCCCTGTTTAACACAAAAAAATTGTTTACTTGAATGGAATATTTCTTCTGTCAAATGTGAAAACATGCATTTCGTCAAACAAGCTATCAAGACCCAGTCCCCTCTTTATTTCTCTGTTCTCTCTGTCCTCTTCATTGAAGGAGTTTTAGGAAGAGATTTGTGAAGTGTGACCTCTCCTCTCATCTCCTCTCCTCTCCTCTCATCTCCTCTTTCCTCTCTCCACACCGAAAACAAAATGACTGAGCCACCAGCTATGTGGTCAGGCATGCAGATAAACAGCCCAATCAAAGCCTTCATGGTCAAGGCACACAAACTCCAATGCCACCCACACTAAAGCCAACACGTTTCTGTGGGCTTCTTAATCCATGTTGACAATGCAAGGCTTCCCTTTTCCCTGCCCCCTGTCCTTTCTCTCCTTTGCTCTGAGTATAGCTGATTCATGTTTGTGTGATGAAAGTCTCCAATGCCTCTGAGTGAACTCAGATGAACTGTGCTCCCCAGATGAAGATCTGCAAAGCAGCCCCGATACCAGTCATCTGTGCTCGGCAGAGCCAGGGCCTTTACAACAGCCTCTTTAGGTTCCAAAGATTTGAGCCCAAGTCGATTCTACACTTCCTGTTAGCATTTTAAAAAAAATTAGACACACATAAAAGGTGTGTGTGTGTGTGTGTGTGTGTGTGTGTGTGTGTGTGTGTGTGTGTGTGTGGAGGGGGGCGGGAGGTTGTTTGGGGGTGGGTGAAGGGTCTTGCAGTGTGCAGCAGCAGGGTGGCCAGTGTTTTCCTCCTTCTCTGCTGTTAAGTCTTGGCCCAGTGAAGTAGGTGGAGAGGTGTGGGTGGTGGTGGTGGTGGTACTAGTGGTGGTGCTTGCGGCATCGTGACATGAGTGGAGGTGGCAGCACACATGAGGCTGTCACACCAGCCACCTCACTTGCAAGCTGGGCTGCTGGGGGAGCGCGTTGTGTGCCGAATGGCAGTGAACGTGTAAAGTGCTTGTGGTGTTTACAGGCAAGCCTGGCTGCTATCACACTGGCTCCCTCAATTATTTACACCTCTTACCCATGCTCTGACGTGAGGCAACTTTTTTCTGTGGCTGGTAATAAGTATGCAAAGCACGCACATACAGACACACACACACACACACACACACACACACACACACACACACACACACACACACACACACATATGTACACACTTGCACATTCACATATCTTCTGGCTGTGAAAATACCTCATAACAGTGTGCATTTGTATGTGTTTATGGACGTGTATATGGGGGTGTGTTTTGCATATGGGAGTGGGTGAACGTGTGCATGAATGATTTCTGTTCAACCCTCACAACACAAAAATCCTTCAAGAGAATACAGTAATTTTAGTGTAAGAAGTGAATTAAAAAAGAACTCTCCCCTTGAAATTGCTTGAGCCTGTGCAAGTTGCTGGAAAGCATCTAATCTGCTTCCTCATTAAGGTTAACAACTGATGGAGATTGTTGTGTTTGCCCATGTCACCTCTTATTTTATCCTTTCTGTGTACTCTTTCCAAGGGATCGTTTAAAAATTCATTTTGTCTTATCTCCTTATCATCATGCTTCTGTGTAGCTTAGGGTTTTTCATGTTTTTTTTCCACAAACAAACTAATTAAAAAGAGTTGTAATTTGTCACCAAACCCATTACATTGGGCCGCTTCAAGCTGAAAATAAAGGAATAATACCTTTTCAAACTAGCTAACAATTTGCATTCAAAGAGACCTTTAAAAGTGTAGCAAATGAGCTCAAATGAAATCTTCAAAGCTAATTATATTGCTTCTTCTTTCATTCCATAGAAATCTTAGGCAATTATTTGGCCCTTGTTCTGCAGCTACCATAGAAGATATTGATGGTATTTTAAGAAATCATTTTCTTACAAAATGTGATTAAGTACTGTCCAATTAAAAACAATCTTTGTGTAATTTGTACATTTGTTGTATCAGGGTATTATTCTTTAACATTAGGTAGATTGCATTGGATTTACACCACTTCTTTTCAGCAGTTCCATTTGATGATTTGAAACAAAACTGTAGAACAGTAGAAGCTAAATTGCTGTAAAACATGCACAGAAACAGCAACCCAGACCTAATTTTACCCTCAGAAAGCAAGCAAATGTGATTTTACGAAGCATATTTTTACTTTTACTCTTCTCCTAATTTTTCAGCATTTTGGAGTCTAATTGGACTTTTTGCTTTTTTATTATGCTATTTTGTTTCCTTGGATCATTAATCATGTAGTCTGGCATGCATTTACTCTACTTCTCCACAAAACAAAAACAAAAAGGCACAAAAAAATGTGCAGCCAAATTGTAAAATGTTTGTCTTTAAGCCCTCAAAGCTATTGTGTCTGGCTGTGACCCCATTTCAGACTGCTGTGTTGAGGACAGCAGCGATGTGCCATGTTTATGCATGAGCCCAAACCACAGTGGGCTCCTCTTCAGCTCTCCTCCTTCATCAGGTGTGAGAGGCGCTTCCAGCGGAGGAAAAGTTTCAAGCTCATCATGGGCCCTGTGCACAAGGGCCTTCTCCAAGCCAACAGAGGAGCCCTCATCAGGCTCTTACTCGGCACAGCTCCCCACCTCCACACAGTCAGCTCTAGGGAGTAAGGCAGCCCCCCACTACCCCACCCCACCTCCCTTGTGCTGTGGCAGAGCTTCAGGCAAGCTATGGAGAGAAGAGAGAAAGAGTGTGTGTGTGTGTGTGTGTGTGTGAGAGAGAGAGAGAGAGAGAGAGAAGGAGCAGGAGCAGGGCGCTTCTCCCAAAGACGCATTCCGCACTGCTCTTTTTTCTCTTTGTCCTTTTCTCTCTTCTTCCTTCCACTGGCTCACAGGCACCACCTCTGGTATGATCTTGTTTCCTTAATAAGCTACAGCTTTTGAATGGATTTTTTTTGCCCCACTCTCCCCCCACAAGCGTCTGTTTGCTGCTAATCCTTGCCGAGTGCTGGCCTGCCGTCACACTTGAATTTTCGACACTGACGCCGTCTTAAGGCTCCTCAGTGTGCTCTGATTCACCAAGAGCACCAGAGCCCAACAGCAGGGATTCTCAAGAGGTGCACAAGTGTCTTATTAACACAGACACCCCTGTAGCCTCTTTGTGGATGTTCAAGGACCTTTCATCAGGTCTGATGCTGGAAAAAAAACTAAACTGTGCTCTTGCTTCTCAATACACACACAAAACGGCACTTAGCTAATTAGCTTAAACTCTTTACTTGCTCACACTCAAACTGACTACCTGTCTGACCTGTCTGACTTTCAGCAAAAGTCAAAAGCATGAACACCAAAACTATAAAGCAAACAGCCGTGCCCCCCCCCCCAACAACACACACACACACACACACACTCACATTCACATTCACATTGAAGAGGTTGTGTAGCAAATGTGTCATTCACAGCATACAGCAGCATGTGTCAGTTGAGCAATCCCCTTCCCACACATTTAATTGTGATGATCATTGTTCTCATGGAGGCTTGTCCATAGGACCATGGACACAGTTACTCCTCATTCTAATGTCTAATTGTCTTCACAATTTATCACACTTGGGTCTATAATTAAGAACAAAATTGGTGCTCCACCCTGCCAGTGTTTCTTTCTGTTGACCATAAACACAAGATGAGTGCTCTGCCTCCAGTCAACACACTGTTCTCAGTTGCATTGTTATGGCATTGAGTTTAATAAGCCTCATCCCAGTGGTTGAAATGCTCCATAAATGCCCTAGTTGTCTGTTTCAGTAGCACACTTTTTGTCTTTTTGTCCATTAGTTTATGGTACAATCCCATTTGGTAGTATCCCCTATATTTAGACCAAAAAAAAAAAACAAATCTCTACATTGGGATAGATGGGAAAATCTGCTGTTTTACAATAATAGCTGATAGCTAGTTTTTATGCTTTGGTACAGTTGATGTACCAATGCAGAAGATGGATGTTGAACAGAGAGAGAGCATGCAGTTTGTGCCTTTAGCATTGTAGAGAGGTTTTGAAGATGCAGAGCAAAGAGGCTGAATCAGCAAAGCTTCTGTCAAGCTCCTTTTGTTCTCTTGGTTGACGAGGAGGAGAGATGACAGTGGGCCAGTAAAGCAGAGTGTAATCTGTTTTCCTCCATCCTCTCTGAAACATACTGTCTAATGGCTTTGATGGAGTCATCATGAGAAGCCTCTAAAGCTGAAAAACTCTGATGTCGAAGCCTTTGTGAGTCATGAGTTGTCTGTGTCCTCCAGCTCAGCCCTGTGTCTGTTTGCAAACATCTTGAACTCCAGTTGCACCTGAAAGTGGACCAATAACTCAATGTCCGATTGCTTTACTCCTCTCTCCCTCTTCCCTTGCAGGTCTTTCAGGGCAACTTTGACAACGACACACACAGAAAGAATGTGATAGAACCCCCGATTTATGCCCGCTTCGTGCGAGTGCTGCCTTGGTCATGGTACGGACGGATCACCTTACGCGTGGAGCTGCTCGGGTGCACGGAGGAGGAATGAACTATCACCATTCTGACCCCTTCCCCAACACGTGCAGGAGTCAGCCCCTCCAGTCCTCCAGTCCCCCCTCCCCCTCGCCCCCCACAGTCAATATAAACTGTGTCCAAGATGTATAAAAGAAAATACGTTTCCAATGGATTTTTTCAAGAATTGTTTCAGAGTGGTTTTTTTTCAGATGTGGTTGGTGGGAATTTTGATTTTGTACAATACTTAAAAAAAACACACACCCACAAACAAACACTTGCCCGTAAAATAATGTTTGTCCTGTTATTCCTTTATTTTGTTTTGCTTTTATTTTCAATGTTGCCATCACTTCTGAGGAAGCATATGTGTTATTTTTGATTGGGCTAGACTGGGGCTTAAGAAACTATTAGTTAAGTGGGGATGGAATGGGCATTGGCAGTATATCACTCTGGTCAAGGTTTAAGCTACTGTACAGTGTCACTTTTACACAAAGATCTAAAAACCCTGTCTAACATTATTCACATTTCATGATGAACTGTATTGTAGCTCATAACAAAATAACATATCACTAATATCGCTGTAAGATAACTATTTCTACTTTTGCTGAAATAACTCCCCCAATCCAGACACTAATATGATCAATGAAACCATTGTGTGCAGGAGAACAATATCAATGCTGTTGTATTGTATATGAAACAGTAAATGATTGCATGGCGCATAGATTATATAATATTTATTGTATATGAAGACAATTCAGTTGAACTCCATTCCAAACTACTTTATTTTAAGGATATATATTTTTTGTGATTTTTTTCATAGTTCTGAGCTGCAAAACTATGTAAGTAAATTACTTGCTCAAAGCAATTCAAGCAAAAAAAGATGCAAAAAAGTGGCACTGCGGTACTGACACTGAGGTAGGAGGGTTAAGTCTAAATCTAGGTTTGCTAATACATGCTCATTTTCACGTTTATTTAATTTATTGCACATAACATTCCATGTTGTAAACTCCCGTTTTTGCACTTTTTGTACTGTTTCTACTTTCTTACTTACTTTACGTTCTTTCACCACTTGCTTGCTTGAAGATTTCTCTCTTTGTCTGTATTTTCTTGTTATCCCTTGATGATTGGTCTTGGTGGTCTTGATGCTCTTTTGATGATTAGAAAACCTCAGGATAGAGAAAAAAGCCCTTCCATTTTTTTTTTGTTTGTTTTTTTGTCAGCACACTGTCCAATCCTCATCCAAAAGTCTAAAATGTTAAGCAGGGAGATATAGATCCTGTATTGAAGAGCAATGATGAATGAATGGTTTAACAAAATGATTATTGTATAGACTACACTATGTGTATTTTTTTTGCAAATACTTAAGGGGCATAACATAATGTAACAGCATTTCAATTATGTATTTTTGAAAGAAAGGAAACATCTTGAGATATAAACATGAGCAGTTCCGCACAAAACTGTCACGTCTGTATTGCCAACACAATGCCATGGTATGGTATGATGTGAATGATGATTACATAAAATTTGGTCATTCACTCTTCTTGGTCGTAGAACAAATTTTATGACATTTTTCACATAATCATTCACATCATGCAAATACTATGGCGTTTTGTTGATGTTATGGACGTGACAGTTTGCATGGAATTGTCCACATATTTATACATCTTCTAACCATTGAGTAGTACAATGAACAGAGCAGTTGTAATATCATTGTAATTCAGTGTTAAATTTGCAAGTCAATCATAAAGATGCGAGAATTAAAATGAGTTTATGAAATATAAATGAGTTTGTGAAATATAACTGTGTGTGTCTAAACACCATGACAAATAATACATGCAGCACATCGTGTCTATGTGTGCAATATTTCAAACAGCCATCCTGTTGTTCCTTGTGCACTGTGTCCATGCAGAGGTTTAATCTATAGGTGTTTCCTATCAAAGATGGGTACCCAAGAACAGGCAGCCATATATAATGGGTCAGCTCAGAGTTAGCCCTGATGCTGAGGTTTTGTATAAAGGACTTTATGTAAAGCTTTTTTGTGATCAAAACATGATCTCCGCATAGACATAAAAAAACATTCTTGTTTTCTCTTCTTCTAATGGACATCTGTGACAAAGTATCTGATTTGTTATGTCTTGAACTGTTGGGTTCAATTGATGGTGTGGCAGTGGCTATAATTGTGTCTGTCTAGCCTTGTCCTGTGTCACTAGACTTCTCGCATACACATTTTACGTAGGCGGCTATCTGAACACATAGCATCTATCTGGGAATATCTGTACATGTCATACAGAGTGTGGGCAATATCTGTCAGTCAGGGGAAAGACGGAAATGAACAAATAATCCCAAAATTGATAACCATGGGCACGTTTTTGTACCTGTACAGAATATCTGAAGATATCATAAGTTTAATGTGCATTCCATGTAAAATTACTTTTTATTTTTAATTATTATTAGAGGTATTATTTCCTGTGTGTGCATACTTTTTGTCTCTTTCAAACCTGTTTTGCTTAAAAAGTGAAGATGACACAGAAGGGGCATACACATTCCCTGATATATGTTCCTATTTTCCAGTCCCATGCTCTCCTTCTCTCTCTCTCTCTCTCTCTCTCGTTCTTCTCTCGTTCTTCTCTCAGTCTGTCAAGTGTAAAGTGTACCCATCACATGGTGATTGGCTGAGTCCTGATGAGTGTACAGCAGAGCTAAAAGTCAGTGCCACAAAAACAGTGCTCTTTTGTTTTGACAAATAAAAGCGATGTCTGTGAATTCAAGAGTACTTTTCTTTTTCTGTCTGCTCCTCTGTTGGCATTCAAACTCATCTCTCAATCTCAAAAAGTCTCATACACCCACCGGTTTGACTATGCCGCAGTCTTGTTCAATTTGCTTCCCAAACCTCACTTGCTATGCCTTCGGTGCAGCGTGTTGTCCTCATTGATTTTTTTCCCCTTTTCCCTGACTGCCTTGACTGGTCCTTAGCTGGTCCTATTAATTTAATTCCCTTAGCTGTGTGGAGGATCAAAGCCTGCTGAGGAGTACGAGACATGCTAAGCTGTGATGGGCAGCAATGAATCAATTACCTGAATGCCAAGCGGCCAGATAATTGCATCGTAATTCAGGTGAGTGAAGTCACATAGCAATTAAATCTCATTAGAAAACAATCTGTTTTGCTTGCCCGTCCCATCGTTTATAGCCACCTGAGGCTGACACAGAACATGTCATGTCAAACAAGTGGTGTCTTTTCTGCCACAACATCGTTTGCTGAGAATTCAGTCTGAAATGGCGTGAAAAATGCTTCCTGTGAGCAGACACAAAAAATCAATAAAATTGCATACATGTACCCCGGTAAGACTATATTTTAGGAACATTATGATCTTTAAAGGAGACATAGAATATTTTTGCCTTGGCTTTGATGAATTAAGAGAAGTTGTGCGTGGCCAAAGAGCTATTGTGAACATAAGGCATGGTTGTGCCCTCCTTCATATGAAAATGAGCTTAAAAGTAGCCGCTAGAACATGGGTGAATTAGAGCAAAGTCAACATGTGATGTCAAATAGCACAAAGCAATTGTAGTTCTATTGTGGTTGCCACGTTTTGCACCATTCAGCCAAAAGAACCATTCCAATACCCAGCGTAAATATAAGGTTTTAAATGGGCTTGTAGAATTGCACTTGAGCTTTTGTTAAATTAAAGTTGAACATATTCTATTTTAGCATCAGAGAACAAGGTACAACTCTCCATTCATCCATCCTATGTCCTTTGAAAATAAAGTGTTTTAACATTTTAACATTCCTAACAGACTAACCATGATTGACTGAATGGGACAATTTCAGACATTATCAATATGTTTGTGTGTCAGGGTATAATGTGGTAATTATGCACAGCTAAATGGTTGTATTGTATGTATTAGAGCAAAAGCATGCATTAAAGTATGCATTTGGTGTCCTTTCCATGTGGAAGTGATATATTTACAGTATAAAATGGTTCATGGTTTTATGGTTTTGATACATTTACTTCAGCTGTCATGCTTTAACACACACATTCTGCTATCTTTGAGACTGGGATAAATTGCATTTGTAATGCTTGCTTTTATACAACTGTATGGAAATATGCCCTTTGAAGTTGCATATTCTTCTCTGTGCTGTGGGCTGACTGATCATCTGGCCACCGAGCCAAACTATAGCCTGTTATAAGCTGTTAATTTAATGTGAGGCCGCCGAGACATTAAACCTAAACCTATAGGCTACTGTTGTTTTAAATTGTAAGGAATAACATTTTGCGAGGCAGTCATCATCGTGGATTATCACCCAGAGAAATTAAATACTGTTCTCTGATTGGCCTAAGTGGCATTTCATGTTGTATTAGATTCCACATGCATATTCTTCAGCATCTTTCATAAGAGTCTGTACAATTAGGAGCCTGCATTGCACTCTTTCTGAGTCACCCATGCTTTGTCTAATTGAGACATTGTTTTGTCATGTACATTTACAGACGTCAAAAAATACAAAGCATTCACCATAGGTGCCCAAGGGGTGTGTGGTGCTATTTTTTGCATAGAGAATAAAGAATTGAAATACGGTGTGATGCTGTGTTTAAATCTTTTGAATGGTAGGTATTGTCAACAACTTTGTCACTGTCAACAATGTCATTGTCATCCTTTTCATGCAGCAGAGACACTTAAGTTTATGCTTTGACACAAGCTCATTCAAAGTGTGTCTTACTAAAATGACATTAATTCTTTCTTTTTACCAACTCTTTTATTACACTGTGACACTTATGACACTCAGCAGTAATGGGAAAGATGAAATTTACATAGAATTTACTGAACTGAAAAGGACTTGAAGGAGAACACTTGTCAAGACAGACGTCCTTCAACAAAGCAATGATGCTGAAATGGTGAAAAATTTCCCCCACATGAATTCAGCGTGTAAAAAAAAATAATAATAATAACATCTATCAGGGCATCAATCAAAAGCCTGTGTGCACCCCATTCTCCTTTCGCTCTATTATGTGATTTCCTTCTGGAGAATAACATAAGTGGGAAGCGGCCACTGAAATTACCTTGTTGTCTCATGACAACTCAACTCAGTTTCACGCAGTCAATCTATGTCAGGTTGTCTGAGGTGTTTTAGCCCTGACAATAATGTGGTCTGACATTGGCGACACCCCTGCTGTCTCAGTGCTCGGTGCTCCTGGAAGGGCATTTCTTGGTGAAGAAAGAGAGAGAGAGAGAGAAAGAGAGAGAGAGAGATGTCAGACTCAGTCACAATGCCAGAGATTGGATTCATGCTATTGGTTTTGCATGATAGTTTGAAAATACACTAATGCTTTTGAAATTGTGAAATGACATGGTCATTTATATACAAAGTCAACATATATATATATATATATATATATATATATATATATATATATATATATATATATATATATAAAACAATTAAATAAAAGGTTTCTTGATTCTGGAATCCCCAAAGGTTTGTCCAGACACCAAACACACAACTACACACAAGAGACCAGCATGGCTTGACCACACTGAGGCTATTACCCAGAAGAAACTGACTTTTGAACCTGGCCTGTATTTTCAGCTCTAATTTCTGCCCAAAGTACAGTGTTTAAGCTCACTTATATCCTTTGCCAGCCAGGTTAGCGCCACCTAGTGCTTCTGCTAAATTTAACATTTAGCTTCACCACTCCGTCAGGGTTCTGTCCATAGGCTTAGGTTTCCACCTACTTTGAGCTCGGCGGACCAATCAGTGAACATAGGGAGGGCTGAAAGTGATGACGCTGAACTCAAATGGTGCATTCCAACACATAACATACATCATGACCAAGCAGTAGCGATTGGTTGAAGCAGAAAGTATCTGCCCACCAGGAAGTAGACGTATCCCATTGGATAGGATGTAGACGCTTTGCACAAAGTGAAATGATGTGGAAGCATTTGGTGCATCAGGCTAATCTCTTGCTACCTTACTGGGTCCTTCTTTTTTGTCTTCACGCCCATCTAATTACAGAGAAGGTGTGTGCATAGTTATTTGCAACAAGCAGTACAGTGGTCCTCCTCCTGACATTGATCATCCCTGGGGACAAGCATGCTGCACTGAAACATCTGCCTCCCTACATTTTCCCCAAAGGTTTTTTTTTTTTTGGACTAACACACGAGACAAATATAGACTGCTGGTTCTCACCCTCTCCTGATTTTTAAAGCAACACTAAGGGGTTTCCATGTAAAACTAGACAACTAACTAAAAGGCACATAAAACCTTCCAAGAACTTCCCAGAGCTTTACTGCTACTGCTAAAACATGTTAATTGGCGTTCGATAGCAGTACAGTCAGCCATGTCATGATGTAAAGATTTTGTTTTATTTTGTGGTGGTTTTCTACCCTCCACCTAGAACAGCACAGTGCAAATCCTGGGTGGCTGTGGGAATATCACTTATGTTCATCCACCCTTTATATGACTATATGACATTCAAATTCATTTGGAGATGATACCTAAACAAATAGTCTGAAAAAAAGATATCTCAGATAAAGGTGAAATGCTGCTTAAAGGCAGGTATTGTTTAGAGGATGCACTGCCCTGCACGTGATAGAATCACTGGAACACAAAAGGAATCACAAATAGAATCACCTGAACACAAAGGAAATCGCAAGTACAATCACCTGAACACATAAGTTTTCTTTGCCTCCACCTACTCATAGTTTTCAAACAAGGCCTTGGCCTGAGTTTTGTACAGTTGGCTCTTATAATGCTTCACAGTACAAGTGAATTTCAATATGGTCCAAATTACTTTGTTACTTGGTAATTGATCATCATGAGTGTACAAACTGTCATCCACTGGACTTGGTAGTCTTTCACTTCAAGATAACTAAAAGATAATTAATATTTATAAGGTCAGTGATAGCAGAAAATTCACATAAGGACTTGAAATATTTATTAGCCAGAGACCCCCTCTCCTTCCATCATTGTCTTAAGAACAAGAAATGTTGGATGGCAAAGTGTCAACCCTCAGACCTGTGTCATCCTGGGCTCTGCTCTAGTATGTAAGTTAAAGCTTAGGCTCTTGAAACAGACACATACAACTTTTGAAGCTACAGTGTGTAGCATCTAGTGGTGAATTTGCTGAATTGCAACCAACTGAATTTACTTTCCAAGTTCCAAGTGTGTTGGAGACATATGACATGACGTGACAAAAATGTTAATGATTTCTTTTAATGCCAGAGTTTTGATTTAGTGTCACTTGGCCTCTGTAGCTGTATCTTAGCATTGACAGCATTGATATGTAATATAGCACAATTCTTCAATTTTAGTGTCAATTTTAGTGCCTTACATAACATACAAACCATTTCATTTATCTTAATGATCTTAAACTTTTTACATCTGAATCTCTCTGTTACTTCAATTCTACAGTGAAGCTTCAGAAGAATTCTCAGCCAGTAACTTTCTATTTGAAATAAGTCGTCCATCCAAGATCTGCTAAGATCTCATTTAAAACCAAGATTTTACAGTTAAGGCTAAAGTCATTGGATAACCCTGTATCCCTTTATCGGGTGCTGAGCTAGAGACTGTTGAATACTCTACAGCACTCCATCAAAAGAGGCTTACCAATGAGTCATCTCCATGTTGTTTCAAGGTCTTCTTGATAGTTTACGATAGAACCTTTCAATTTCAACTTCTTCTGTACTTGTATGCATTTCATGATTATCTCTGTATCTTTGCCTATGTCTGTTGGATCTTGGGTTATTATTTCATTATTTTCATTCACTATTTTCATTCACTAACTGTCCCCTGGGTAATCTACATAATTGTATTTTTATTTATGGTGTAGCATTTTTACCAACATCTGTTCCATGTAAATGTGTTCCATCAAGAGATCTGCTCTGCCCTGATATAAAATGAATATTCCACTTGCATTTGCATTAGCTCTTGGAATATTCCAGGCAGCCCAAGCAATATGCTTTCCATGAACAGAATGTAAAACAAAACATCCTGCTACTTAGTTGAGGAAAACACTTCAAAAAGGCCTATAGGCCTAGGGAAATTCACATCATCATGTGATGTTTACCAAAGAAATATGCCAGAAAGACATGACATGAATGTTTAACACATTTGCATTCAGTGTTGCCAGGATATTTCAGACGGCCTCCACTGTCTCTGTGTCAACACTGCTGTTTGAATAAAATAACATATGAGAGAATAGTGAGTGGTTTCTCCTATGACTATGTAGGTTATGCTGGGTTGATACACAGGAAACTGAGGAAAACTGACTGTGTGGTGAGATGCTGGCTGGGAAACACAGTAACAGAGGTTTTACTGGCGTGGACATGAGGGGAAATTGACTGACCTATGAGCATTACAGAAGACTGGCCTCTACCAAGCTCTCCTGTTGATTGTAACACCATCTGTTCTCACTAAAGAAAAGAACAGACTCTAAGAGCATTTCTTCCAAAATGCAAAAACACATCTGTTCCAACAAAGACATTGCATTATTCCAACAGCAAACATTTGGGAATATATTGAATTCTGTTCAGGCATTTGTGGCCAAATTCTGAGCTGCAGACCAGGTACCAATTAATGACTTTAAATGGGGTAGCCTGTATGTTTTTAAATGCCTTTTTCAGAGAAATTTCTTAGCCAGTATTTTGTCCAAGGAAAAGAGAACCTGTGAATCATTTGTTTATCATAATTAGCATAGTACAAATTCATGTGTTTTGGATATGACAGAACACCATTACTATATCATATTAGGTATAAAACTCTACAACGTCTAAATTCTTAATATTGTAACAAATGAGACACAAGAACAGGCTACAGGCAGTTTTGGTGGCATGTTCAACTGAGATGTTCAGACGTGCATCTACAAGCATCCAGGAGGATGTTGAATTGGTGTTAAGGACATGGTTGGTACTTCAGACCCAGACCCTACAGTTCAGGAGGAGCCCAAAAGATTGAATGACAGCCATCACTCAACTTGTTTGCAGGAGATTTAAACCACTGGTCACATGCTTGGGCACCTGAAAGCTCAATCTCCTCCATTTCAGGGTAGAACTAAGCTCACTTTCCCCCTTATCCATAGGGGATGCCAGCGAACATCACTTGCACGTGATCTCTGCTGTTGGCATCCCAGGACCACGTTTAGCTACCAAGCAAAACATGCTTATCCTCAACGCTCAATATCAAGCAATCTGATGGGTGATAGTGAAATCTAGATCATCATTTTAACTCCACAGTGCTGTTGTTTTCAGGTGATGTTTTTAGGTGAAATGAGGAGTTGATATTAGATCACACTGAAGATGTGAAATATAAGGTGTTGCTAACTTTGTTAACCTTGTTAACTATACCTCACCTTTACATAACACGGTCACATACTACATGTGCAGCGTGCAAGAGTGAAATGGGAGAGCTCTACTCTACTAGGAATGACGTGTTTGTGCTACCACAACTAATTCCTTGCCATTTTTGCTTCTGTTCTGTTGTTGAACAGTTTATTTTCTTTTTATCCTCCCTCCATCAATGTAAAACCTTTTCTCTCACCTACTGTATCAGGATCTGTACACGTGTAGCTAAGTATTAGTAAAGACGGATACTTTTTTGATGCAGTTGTGCCTATTGTCCAGTGACTGTTTTGGAAACTCCAGCCAAGATGGAACTGTCTGATGCTTCAGTGATTACACACGGACGGGGAAAAATTTGGTGTATTCCCTTTAGATTAGAGTACACAGATTCACAATTAACTAGCAACTTATTAACATGTTAATAACTAGCATTCTAGTCATTAGTTGGTCATTACAAGTCACTTATTAGTACCTTATTCTACATGAGCTTATTGTACCCACTACCCATTCTAGACCATTAACTAGAATTTCTTCAATATAAACTCCTAATTACTGCTTAGTCATAGTAAGTAAGCTAGTTGTTGTAAATGAATTATGATCTCAAGATGCTTTTCCCAGTAACAGGCTTATAAGGTGCTAGTACAACAGGAACAGTTATTCTCAGGAATAGTTCTTCTCAGCCAAAAAGACATAATTAGGACTTGGACACTATTAGGCACTTGCAGTTTTGGGTTTTGTCCTTATGCATAGACCATCTATTCTAAATATTGTTGATGGAGAAGAACTGTTCCTGCTGTACTACTGCCTTACAAGGCCCATACTAACCAAAGCACATTAAGATCATAATTCATATACAACAACTAGCTTACTTACTTTGAATAAGCAGTAATTAGGAGTTTATATTGGAGGAATTCTTTGTTAATGGTTTACTATGGGTAGAATATACTCATGCAGATTAAGGTGTATGTGCACCCTAATCTACCGTGACATGACAGTCCCTCTTCAGTTTTCATAACTCTTAGAGGCCATGGGTTTGTGCTGGATATTGCTTTTCTAAAACTGTTACAACAAATCTTTGATAAGATTTTATTAGAACAGCCATACAAATGAAAAAAAAAAAATAGTGTATTGTAATAACCATTCTTCTGCCAAAATATATAGTTCCTTTTGGGAAGTGGCTGCAGGGCAACACTAAACAAGATGAGCTATGGACTATTACTGTGTAACAAATGTTTTTTTTTTTTTAAATTGAAGTTCGCTGTGGAGTAATGTAGAAGAAAAGAGGAAAACCTGTATGTTTTGTCCTGGATTTACAACGGCTTGGAACGCTGAATCAGCCAATCACAATCAAGGAACCAAACAAGCAGTTTAAGAGCTATTTGCTTGACTTGTTTTTGAGAGCCGTTCCTAGCTCTTTTTAACATGGTGTGGACAGAATTATTTATATGGAGGAGAATAACATATCAGCTCTCATAAATACCCATCTACATGTGTACAAGGCCCCTCAGGTCCTCACATTTCTGCTGTTGTATCGTGCATCATTTGTGTGGGGCTGTATTATATTTATGTATAACTATTTGTATGGTGCCCACAGACGCCTCCCTATTGTCCCTGGGAAAACCCGCAGACATCCAGTTTATCAGAGGTCCTCTATATCCCTCTGCCTTTGAAGAGCAGTGATGGAATGCTGGGAAGCATTGAGGTGATGGGTGTACATGTAGAGGATCTGAGTGGCAGGTGGAGTCACAAGTAGTGCTGGAGGGATACAAGGAGGGGTCATTAAAAGAGCACCCGTGTGTAAGACCTTCAGTAAGTATAAAAATCCCCCTGAGACACACCATAGCACTGCATTTGTTTGAGCAGACCAGACCTCAGAAGATAGGCCTCAGAGCTGGATTATTATAGACAACTGTGTGTGTGTGTGTGTGTGTGTGTGTGTGTGTGTGTCTGTGAGAGAGAGAGAGAGAGACATTGAGAGAGAGATATTTCAGTGGTATACAATCAACAATCTAAATCATTATTTTCTCTGATTGATTACTTCTGCTTAGAAAGATTGGGCAAATCATGCAGCACTGAGCACATATGCTTTCTATCCAGGTATTCTTTAGAGATTAAAATGTGTTGGTTAAAATGTGTCCGCAGGTGAATTCAAGATCATGCAGCACTGTGCAACACTGCGCAGGGCCACTGATCTCTAAAGAATATGCTTAAGCATTATGACACAGATGCTTTAGAGATCAGTACTCCACTGCGTGATCTTAAATTCACCTTATGATGACCTGGATGGGTGGTTTCTCTACTGCATTCTATGTCATATGATCTTAAGTTAACTCAGGATCAAGGTGCTTGCAGGTCAGTTGCTCTCCACAAGGGGTCAAGAGCATGCAGATTACCCTTTAGCAGCTTAGCACATGCCATTTTCAAGTATGGCACCACATGGAGCATAAAAGGAGCCAGTTCGTGCACAAAGGTCTGTGTTGGGCACAAGTTCTTATGCGCGTGCATGTTGGTGGGCAGCTACCCGGTGCCTATAGCCAAACAGTACTCAATGCATTTCTTGAGGAGCCTATAAAAAAAATTGTATCTATCGTTGATCTTTTGGGCGACTCCACGCACATTTCAAAGCAAATTCTTCTTTGTGTTGTGTGGCAAGCAAGCTAGATGCATTATCGCCACCCTCTGGACTGGGTAATGACTTTCTTTTTTGAGATTAAGCAATAAAATTGACTTTGATCCATGCGTCATTTCTAGCCTTAGAACTTAGCGCATGGTCAGAGCCGACTGGCACTGGTTCCGTGCCCAGTGTTCAATATGCTGTTTATCATGAGTTGGCAGAATTTACTAGCCTAGCCCTGGCCATTGAAATGGATGGAGGGCAGGACTTAGTCATTCTCTCCCTGTATTTATAATACTTCCATGCCTCTCCAGATACGGTGTGAGTCTAGACCACACCTTCATGACATCAAACTTTGCCCTTATTGGCTTGAATCTCCCTTGACAAAAATGATGCATTTATCTTTGTGCTTCCATGCACAAACATTTGACCAAAACTTAAGGAATACTGTGATTTCTGATCTTTTAAATGCATGCCATCATAGTTTATTAAAACATCATAAAATTTATTTGATCAGCCACCATGTTTATTTTAATGAATATAAAGAGAATTCAAACTATATTTCATGCAAAATCCCTCAATATCTCCTGTGAGTCACACAATGTAAACTGCAGGTGGATGTGTCCAACTTCTTCTGCTGTGTTCTTTCGCCCCTGCTGTCTGAGCTGGCAGATCGCATCAGTCAGATGGACAGTCATTTATCTTGAGCGGGCCTAGTGGCAAACAGGCAGCCATCTTTAAATTGCCCTCATGAATACCAGTTTGGCCAAAACGCATAGGCATGTTTAAGTAGCCAAATAAGAAAAAGCATTGTTAAAGCATCTTTCTTGATGGCCTTGGATTTGTCTTACTTTTTTAACAAATTGTGAATCCTTGCACCGAAGAGAACCAAAACTTACACCTTGCACTCCAAACAGACCTGCTAAGTAATGGGCAAGTTAACTCTGTTTTAGTTGACTTGCCTACATAGGTCAGCTTCAATGGACTCAGGGGGATCTCCTATTCCACTATTAAGTCCATGTTTTACCAGATTTTCTCATTCTTTTTCCCACTGACAGCACAAAGTGACCTAAAGCAAAAAACGCTATGGGTTTAATATAGGCAAAGCTTTCCTTTAACCTTTCAAACGGATGCTGAAAATGATGTCTAACGTGTTACATTGGCAGTCGATGTAGATATCCAAATCCTCATTTCCCCAAAGTGGCTAAAATGTTTTTTTTTTTTTTTTTTTTATGGAAAACACCATCTTGTTTGTCTTCTCCATGGGGAGCCACTGACAGAATTGGAGCAACTATGTACAGGGTCATTCATTTTTCAGCACTAATCACATTATTTTAGATTGAGTTACCTGTGGGCCTCGAAAGTGGGCTAAGTGTGTGAACAAAGAATGCACTGCTGCTAAATGAATTTGCGCTTTCTCCCTTTCCAGCTTTAGTATACCATGAGATTTAATGTCGAAGCTTAATTTCATTTTCAGGACATTATGATCAAGCCTAATGGGATCTGCGTTTTTGTCCAGTAGCTCTGTTAGCTCTGTGTAACACACAATTAACATATAGAATCAGTCACTCCATTTCTAAATTTGTGAATTCTTAATACCCAACTGCATCTGCATGTGTCTAAGGTGATTAACAGTTGATACCTTGATGATATGCTAATTATAAAGAGCAAGAAATTAGATTTTTTTTAAGAGGAATACAATCAGAAAACAGTCCTTCATGTAGCTGTATATTTCCAGAGCTGATATTTTGGAGACTTTACTAAATTACCTCAAGAATACGTCATAGTCATAGAGTCATACAGTCATACAGTCATCGTCTTTTATCTGCCATCTATTTGGTACATTAATCATGTGACATGGGAAAATGTGTGACAAATTTAGCAATAGGTATGAAATTAAGTTAGTTAACAGCAATCAAGACTGAACTAAGGTATTGCTGTCACAATATTTAATGGTAAGTATGTTACTCTGCACACATACAATAACTATATTATTTATTAAAGGGTGCCTCAAGTCAATATGTTGTACCCTCAATCCTGTTACTAATACAATAAAGACTGTAATTCAATAAAAACTTTTTACAGCCTACATTTAGGAGATGAAGACTATAGTCATCAAGTCATATCGATATTTTATCTCTTGTTAGTCACGTTGCCAAAATACTGCAAGTGAGCTCTACAGGTGTGACATTCTGGTGAATGCCCCTCTTGTTGCAGATAACACACAGTCAAGGAAGTTGAAGGTTTGATGTAAAATGTTCTTTTCCTACATTTTACATTCCATGCTTAGTGTTTCTTATCAGCCACTCCCCATGTCTAAAACTCTCTAGGTCTTCTAAAACTGACAAATGTCTTGTTGATATTGTGCCTTTATCACCAGGTGCTTGTCCTTTCAGACTGATGGATGCATGTTTGGTGGTTGATTTTATATACTAAAACACAATGTCATGTGTCTTTTTAGTTCGTATCTGTTCATTGTTAGTCTTAATAAACAGTACCAGTATGTTTCTGGGGCTACAAAATTATTAACTGATAGCATGCTACAGCTACAAAAGGTCACATATTTGCACACAGTTTATATGCTAAGTTAGACCACTCTGTCACTCCAATAGACAAACATGACTTGCACACATATATGTACACAAATATTAAACCAAGTAACCAGCAGTTTTTATACAAACTATGGGACATCTAGAGTAGAGTAGAGTAGAGTTACTTTATTGATCCCGAAGGAAATTAAGTTGTCCAGCAGCATATACATAATACACATAATACACAATGCAAAAACAGATCAAACATATTGCACACATCTGCATTCATACAACATTCACTGAACAGGAAAAAAAAAAAAAAAAGGTAATGATTATAAGAAATCCACGGTTCTTTGCGGTAATCCATGTAGATAGATTACAATGACCCAGTAAGATTGTCCAATGTTGTAAAAGAGTCATTTAGTGCAGTAGTGTTTACTGTAACAACATTTACAATTCTAGCCTATATCTAACTAGCCTCTTCCACCTCATATAAAAAACTGTAATAAGGAAATGATGAAATAAAAACAATCAATCAAGTCCTCATTGTTAAAGAGTTGGCTAACCTTTAATGTTTCATGTTGTTGCTTTAAAAATTTTATTGTCATGTTTTTTGGACCTGAACGACAGCTCAGGTCAGCGAGTTAATAATTGTATTTTTATTATTCAATGGTCACATTTTGGATCTTTATTTCCTATAATCTTATCCTATGATCTATGTACAGCATGTGTCTCAAAATGGTATAAAAGGCATACAGAGAATCCTCTCATCACTTCACATACCTTCACTGAACAGGTGTGACTGACATTCATCTATCTCAGGTAAGAATCCTGCTTTGCTCTAATCACACATTCAGAAAATGCAGTTCATGTGGAAATGTTTGTCTGATGTAGATCATATTTCCAACTTTAGATTCTCCAGAGGCAAAGAAACCTAGTGAACATGAGGGTGGCCATAGTGACTGTTTTGCTGTGTGTCTGCTGGATACACGTTCACGCTGGACCAGGTTCGTGTCGCAACCCCCAATTCAACATTAACATCTCATGCATTCCTTTAGTGTCGATTATGGGTCTTCTGTGTTGATATTTTGTGTGTGTACCAACTACAACCTAAGTCCTATTATATTTGTTAAATGACTAAATGTACTTTGTGGCAGTAGACAAATGGCAGTGTTTTTTCCTTCCTGGAAGATGTAATTTAGGCTACTCTAAGTCACATCAGTTTTTGTCTGAATGTGTTTGCAGTTGAAATTGTTGAGACTGCGGCCCAAGGAAATACTGTCCAAGGTTGGTAAAAAGCTTTTAATAAATTCAAAAAGATTCAACCCCTTTAATATTAAATCATTACAGCAGAAACAAACAATTCAGCATTGGGATGTGAAAAACATACAGACAGATAGACAGACAGACCGACAGATAGACAGACAGACCGACAGATAGATAGATAGATAGATAGATAGATAGATAGATAGATAGATAGATAGATAGATAGATAGATAGATAGATAGATAGATAGATAGATAGATAGATAGATAGATAGTAAAAAAAATCTTCCTTTAATTTTTCCCATCAGAAGAAGCTGTGGAGGTGGACAACATGGTGGAGACCGCTTTGACTTCAGGTAGGACATATATATATGTATGATATACAAAATAGTTCTAACTGTTGGTTAGCTGTAGAATTAGCAAGTACCAGAGTTTCCATTCCATTGCTTTTTTCATCATAGTTGAAGCTGCTGCAGTGGATGAAGTTCCTGATGCAGGTGAAGGTGAAACAAAAACATATTCATAATTTATTGTTTGTTTCAGTGGCCTATGTTATTGTGATTAAATCACTGTGCACTAAAACATATCGACATGCAGACAATATTTCTTTTACATGTGTAATACATTGCCTTCTTCTTAGAACTATGATTTAATAGTCAAAGACAAAGTTTTAGTATGTACTGACAGGCAGATAGTAGACAGTGATACTGTACTGTACTATCCTGCCTTTGCAGATGCTCGTCTCAGCAATTGCCCCTATGGTTGGTTTAAACATGGCACTCGTTGCTTCATGGCAGTGTCCAGCAGAAGGAATTGGTTTGATGCTGAGGTAAGGCAAAGGCACAGTAAATGGGGTTAACATGAAGGAAGCTTTACATGGAAGCTCTCCACCACCAGACCAGACATAAGGCAGTGGAGTTTATTTCTTTTAGAAAACATTTCAATTTCAGTTAAATAATAGAAATCAGCATATAGAAAAGATTAATCAAAAGTTTGAAATTGTGGACTATTGCTTTTTATTTTAAGGAATGATGAGGTAACTTTTCCTTTTTTGCCTGGCTGTTTTCAGACATTTTGTGCAGAGCGGAATGCTCACCTGGCATCTGTCCGTAGCGCTAGTGAATACAACTACCTAGTTAGCTTAACTTCGATTGCAGGGGAACCATATGCATGGATTGGAGGCTTCTGGCTTCAGGTTAGGATGATCCATCTTTACTCCACCTACACAGATTACAATATACAGCGTTGTGATTTGCAGCTGTTAGTAATGACAGTGACCAAAGTAGCTATTGCAATGTCTTTTCTTGCAGAGTGTATGGGGATGGAGTGACAGGTCACCATACTCTTACACAAAATGGCACAGAAAGACTACTGAAGCATCTAACTCTTGCCTTCGCATGTACAGCACATGTAAGTCTATCTATCTATCTATCTATCTATCTATCTATCTATCTATCTATCTATCTATCTATCAATCTATCTGGTCATCTGGAAAGCTCTGATCTTTGTATACTGTATGTGTTTAAGGGATGTGAAACATGTTGGCTTTTGTTTTTTTGCAGATGGCTGGTCAAATGTGAACTGTCAATCCTCTTATGCATTTGTCTGTGCCAAGGACATTTGGGCCTGTTAAAATGTGTTACAAATGCACTAGTACCAGAGGCAGATATCAATTATGTGTAAGCAAGTGTGTTACAAATGTACTAGTACCAGAGGCTGATATCAATTATGTGTAAGCAAGTGTGTGTTGTTATTGTTTTTAAATGTGAATGTTTATGTCTGGTATGTGGCAGCTGTTGACAACACCAGATTTATCAGTTTTGAAGCACAATAAATAGCACAATAAATAAAATGCACAGTAAATCTTTTCTGATGACTCTGTATTAAAAAAAATGATCATGTTTACAAAAAAATGTGATTCTTCTGCATGTAAGGAGATGGTGCACTCACAGAATGCAGACGTCTGACAAGGCCATTATATAAATATTTATTTCAGAAGACAAAGCAAAACTGCAGATTATACAAAACAATGCATTTTGCCAGTTTTGCATACCATGTTTCTTCATTGCCCACTGCCTGTGGGAGGTTAAAGCTGCCAAAAAAGAAATGATAATGAAAACAGTCAAATGAAAATACAAAAACTCTTTTTGTCATTTCATTTTCAAATTATCAGGGCAATTATCCTGAAATGAAATATTTGCATTTGGCTTTTCATGTTCCTGATAAGCACAAGTCATTTGTAACAAAAATAAAAATAAATTTAAAACGTCTATTTGTTTATTCTGTTGTCTCTCCTTGTATGGTCACAGCACAGGGTTGCCTATGTAAATAGGCTAAAACAGCTACTCTACATCACTGCCTGGGGCTGTTTCATTACAATTAGTTTAACAGTTCTTGTAAGCTATTCTAGGTAGTATAATTTTTGCAGGTTAGGGTGAACTGCATTTTGGAGGAATTATTTGCAACTCATAATGCAATATTTGGGTCATGAATAAAACTGTATTGCAGTATATTGCATTTAGCCAACAGAAAAATGCAGTATGGTGAACATTAAGATTTTATCGTATGCCTGAACTTTGTCCCACAACTGCAGGTAAGCTACATAATATTTAAATCTATTAAAATTTAGTGGAGTGTATGCCAGCCTACACTAATTGATATTGGACCTATGGCGATTTGATAAGTAATGTGATGATGGATTTAATATCCTTTTTTGTCAAATAACAGCTACAAGGGATCAGTTAACCTCTGTGGCCATTACAAAACAATAAACATGAAAAAGAAACAATCAGGAGAAACAAGGAATATTACAGGGATAACCTTTACAAGTCAGCGATGGTCAAGTAGTGACCCCCTGCCAACACTTGCATGTGAACACACATCAAAACACACACACAGAAACTGGACAAATACAGGCAAGTTATTTATGAGGTTTCTGCTGTTAGCACATTAACTTCTCTCATAACTGCCTACAAAGTACTGCCTGCTGACGAAGCGCTTATTTTAAAACTTTATTGAAATATAGGCACAGTATAATCAGGAAATCAATCCACTGTATCCAAAACAATGTCTGAGATTATTTACAAAGCTTAAACTGTGAACTAGCATGTTGCTAACTCTGCCCACAGTGGGTGACAAAGTCAAAGCAAACAAATAGTATGTATCTAATTGTTTGCAGTTGAAATTATTGAGACTGTGGTCAAAGAGAATAGATTCAATGAGTTGTTTTAGTCATTACAGCACACTCGATTTTGTAAAATAAATAAATAAATCGATGAATAAAATAATAATGCACTGATGTGCTTTCTATTTGTTTTAGATCCGTAGAAGCTGTGAAAGTGGACAACATGGTGGAGGCCCCTTTGTCCTCAGCTGGGTAAATGATCTGAAGAATAATTCCATATGGTCTTATGAGTGTTGGGCAAGCTATTAAGAAAATAGTTTATCAGTTTATCAATAGATTATCAGATCTCTCCAACAGGTACAATACAATAGTAACTAACTAATAGTAAGTAATTGTTCTTTTATATAGATAAAAAGATCAAATTTACATTCTGAGCCCAGGACAGAATAAATGGGAGAACAGGATTTTTTCGGTCTGAAAAATACCTGATTTCCTGTGTTATACAGCATTTCTTATGATGCCTACAACATTTTGTACTGTAGTTTTTCTAGTATATAATGCTTCCTAATATAATTTTACAATTTAAATTGACTATAATGAGCACAAGTGAGTGTTAGAAGATGCACAATTGATTTTTTTTTAATTATGGCACCTCTTATGCAACAAAGACATCACATTATTGCATAGAATTGATCTTCCATGCATGGCCTAGATGGAAGATTTGCTACTGTGAGATGATGTTCTGATGGCCAATAAAAAATAACGAAACTAATGAAAAGCAATCAAATTCAGAAAATAACTTCGCTACAGCTACACTACTCAGAAATGTAGTTAAACTAGTAGCTTTGTGACTTATAGTGAAGCTACTGCCAAACACTGTGTTAAATGCTAATGCTATTGTAGCAGATCAGTAAGGTAAGAGGCCAAAGCCCATCCTTGTAGCCTGACTGTGCCACCCTAATGCCTCAGGGATGTCTTTATGAGATTACAACTTCTAATGAAACAACCAGATCCAAATCAAAGTTTATTGTTAAGAAAGAACTCAGCTGGCAGATTCAATGTTAGAAATGACACAAAATATCAATTACACAGTGTTTGACACTAGAGCTGTTTTGGAGTTTAGTCCACAATAACTGTGAAAACAGGATAGAGCTTACTTGACAGAAGAATTACATTCTTACATTCATACATACATGTTTTGCGTTACTGTAATAAAGTTTGTAATTCTTGCCAATAACTAACTTGCCTCTCCCACCACATGTAAAGACTGATAGCCTGTAATAAGGAAACAATGAAATAAAACTGCTTATCCATCAGTCAAGTCCTCAGGGTTGGCCTGTCTTTAATGTCTTGTCATTGCTTTCATGTATTTTGGACCTGAACAACAGATTAAATCAGTGAGTTAATTATTACATTTCATGAATTTGCATCAGATACTTTTATTTCTGTTTTTTATCATCATGGTCAGTATAATTGTATATCCCATAAAATATATCCAATAAAATATCATTATTTTACTATCCAATGGTCACGTTTTGCACGTTTGTTTCCTATGATCTTATCATCAGCGCGTGTCTCTACATGGTATAAAAAGCATAATTCCACACATTTTAATGCCAAGGCCATCACTGTGTTTGTTTCAGGGGTTTGTTTGCTAGTCCTACTGTGTTTGTTTCAGGGTTAGAACTTTGGTGGTCCATTCAATAGTACAGTTAGTCTCAATGTTTACCATCAAATTTTGTGATAGACCTCTGTATCAACTTAAGCTCTCTTGAATATCATACATTTTAAACTTTAGTGTACTAATTTTGGTCTGCAGGCCACGGGCTGTCACTGGAATCAAAAAGAGGGAGTGAGAGGTGTATTTATGTTTGTGTAAGAAACACTTATACTGTCTATCTGACTTGTATGTAAGACTGTTAAAAATTTTGTAACAAAGTTTAATAAAACACCAAAAATGTTTTCATCAGATCCCCAGTATGCACAAAGTCATTGAGCCCCATGACCATCCAATAACATTAGGTTTGATATTTTTGAGAGAATTTTTTTTTTTTTATCGGAACATAATAGGGGCGGTCAAACATGTCACAAATGCTGGTCAGCGTGAAACTATCAAAATGTTCATATTGTTCATATTGTTTCAACTGAATTATTACTGTCTGACACAATCACACACAGGAAGGATAGGAAGTATAGATCTATCTATCTGTATTTGGTGAAATAAAACTAAACTAAATTGCCTGTGCAGATGCTCGACTCAGCAACTGCCCCAATGGTTGGCTGAAACATGGCACCCGGCGCTATTTCATAGTGTCCTCCAGTAAAACCTGGTTTGATGCCGAGGTAAGGCACTGTGAAAGTCACCGTAATATGAGTGAGATGTACTGTATAGTCAGGAAGGGATCTTTCCAGTACCAACAAGAGTAACACTTGCCCACACGGTTCTGATAAATAATACAAATTAATTTGTTAATGTGAAGCATAACATTCAAGCCGTCTTGATTAAAACTCTCCACCACACTAGAAGATAAGATTGGCTATAGTAGACTGCCTAAAATGATCATTTACTTGGGCCGACTTTATGCTTTACAGGCTTTACAGATTCTATTCTTGCCTGAAATTTTGTGTTCAGCTAATTCACAGGCCTTTAATGGCAAAAATGACAAAGAGTAGATTTTTGGTGACAGTTAGAAGCTAACACCATTTAAATGCCAGGTAGGCTATTTGTATGAATGGCTATAAAAGTTGAGGTTTACTGTAGCTTACAGGCTACAATAATGTACAAAATGTTTAAATAACACTATGCTTGCTCATCTTTTGTCACTCACATGGAATTGCCTATAAAATAAATGCTGCTGTATTGGATGCTGTACTGGATAATTGTGTACTGACACTTTAAGAGATTTGGACAAATGTTACAAATTTTGACTTCAGTAAGGGCTTGAGATAAATCGAGTTGAGTCGAGTTAAGGCTGCTACTGGTTACTCCATGCATTTGCTTGAAAAATATTTCTAAGAATTTACATAAAAATACTAATATTTGTACAGCTTTGAGTTCATCGCATACCCATTCTTTTCAGTGAAATGTCATTATGTCTTCACCCAAATATGGTATAACACATACCAAAATAAACAGGAGGTCCTACTGATTCCAATGGTGTATAGCATTCTTGGGAAATCAAGGAAACTATATCTCAAATTTCCACATTGTCTACAACAAACCCATCCACCCCTCATTTCGTTTCCATATCAGAAGTAGTTCTCAGACCCCATCTGTCATATAACCAGGGCACATGACAGACACATCATTTCAGCACCCAGGCCAGCAATGCAGAAGATGCTGATGCTGCCATCAGTATATTGCACCTCCATTATTCTCTGTGCAATAAAATATGAAAACAAATAACTTATTCTGTCAGTAGATACATTTTCACAGATTACAGTTATACAGTATCCCACCATCATGATTCTTAAATTGCCAGACAACCCTATCTACCTAAATATGAAAAGATATTGCTGATAGTGCTGGGATGCCTCCAATGGTGAGACTCTTCAACTCTCTTCAAACATTGCCAGATCTGTATAACCTAGACTGTCCTGAACATGACACAAAATACACCAGAAACCAGAATATCATCCACATTTTTTCCAAAGCAAATGTTTTGGAATTGTTTCTCCTCAAGAAAATGAAACCGGTGGATTAATATACATGAAAAGAGCAAACTTAATAAAGTTTTTGCAGATTCATACAAAATCCACATTAGTCTGGGCATAGTTGCCTACCATCAGCTGTCACTGGATTTTAAGGAGATAATTAAAGAGAGATGACATAGACAGAGTGGGAGAGTAATGGAGAGAGAGCAGAGGAAAGGCAAGAGAGGGAGTGTGGGAGAGAGAGAGGACCGGAGAAAAGAGAAAGACAAAAAGACAAAGAGGCAGTCTGAGCATGCCCAGTGGCCTAGCCGTGTGCCTGTGTGCCTTAGTGAAAAGAGGAAGACAGCAGGAATCATGAAAGATGCATGAGCTCATTCCCATAACCTTCCTGGACCACGACAGAGTGAAGGATCTCAAAACAAACATAGGAGAGAGGGAGGGAGGGAGAAAGAGAGAGAGAGAGAGAGAGAGAGAGAGAGAGAGAGACATCTTTCGGCAGGACTTTCAAGGATCAGCCTTGGCCACTCACAATAGAGGAGGAATAATGAGGTTTATTTAATGGTTGCCGTGTCCGAGGGCACTGCTTTACTAAACCTCATCACAACACCCAGCTCATGTTAACATCTCTTTTTTTGGTGTTGAACATTTGTTGCTGAACCAGCTCAGCATTTGTCACAGCTTTCTGAGAGGAAATTGGAATAATATCTCCCCTTCCTCGTGAAATTGTAATAATATCTCCTGGAAGAAACAAAAGCAATATGTGTAATATGTGTAATAAAAAACTAAATCAAAGCAATATGTGTAATTACATAGAATATATCCCATAATAAATACATTTATACACAATCAACCAAAGCATAAGTCATTTATTTTTATAAAATAATTGATACATACAGTATGTGCTTCAAGGTTTTACATCTCACCTGGAAGATAGTCTTGTGACAGGCCCAGAGACACAACAAAGGCATCAGACAGTCTTGCTCTTGGATGCTGATTGGCGCATCAGGCTAGCCTCTTACCACTTACAAATATGGAACAGCAATGAACTGACTGACTCCATTAACGATCTTGTTGATGTTGAAATTGTGCTCTTTGGCATGGTGTTTTGGGAATTTACTTTTAAACTTCTATAATTAGCCTTTGCTAACAGCATTAAGAGACAAATAGATTAAGAGAAGTAGTTCCAATCAATGTAGAATTTGTATTGTGTATAAATATGTTACCCAATATAGACAAAATTCAGTTAATTACTTCTCTTAAAACTTATTTAGCATAATGGAATGGGTACACAGTATCTTCATAATCACTGTTGATGCTAAATGTATACTTCTGACAGCACAATGCTTAAATTCATATCCTTAAAACACATGCAATGTGCCACATCCTCGTTACAATTACACTTTTTTTTCTCTTCTGGACAACTGAAATGACATTATGTGTTTGCCCTCTTGCAATAAAAAGCACATAGTATCAGTAGTCCATTTCAAGCATTTTATGATGCAGAAAATAAAATGCATTCCATTCATTTCCATGTAGGACATTTAATTGGTTCAAACAGTAAAACCATCAGTGTGAAGTAACCAGTAGTGTGGCTCCCCCTTTCAAGACAGCAGTCCATCAGTTTTGTGTGGGTGGGAATGGGGAAAAATGGCTTTATGATCCAGCAGGGTTTCATTAACAGTGCCAACTGGAAACTGGAGGATTAGCCATAATTAGATGGGTAGTCTCTTCTCAATATTTATAGAAAAAAAAATATGCCTCAACTTTGACTTCAGGGAAGCCATTGGCAATGCATTCAAGGTTATTGCACTGCTTAGAAAATGATGGTAAAAGTAATTGAGTTGAACATCCTGCATCCATATATGTAAAAGTGCAACACCTTCCTGAAGTTGTAGGTGATGTTATGTATGTTTCAGACAAAACAAGCCATGGGCATTAATTGCCAGTAAAATTGTGTTCCTGTCTGCAAAATCTTTTTAATTACAAAAAGAGGGTAAGTGCATCCAAGGGCACAGGCACTTTGGCATGTAACAAGTTTAAGACTGAAGTGAGTTACGCTGGCTTTTTAATCTCCTATTTGTCCTACAGGCACATGAAAATCAGCCAGCGTGTGGCTCAAATGGCTCTCATCCTCAAACAGACACGGCATCTCTTACTTTCCTTGGACCCAATTAAAATAAAATTTAAAAATAAAAAACAGGCTTTTTAAAGGCAGGCTTTTCATTACAGGCAGGCCTTTACTTCAAGTTGTAGGCTATCCTTTGGTGGATATGCAGGGCTGCCCACGAGGACCATGCTTCATCCACATCCAACCACAGGGGTTTACGTTCTCTTTCAGTCGTACTACTCGGCGCTAACCAATGGGAAACACACTCTCATTTATTCCACCTAGGCTACGCGAGGCATGACGTGCTGCCCCACAAGGTCAGAACGATTTAGGGGCAAGCGCATTGGCCACTTCTAAATTTACAAACAAAAAGCAATGCTACTAGGCCATGCGTTGTAGGCCACACAGCTAGCCTATCCAAACACTGCATGTTATAGCAAGTGGTGTGTCATGCTGCCACGTACAAAAGTACCATAACAAGAACACACAATGAACTCGCTCCAGGTAGTCTATATCACATGCCGGTGCGGTGTAGCTTACACTGCCACAAAAGCGAGCTTTGGCCGGGCTGCTTCCACACTGTAGCCCCGAGGTGGCTATTAGGGGAGGAGAGCTCCGTGGTCATCCCCTCCAGGACACCACTGACAACACTGAGCAGGCGACTGATGCGCTTGTTGTATCAAGGCTATAGAAACGCATAAACGTATCTCCAGATGCCCAGCTGGCGGCCCTACAGATATCATCTAGCGTGGCACCCTTCCAGGCGCCACAGGACGCAGCCCTGCTGCTTCATAGGCAGCCGCAATCACCTCCACAAGCCAGTGGGAGAGGCTTTGTTTAGAAAGAGGTATTCCCAGTGCCTGTGCTCCCCATACCAGCCTGCAAATATTTTCCACTTCAGGGAATATAATGAGCACGTGAAGGGCCTCTATATGCTCTGTATGCTCTGTATGGCTTCTACCACTGTGAGCGGTAATCCTGCATTAAGCAGCCTCAACCTCTCAGGCCATGCAACTATCTGCCACTTCTCTGAGGTTGGATGCCAAATCACTCCGTCATCAGTGTCAGTGTCAGCAGTGTCATCAGCTTCGGAAACTAGACCTGGTCAGGCAAATGGGGGACTATCAGAATTACCTTGTGCTTGTCTCTCCTCACTCTCTCCAGCAGTGCTGGGATTAGAGCTTTTGGAGGGAAAGCATACAGCAACACTTTTGTCCATTTGTGGGCTAAAGCATCCATGCCTAGTGGAGCACCTTTCTCCACTCTGGGCAGGGATATTATTATTCTCTGGAGCAAGCCTCATGCTCTCTGCTACGTAGATCTGAGCCGTGCTGTTCCAACTTGTCTGGCCATGCAATTCCCAAGAGCTGAGTGGCGAAACTCAGATGAGTGGTTAACTCCTTAGAGAGAGGAGCAGACTCAGTGAGTATCAGCCCCTGAGCTCTCTTTCTCAGGAGTGTTGAGGGATATACCAAGAGTGTTGTGCAACCTCAGGTACCGTGAGGGCAACAGATGCAGCAGAGGCAGCGGGAATGCAGGTCCAGGGCAGGGATAGATCTCCCGCACTCCTGTTTGCACCGTTTCATCCCACCGACGGGTTCCATGGAAATATTTGCTTTCTGTGAGAGGAAATTAGCATTTTAGAAGTCTTCCGAGTGGCATTAGATGTCGCTGAAGAATGAAAGGGTATCTGCTGTATGGTCGCTGTGGCTTATATAGCCATGTCCTTTGTTGCAAAACCCTTAAAAAGGACCTATGAGAGGATTTCTTTAGTGGCGTTCACATAATCGGGAAATGGATTCACATTGGTTAACACCTAACGAGTGAAAGTAGTGTTAAGAGTCAGAGAATCCTCTTCTTAACATCATGGAGGGAGCCTAAATCTAATCCAGACAACTTGATAGTAAGATTAACTTTATAGTTGACAGGCATTTTAATAGCAACAGATAGCAGCATGACTCTTCTTATTTTCGAGACAATGTGATTGTAAAGACAAAGATGCATCACAGTTGCACTGTGCTGTCAGCAGAACCTAGGCCTACTACATCAACCTGAATCAGACACACATACTGCACACAAGTATTCAAAACTTATTTATAATTTAAGATTATATATTTTATATAACAATATGAAATAAATTCACAATTTTTTTTTTTTTTAAACTGATTTATTGATATATACAAAAAACCTTCCAGGCAGGAGCCTGTGTTGTACAAACTGATGCAGTAGTACCAACACATGATATTTTCATTGGCCAGCTAAGAGTCCTTTAATTCTTCTTGGGACAAAATGGCAGCTCCATCTTTGTGAGGAGCTGGAAGATGCATTTAAAAAAAAAAAAAAAAAAAGGCGGTCGATGTTGGCTTCTGCTTCAAGCTTTCCACATTGCTTGCAGATTACAGAATGTTAATTTAATGTCTAAGTCATGTTGAATTAACATGCTTGGTGGCATGAATTAATAATATGGCATAGAGTAGGACTAGGGTTCAACACATATCCTATGCATTATGCAACAAGTAAGACATGGGAAAAGAGAATGTCGGCGGTAATTAGACAAGATTATTTAAGTTATTTAGGCTTGATGAGAAGTCACTGAATTTGGACGTTAGGGAAACACTGTGTTTATTCTTTTTACAGGCACTCAACATGACATAAAAGAAATAAAACCTTTAACAGCTGGAGACAAAAATAAATTGGTAACATAGATAAATTAGGTGGGAAGAGGATGCAGTGGATGTATAGTTTTACAGGGCTTACATTCATCTTTGGGTCATTGTGTAGACAACTGAGGCACTGTACAGCATGCCTCCAACCTTTAGTGTGTTCAAACCATCTATGTCATTAATTTCATCCATTCTGCCTGCTCTAATTAGCTATGACATGGTTGACTTGACCCAACAGACCTGACTGCTACCATCAAAACAACCCTAAACACCATTCAGATGAACATCAGCTGTAAAGTACACATCCACTGTGTCTGTTCAAGTTACTGGCTCCAGTGTTGATCACAGAGATGTTAAATAGACAGGCTAGCACCTGACACTAATAATTTGCTAAATGGAATGGAAAATCTTTGCTTTGACATTTGTGAAGATTATTTGGTTGGCAGCATGTGGCTAAAATTCATGCCAGGGTTTGCCATACCCAAGATCCTGTGAAGCCTTAAGGAATACAAGGTTGTCAGTGGAATGTGATGCTTTTTTCCTCTTAAACATTGCATTGCTCTGCTCTCTGCTTAAGTCTACCAAATAAAACGCCTGTATTTGGTAGACTTGGTTTCTTGGGAGGATGTGAATGCTTAAGCCAATTAAACAAGTCTAAATGTTGGACAGCTACATATGAATGGTTTTGATAGCTACATATGTTGCTCTTGAGAATTCAGTATTTCACACGTGAATAATTCCATATTTTACACGAGTAATTCCAAACATTTAAATGGATTCAAGAACCAATGTGGAGACACTGATTTATTAGGTTTTTATTTACTTATTTATATATTGGTACTTTATTTAGGTAATATATATTTCTATTAGTTTATTTAGTTTATTAGTATTCAAAATGAAACAAACACAAACGCCTCTCTTTTGGAGTGAAGGAAAAGTATCAAGGTGAAAGAGTGGATAGTTTCATCATGTCTTGAAAGACTTTCATCCTGCATGAGCCAGACATACTTCAATTTTAAGTGTTTACCTCTTTCATGGCAGCCACTTCTCTGATTAACAACTAAACCTCCATTTTTCAGTGTAACTTGCAACCTGTAAGGAAGTCCCACACATTATATTAAATGTTCTCACTGGTTAGAATATTACCAATCCTCCAAACACACCACAAGGATAAAATGCCAGAAGGACATTGAATCTTCCTTATCACCACATCTATTTAACCGTTCAAATAAACAGTAAGGCCAAGAAATAAAAGTGGCCAGACAGTGAAAACTGAAATCATTCAGTTTGAGTTGAACCCAGATGATCCCGTTTGGTTTCCACTTCAACTGAGAGCATGACATTAGGAGAACAAGCTGCGGTCCAGCATTTCTACAATGTTACAAAACAAGTTCATCATTGAGTCTGTCCTCAACCGAATTATCAGTTGCCAAGGCTCGACCATAATGGCTGACCTTTTTCTCACCCGCTGTAAAATGGCCAGATGAGCCCATAAGAAGTGGAGAGCGGAGCACACCCTGATGTGCCATGCAAGGCGGCCTTCGCATCTGTGACCACGAGAGAGAGAGAGAGAGAGAGAGAGAGAGAGAGAGAGATACGATAGTCTCTTTTTTGGCTGATCCCATAGTAGGACTTCAATTATGGTCAATGGCAGCTAGTCTAACTGAAAACCTCCAAAATCAGACAGACTCAGGGTTTTCATATTTCATATGTGTCTGTCTGTGTCTATGTGTGCATGCGTATATTTGCATGTGGGTTGGTGCATATGTGTGTATGTGTGTGTGTTTGCATGTGGGTTTGTGCATGTGTGTGTGTGTGTGTGTGTGTTGGGGAAGAGACCTCGGCACGTGTACAAATGCCTCACGCTCTCTGACACGCATTTGCCTGGTGCTGCAGCAGCATAACTGTGGACGGCTGGAAATCTGTCTCTGTTGTCCAAACATGGCATCTGTCCCCAGCAGCTGTCCTGACTTGTGTTTCATCTGTGGAGGTCACCGCAGCCACGACCCCCCCCCCCCCTTACACTCCCATCCAAGCTTTGGCCACCAGCCCTCAGGCAGCACCGCTGAGAGTCACTTATCCTGACGGATGAGTCGCCCAGGGCCACCCGCGGCCATTGCCCAGCTGTTTGATCTATCTGCCCTGTTTACCAGCGACAACAACCACAACATGCTTCAGGAGCACACCACTTCCCTTTTTTGGCCTTCAAAGCCACAAGAACAACCAAGCCAATTGTATTTAGTCATTTTGTGAATAGATAGGTAAAGAAGCAATTGAATGGCTGAAACAACCATGAAAACATTTATAGTGTCCTTTCTCTTCATTTCTGTTTCAAGAGGGCTATAAATCATTAGTGTAAAGAAGATGGGATAATGAGAGGTGGTTCTGTTATCACCATCGGCCTCCACCCCCTTCCACCCATCTTGGGACGGACGTTGGCAGGCTTCTTACGGCAGCTGGGGGGAGGCAGCAGAATGGTGAAGTGCTGCTGTGTTATTAATTGCGCTTTCTGTTGCGCATATTGCGTTTTATGGCCTGCCAGCATCACAGTGACGGTGCGACACTTTGTGTTCTTCGTCATTTTAGCGAACACATCTGCGACACATCTGGAGACTTTCTTGTGTTGTCTCTTTCGGTGAAGATAGTAATTAAAATGTGGCATGTAGAGTATTTGCAAGAGTAGCCCTTAACCAAACGCAAAATATCTCCTCATTAATAAATTATTATATTATTATAATAGATTATTTTTCTTCTGTGCCTTTCTTTGTGCATTGTTTTTTTGGAAGTGGTATTGATACTGAATCACCAGATAGTGTACTGTTCTTCAGTGTGGTTTTAGTCGGATGAAATGTGTTCCTCAAAAGACACCTTGAGCATTGCTTAGAAACTAGTAGAAAACACTGACAGCATTTCTGTTATTTAGAAGTATAGCATGTTGGTTAACATCTCACTATAAACTGATATTTACTTCTCTACTGTGCTACTCCGTTTATACAGTCAGTTTTAACAAGGGTTTTTTTTTTGTGTGCGTGTGCGTGTTTGTGGTTTTTTTTCTATGTGCACACATGCATTAGAGAGGAATGGAAATTACTGAAGCTCTCAAATTAGAAAATCTTAATCGAATAAATGCTTTTTTGTTATGAATATTTTGTGCAGAGCCTTGGGAGAATGCGAGTGAATGAGTTAATTGTGAAATTTCTCTAAAACCAGTGCTGTGACATACTCCATGATTGTTAAATGCTGATTGAACACTAGATAAATGCCCATGACAGTATTAATAACTGATCTTGTACCATACCTACTTGATGTAAAAGATAAATGGTTTGACAGGGCTGGAATAGTAATCACCACTGCCTTCACTCTCCCTTACTAGGAAGTGAAATGAAGTTAGACACTTTCAGCTGCTATAATAGGCTTTAATGTATCTTTGTGTTCTTTCTCTCTCTCTCTCTCTCTATCTGTCTATCTGTGTGTGTGTGTGTGTGTGTGTGTGTGAGAGAGAGAGAGAGGGAGAGAAAGAGAGAGAGAGAGAGAGAGAAAGAAAGATTTGCAGTGACTTATTAAACATAATATTGATGGGACGTAAAATAAGAGATTAAGTTGCATTCCACATGAACACTTGATGAAATTTAGCTGTCATCAGCAGGTTTGAACAGGCTGTGTTTCAAGCTCTCAGCCCTCAGTGGCAAACCCTGGAGGCAGCAAAGTGTTGCATTAAATTCCTAAATCGGTCCCTTGATTTCACACCCTGTGTGCTGTTGGCAAAGCTGACGATTCTCCTTTTTGCTAAACATAATCAAAAGGCATGCTGCACTTCGAAAACTGATCGTTACAGATATGATGGAGCTGTTTTCACAAATGAAACCAACCACCCTCGGTAAACAAATCTCTGCATACCAAAAGGTAAACATCGATGCTCAGGGGTAGATCTAGTCATTTTTGGCACAATGGAAAATCGGGTTTTGGCACCGTAGGGTTATGATTTGTGTGTGTTTGTGTTTTGCTCAAAGCACAGACAGTAAGGCTGTTTCTCTGTCTACAGCAAACAGAATGAGTAACATGTTTGGAGTACATTGTGTCCATGTGTGCCTGTAATCACTTTTGGGGGATTTCCTTTATTCTTCTACACAACCACTTGTAGAATCATAGTCAGCAGTTAGAGCTTTTAAAACTCTATGTCTGTCTCTTGTGGACACAAAGAACAATTTTAAAAGATCATAGGCTGGTTTCCCGAAGTCCTCTTAACGCTAAGTTATACCTTACCCTCTACCTTAAAGTTATGACATGATTACTGACATGTTCATAGCTAAGTATATCTTCTGTAAGTCATACTTTGGTCTGGGCCACTCTTAAGCTTTACCTTAACACAGATTTTAGTTTAAGAACATGTTTTATCTTAAAAAAATAACAAAAATAACAAAAATGTTGGTCTCAAGACTTCTGCACTTCCTGCAGAATATCTGCATATACATTTTGTGTTTTATTTCATAAAAAGGAAAAAAAAACTGTTAAATAAATTACTTTGCCTATTTTTTAAATCCCTTTGAAGACATACCAGGCAAGACTGCGATTTTTTCCCTCTGGAGCTCCCCATACAGTTGTGGATTTAAAATAACAAACATAGCAACAACATTGTACATTCTCACCAATCTATGTGAATGTTTGCAAACCAAAGAATAGGAACCAGTGATAATTTCCATAGTGTTACGTTGACTGACAAGCCAATAATAAAGGTGATTTCAGATTCATTCAGTTTCAGTTACGTTTTCACCGCCTCGGCAATTAAGATCCTGCAAAAGTAGTAACTGCAAAATCTACGCTAGAGGCGGACGAAAGAGCATTCATTCACCCTGTAATGACCTATTTCATTATCAAAATGACTACGAAGCAGGTAAATTAACCTAAAAAAGTTGCTGGTGTGCCTTTAAAATGCAAACATGTCACTACGCATCATATTGATGCACTAATTATATTTTGACTTGGATATTTCTGGTTCATACCTGCACTTTAATGCCCATATAAGAAATCTCACGCATGCTCAAAAAGGAGTACATGACAACAGTCAATGCCAGAAACATGAATTCAGCCTCTTTAGATGTAGTTAGGAACAACTTTATGAAGAAGAATCTGAAGAGATAGTTCAGGGAACACACGCAGAAAAGTAAACAACTTATATATATATATATATATATATATATATATGTCTTTAGAGTCTTCTTAGCGCGCTACGAGTGAATGGCATAGAGAAACCGTATTCATATCTCTATAAGCTGCATCTTATGAGGCTCAGAAAACTTGCAAAATACATCACTGCCACTAGGATAAAAGAATGCCACTAGACTACTCTATACACACAGCAGGACAACTGTATGGTGAAAACTTTTCACAGAAAGAAAACAGAACATATGCAGTGTCCTGAATATGAACTGCACTGAGGCTGACATCCATTTGGAGGTCAGTTGAAAAACATAATTTGTAAAAATTTTTTTTTCCACCATTATCCTGAGGCATATCGTACAAATCGAACATACCTCATTGCCTATACAAATAGGGAAAACTACTCAGTCGGAGGCATATTTCAATAGCCATCTCTTTGATATTACTTTAAGCCCCTGAAGAGTGTTTGCAAGAACAGAGTGGAGGTATGTGTGTGTGTGTGTGTGGTGTGTGTGTGTGTGTCTGTGTGTGCCAGGGCGGTGGGGGTGGAGGTTGTTGTTTTCTTTTAGCCATTGCAGCACACCGTAATCAGGTGTTCCTTTCTCTTCACTGAAACACAACATCAGTTTGAAAAGATCACAATAAGCGTGCCAAATAAAATTGATTTAAACCAACACACTCCATTCATGGCAGACAGATGGCACAGCATGAAGCCTCCCTCTTAATTGTTTGATTTCCCTAATGGAGGTGAGTTACTCTTTTTTCCCCTTATTTGGACCCGATGCAAGTGTCTGGCTTAGATCTCAAAAAAATCCCCCCATTTTTTTTATTTACTTTTATCCATTTGGCAGCTTACAGCTAATGTTATTTAAACGAGCCAAAATTAAAATGGAGCCACACTTACTTAAACTAAGAATCCCCTCATCTCTCGGGCTCACAGATGGAAAGCGTCCATGAGTTCTTTTCGGTCTGAAATTTTGTATTGAATATAATAAGTCTGAGGGGGAGTTAGAAAAAAACATACACAAACATAACAGTTTCACAGCGTTTAGTAGTCAGATCTTGCAGAATTTTCCATTACTTCACGCTTGAGTTGTTTATTTTTATAGAACTGATAAGGGGGTAACGAGAGTTATACTGTTTTCATGCTCTTATCACAGTTCTTCAGCCTTCATCTCCTGTAGTTCTAGGCAGGAGACACGCTGTCCTATATGCCAACACATATCAGATTATAAGCGTGCAGGTTTAAAATCGGCGGTTACCAATGGTGTTTTCATTCGGAGATACTGGGCTAAAAAAAATCACATTTGCATGAAAATGATGACACTAAAATTGCAATCAGATGGGCAGGCGGGCAGGGCTGAAGTGTCATTCTCCCGAGATGAGCTTCTGGCCGTATCTTTAATTGAAAAGAGAAAGGGGATGAAACCTTGGTGCGATAAGCCAAGTGATTGCTTTCATCTTCACACAAGTCTGCACCTTCATTGTCATCTTGTTGTTTTGGGGAGATTTCTCTCTCTCTCTCTCTCTCTCTCTCTCTCTTTCTTTTTCCATCTTTGCTATTCATCTTTCATCTCTCCACCCATCTCTCTTATGTATTATTGATCGCTTTTGCAACCTATTTCTTAATTATCATGCCACCATGGATAGCTGAGTAAGTATGTGTATGACAGTGCACGCATACACATTCACTGAGTTGGGCTACACAAAGCCATTTTCAGATGAACTGACAAAAATGGCTTAACTGAGCACTTATCCATAAGTATAAAAGGGGCAATGTGAAACACATGTGCTGTACTGGTGATCAATAGAGGGTTATTTTGTTGGTTAGGGTAAAGCCAGGGGGAGGAGAGCAAAGCTGTTTCTATCAACTACACTGTACTCCCTTTTTCCCGTAGACAATCTAATCAAAATAGACCTTGATCCTGTCACTAAGATCAATTTAGAGAATCAATAGCGTTTTTTGTTTTGGTTTAACCCATGGGAGAAGTAAAAAAGTACATATATTCTTCTACATCTTTACAACAAGATCTTTTTGTTCTTGGAAAGTAGCCCATTTTTTGATAGTGATGATGACGACATACAGCAGCACTGTAAAAGGGAGACAGATTTGTTCAAGTTTAAATTTGCATAGTTTTAATTCCACAATTCCTTTCAGTTGGATTGATAACATCTGAATCGCTAGTTTGCATGTTCATAAGCCATGCATACGCACGCCGCTTCTCTGTGAAACCGTTTCCCTTTCACCCTCCCTTTCTCTCTACTGCTCCGTGTCACAAATGTAGAGTAGAGGACTTGTGTCGCGGTCAAAGTAAACATGGTAAGAAATTGCTCAGCCTTCCAAAACAACCCCCGAAAACTGGGGGTCAGTGCTGGTCAGCGCTATGCCATCAGCTCCTCACTCTCAATAGACTAGCTGGGTATTTACACCTATGGTGTACATTGCATGGCATTGCAAAGACACTGACATGGACACCTGTTGCCAGCAAAGCTGTTGTCTACATGTATCTATCTGCTGCACAACATAAAAGACAGAGATGATAGATACTATCACACGAATGGCCATTCACATTAACTAGGCGATATGAGTCATAGCTGGCTGTAAACATCAACAGACTTTTTAAGGTTTAGGCTTCGTGTGAGCAGCATGACATAAGAACTCCTCCATTCCTGAGTTGGGTGTCACAATTAGGATTTCCAAATTGGCTTTTGACTCCCTGGGCTTACCATAGGGGCAGTGCACATGTCGATGTCAATGACTCTAACTTTGTGTCACTGCAACAAATGAGAACATTCTGTTTTAACGTTATGGAGAATTCAGCAATCTGGAATAGTCATCAGCCCCACCATATAAATAAAGTTGGATTTCAAGTGAATGAGCCTCTATGGTAAACTCTGAGATGAAGATTATACTGCATAATGACACCTTAGACATTATATTTAAATGTATACTAGGCAAGAATTTTAGGTTAATTAATTTATAGTCACTTTTATAGTTAAATTATTAATTACGGGCAGGGGTGTAGTAGGCATTGGACACAGGGGTACGGACACTTTCATCACAGGCATTCATTTATAATATTACATCACGCATCTCCACTAAAAAATCCCCTCTACACCTCTGATTACGGAGCAAATGAAGTCGCTCTCGACTCCCCATGAGATCTTTTGGCAAATTCACCATACTTGCAAGACTTCAGCATGGCCTTCGTGGAACAAAATTGAAAGAATCTCATGAATGAGCCTCATTAAATCTTGTTTATTACCATGTCAGTGACTATTATTTAAATATTATCATCATTGGTTAGTCTTTGGTTTGCAAACCTCGGCATTGGAACGAAGATGTCCCTGCTTGTAATCAGGCACTGGCCGCCTGAACAGTTTGCTCTTTATTTACCTCACTTCACAGTACATTGTGTTGCCCGGTTTATGCCTGAAGTGCCTGGTACTTGCCAAAGAGTATGGAAGCCTATACTATGGTAGGCTAACCAATGCAAGAACAGCTAACAGATCCATGTGTGTAGGTACAGTAGTGGAAAGGAGGGGGGAGGGAGCTATACGACAGCATTGGGATCTTGCCACCTTCTCCATGGAGCTCCCCCTACAGCTTTTGGCCAGGCTAATGCAACAACAATGCAAAAAAGAAAACTAGAGTTGCTGAGTGCTTCTTTAATGGAGTAGTGTGATTATGGAGTTTGGCATCTGACATACTGATAAGGAAGCAGGCGTGTGCACAAGCTCAATATAGCCGCTCTGCCTGAGCTTCCAAGTCATTGATTAACTGTTGCATTGCTTGGGAATGGGAGATGCAATACATTTACATTTACATTTTATCCAAAGCGACTTACAAAAGAGGATAACATTCAAGCTACAACACAATGAACTAACAAGGAGTGCATATTGCTAACATAGAATCTGCGCTGTTTTAAGTTGAAAGTGCAATAGTGTAACACCATGTAGAGAAATTAAATTATTAAGTGCATTCTCAAAGTTTACGCTAGGAGATATTCTTGGAAGAGCTTAGTCTTCACGAGTTTCTTGAAGGTGGAGAGGGTATCAGTTGATCTGGTAGCACTTGGGAGGTCATTCCACCAGCGCGGAACCAGATATGAGAAGAGTCTGGACCGACCTGCACAAGGTGTTGGCCGTGCTATACTATACCGTGCAATACTAAGCTCAGAACTATTTTGGGGGGCAGAGAATCATAAACATATCAGATTCAGCAGTAGTTAAAGCATTAATGAATGCTTCCTCATGTACCCTTATTGTTACCATTTGTTTCAATTCACAGCATGAGCCTAGCTGTGTGTGTTTGAGAGTGTGTGTATGTGTGTGTGTCTGACTAGAAACCAGCATGTTTCGTAAAGTATAGCGCATTACCTAACTTTCTCAGGAGAGAGGAAGCCTGCACCTCTTTACCAATGAATCCCTGGATGAATACGCTTATCGGTCGACACGCGCCAAATGAGAAAGGTTAATTTTCACTTAATGAGCTGGCTGTCGCCACAGATAACACATCAGGCATGAGCTCATAAAGACAATTTGAAAGCAGATGAACAGGGAAGTAGAGACTGTTCCACTAAAGCAACTTGTCTGGGATTGGAGATTACACTCAGCAGATATTAACTCTTCCCTCGCCACAGTAGAGCTTGCTTGGGGAACGGCTGAAATATTTTCTGAATTTCTTGTCAAATAACATTTGTTAACAAGTAGAAAAGGCCGTGGACTGGTGATAGCTGATACAGGGAATGTTTATGGACCCTGGTTCTATTTGTGTTTTCATTCAATTAAATTCTTTTTAATTTCCTTGGTTCCCTTTTCAAGTTTGTGAAGTCAGTAACTATTGGTTGAAACTACGGAGCCACTGAGCTCACCTTGGAGAGTGGGCATCAGATTTTAGTTCAGGGTAAGTGTCTCTTACAATTTCTGTCAAAGGTTAGCTATTCTCACCCCTTTCAATTTTTAACAAAAAGAAGAGGCATTGCTGTCATTCTCCCTGACAACCTTACAGTGAGTGTCCGCTCAAGGTTCAGGTAAAGATATACAGACTAAATAATATAAGACCATCTCTCCACTTACAGACAAAAACTAACAAAACAAAATGTCTTTGGTGACACTGACCTTCACTAGACATTCACTTGTCTTGGTCCTCGTTTAAAGTAATCAACACATTTAAATCTCCTGAGTGTTTTTTTTTTTATGCACCATAACTGGTGGTGTACATGAGTGTGCTGTATATAGACGAATGTGAATGCACACAGGAGCATACACAGTAGCATATGGATGTGTGTGCGTGCATGTGTGTGTGTGTTTGTGTGTGTGTGTGCGTGTGTATGTGTGTGTGTGTGTATTTGTGCATGCATGGGATTTATGGAAACAACAGTGAGAGGAAGAGAGAAAAGGTGAGAGAGAGAGAGTAAGAGAAAAAGAGAGAGAGAGAGAGAGAGAGAGACAGAGCCCCAAGTACGGAGGAAAGTTTCTTTCTTTAGCCCGGCGCTTCCCCTGGCATGGCATGCATTATGCATTGCTGTCACCTGCGCTCTCCGTCTCACCATCGGACGTCTGTGGCTTGGAGGCTTGGGCCCAAAGGGAAAAAACTCTCCAGCTCCAAGGCCAACCACTCGCCTCTACGCTGCACTGCAGAGGAGATTGCAGTGCTGCCGGCCTGGATCAGAGCCCAGGCAGAAAGCCTTGTTTAATTAGTGAACCCCTCCACCACCACCACCACCACCACCACTACCACCACCACCCCACACCAACCTTCCCCTACACCTAACATGCATGTGCACCACCAAGCAGTCTCCGTGGAAGGGTAGGGCTCCTGGCCTGGTTAAAAGAGGCCATGTTGGAGTGTACAAGCAATTCCTTCTTGTCCTCCACAGGAAGTCAGAAAAAAGACCTAGGACTATTTAGGCAGCTGCTCGCTCAGATGCAGCTCACGTCTCCCTCCCAAATGCTGCTCTTATGCGCTCAGACAAACCAAACAGATACAGCATAACGCCAATAAGAACACTATGCAGCAACCTGCTAAACGCTATGGGGATTGCAAGCAGGGTTGTTTATCGTCATTGTCATGACTTTTTTTTTTTTTTTGCCGATAACAACAAGATATACTTTGCTGTTTGACTTGGGATTTGTACTTGTTGTGAGGAAAGCCGAAGGCAAACACAAGTGTGCCAGGCAAGATGTGTGGCGGTGAAACACAGCATCCATGGTATTCCACGCTAATGAGGCTTGCAGATGTGCCTTCTCTCTCTCTCTCTCTCTCTCTCTCTCTCTCTCTCACTTTCTTTCTTTCCCTGTCACAAGTAGGCCCTGGAAGACAAGTGGAGCAGAATTATCATGGATGCACCTTGACATGACTTCGTAAAAAAACAAACAAAAAAACAGAAGGAGGAGAGTTGCATTGTGTCCCCACTAAAGCAGCTGTGTGCCATCTTGCATCTGGCTTTAAGAGATATGGCCATGTATTTATTTTTCATAAAGGCTGTTATTTGCAGAAATTTGTTTGTGTGTGTGTGTTTATTGTGTGTGTGAGTGTGTGTGTGTGTGTTTTATGAGGCTTGAATATGACAGCATGCATACTGTATGGGAGCTTGTGTTTGTTGAGAAACAATGAAGATTGATGTTTTGCAAAAATAGAAAAGCTCTCTCTCTTTGTATGTGGCACGTCTGTGTGTGTGTGTGCGTGCGTGCCTGAGTGCACAAGAGAGAGGCATTCACACCACACTTTCCAGAGTTCTAAGAGTACTCCACCAACTGCCTCTGCTGACATCTCGAGGTTATTTTCCATCTTGAAAAGGCAGGTCAGTTCGAATCAGGCTCTGCACATACTGTCAGTGTGTTGATCTTGTGGGTGCTGGGAGAACGCATGTGGTTAAATCTTACCTGAATTACCCGTTTCTCCCTTCACAAAGGTCACAGCGATGGCTGAAATCTCTGCTGCTGATCAGCAAACAGCAAGAGCTTATCTGTCACCACTGGGCAAGCCTCAACAAGCAAGCTAGCCTCCTTTGTGGTCAAGTCTGAGGTCTGTGGTTTCTCCAGAAGGTGCCAGTTTTGGGAGTTTACTCGCTCTAAACAAACACAAAGTGAAATAAACACTTATATACAAGATATTTTGTGCTAGCTCCATCCAAACATACTTTGGCATCTAAGAAACTTTTAGGTAACTAACCAACAAAATATATGTATAACACTAAATGTAAAATATTCTTCAGGGTGATAACCGATTTTTAATGCATGCATACTACACTTAATGCCAAATCACACACACACAAGCATGCACACACACACACGCGCACACACACACACACACACATACATACACACACACACTTGTGCACTCAAAGGCAAAAAATCATCAGACATTAATATGCATACACATAGACACTCACTCTGCTTTTCTCTCACATGCACTCTATCTCTCTCTCTTTCTCTCTCTCTCTCTCTCTCACACACACACACACACACACTCACAAAACTTAATTTGATATAATTTCCCTCTGTGATTAAATCTCCAGCACCACATGGGACACTAAATTTATGTTGACTGTCCAGTGAGGCTCCCTGGCAGCTGAGTGGTGCAAACCATGTGATTTCTATCCCATTAAACACCTTACCTCCCATCATTACTCTCTGATTAACGTTCCAACCTCCTGTAAGCTGACCCCTGTGTAACCCTCAATGCCCTTTTTTTTTTTTTTTTTTTAACGGATGGTAGTATGCCACGACGCCCCTCCTCCTTACCGAACTTTTATAAATTATTTATGAAAAGAGCTGTTTCCATTTTAATCCAGCTGACCATTTCCAATGCTTTCCAACAACCTCATCAAGCCGAATATCATCATTTGGGCTCATTCCATTACACTCATTCCAAAGAGAGTTCTCTGCCACTGCTGGAAACATGACCCTAAGAGGTTGGAGCGTTAATTGCTTTGGCTCCTCTGGAGGTCAGAGGATGGCGAGTTGTTTTCTTCTCCCTGGACTTACCCCTTGAACCAGGCCACACGTGCATGAAAGCAAGGGACATTCCACAGAGTTATAGTCACCTTATAGGATTTAGCTTCAGAATGCTAATGTATATGTCCATTTTTAAAGGATGGAATATTACAGGTATAGTATAGAGGAGTACAAGCAAGTCCATACCGCTGAATGCAATTGTAAATATAGTCAAGGCAAGATTTATTCACAGTATATAGAACATTTCATGAGGGACAATTCAAAGTGCTTTAGACCATTTCTTCAAAATAAAAGGAAAAGAAAGATAAAATGAATAGGGCAGATTAAAATGGAAGAGAAGATTAAAACGGAGCACTAATAGACAGACGTAATAAAAACACTTTAAAGAAAAGAAAGAGTTATTTCTCCATGGTGCTTTTTGTCTACTGTCAATTGTTTTAATCTTAGTTGGAGCAATACTGTCCATGCTGGTTACCAACTGAGAACTGAAATTTTCCAGCATCTGTGCCAGATATGTGATGATGTGTGGCCCTAGATAATTCCTGCTCGTGAAGAATGTGCGTGTGCTCAGTTAATTTTTGTTTTTATGTAGTTCTAGTGCTTTTTATCATTAGGGGAAATGTAGAGACAGCAAAAAAAGACACCAAAATAATCTGATAGTGCCAGATTTTAACAGTTATGTCAACACTGAGACTCCTAGTAATGACCAGGTGAAGGGTATGCCCTATTGAAACATTTTGGGTTAAACTAAAGGTATCTAGCAGTGCCAGTCGATCTCTGTCATAGGTGTTTGCTTGGTTATCAGCATATATGTTGAAATCCCCTGAGATAATGACACATGTGTGCAAATTTCTGACAAGAGTTTAAAGAGGAAGATCTTGGGGGACAGTTTTGCTGGTCTATTCATAGTCAGTAATAAAATATCGAGAGTGCCATTAATTATAGCACACAAATATTTAAAGGATGTGAAATCCTCAAATACAGTCTGTTTGTATCGAAACTGTCCTTATATATAACAGCTGTTCCACCCCCTTTTTTATTAGGTCTTGTAGCACTTAGAAATGATGAAAACGTGACTTTAGTAAAACATTTTACATTTACCCAGTAAAACATAAATGCACTGCATTTGTTTAGCATCTGGCAGATGTTTTCCCTAACCAAGTTACAGTAATGGTATAGCATACAATGTATCTGTGTTTGAATACTGCCTAGTATGAGAACACATTAAGTACCAATTAGGAATTGCTAGTTTGCTTTTTTAATCACCAAAACTAGGTTATTATTCTACTTCTTGTAGGTGGCAATCTGTAATGGTTTGTTTGTGAATGCTTACTGTGATATGTCATTTCTTTGCCTTTCTCACTAACTTCCGAATAGAACAGACAAAGCCAATACTTGCCTCTCCACTTTTGAAACTGCACAACGTCCCTCCCTACACATCTGAGTAACAACCCAAACAGCAAAATAAGATGGCATCTAATCTGCTTATCACATCTGTTACAGTATATCATGATGTGGGTCAAAAAATGTTTTTCTCATTTTATATTAATATACTACAATTCATTTCTTGTAGTCATTTGTTACTTTTTTGTCGTGTGTTATTAACACATTTGCTTAGGTTGTTCAGTGTGCCACACAAGCAACATTCACCACTGCCCCCTACTTACTATTTCTGTTTCTTTCACAGCACCCAGATGTATTTTCCTCCGATCAATCCCTAACACTTTGTCATTCATTTGTGCTCGTTGGTGGGGGTTAATATGATCGATGGTGAAAGAGCGACAGACTCCAGGCCGTAGATATATTTATGTGTCTGTAATTGTCTTGGGTTTCTCTCTCTCTTTCTCTCTCTCTCTTACACACACACACACACACACACACACACACACACCACACACACACACACACACACACACACTAACACACTCACTTTCTGTCTCTCTTTTTGCCTTACCTCTTGGACTTAGCTGTGCTCTGACTCGAGCTTTGACTCTGCATGCCTTCTGCAGCATGCTCAATAATTCAGGGCAAGAGTGCAGTGCTGATCGGTGAGCACAAAGCAGACCTCAATCCTGCCCTCCCGCAGGGATACAGAAAGGGAGACAGAGAGAGAGAGAGAGAGAGAGAGGGAGAGGGAGGGAGGGAGATGAAGAGGGAAGAAGGTTTTAGATAGAGGGGAGGGGAGTGTTAAGATAGGTGTGTGTGTGAGTGTGTGTGTGTGTGGAGGATATTATGAAGCTAAACATTTTAATTAGATATCACCTATTAATAACATTCTATTTACAAGTATACCAGAATAGTACCCCTCCCAGTAAAATGCCCCAAATATAAGCTACTAGAATATAGCCACACAAAACTAAACATTTTCAAGAATTTCAGTTTCTGAAGTGCCAAAAAAGTTAAAAAAAAAAAAAAAAGAAAAAAAAGGAAGTAAAAACTGGAGGTGTAGGGAAAGGAAAGAAGTGCACAAACAAACCAACACACTACTCTTGTTCAGTCTACTTTCCACAACCAGAAACCACAATGAGATCTTGATGTAATAGCACAGGGATGATAATTGGACCTTTAAACCAGAGCATTGTTCAGTTTAGGTCTGCTCACATGGTGGCCACTGCAGGTTTTGTATTCTGGTGGGCATAGTCTCACATGCTACAGCGGAAGGTCGACGGGGGCCTAATGATGGCAATTAAAGGTGATGGCTTCACTGGGTGGTAAAAATGGGTTTCATAATTATTCAGAGCGTTCTTGATGCACCACCCACAGGGAAGATATTTGCTGGACATACACAACAAGAGTCTGAAGGAGCAAGAGGACAAAAACAACGACATTACAACACTGACCTGGAATGTTTCTTTTTCTTTTTAAAATTTTTGATTCATTTACACCTGATCACAAACTGCAGTCATAGTGATTTATTACATCACAACATTTGTGGTTATGTCACAATTTTGTTGTTTGTTCTGATCCAATATAATAAAAGGCAGTGCAATGTAAACAAATAAAGCTGTTCTCCTCCTTGGTAATGCCGAAATGATGGTGGATGTCATAAGCATTTAAAGTGTTTGATAAAAACATTTTACTAATACAAGAAGGCATTGCACATCGAACTGGATATTAAAAGAGGCAAACGAACCAAAATATGAATCAGAATCAATAGCACACATAAATAATGCATTGGACTCAGAAATCCCTCCAGGCAATAGATATGGTGTGGAGGAGCAAGTCCTTAAAATATGGATAAGCTATAAGCCTGAGTTATAGTTGCTAGTTATTTGCAGCGTTTTTTTTTAATGACACAGGCAAGGTGCATATTTAAAAGAGAAAAATCCGTGGTAGATTTAATTTGTCAGCTCGTAATGTGTGTGACCAGCAAACACTATGACACATAGTACACTGGCTGTCAAAAATAAAAAAAGAATCTGAGAAATGTGGCAATATGGTAGGCTAAAAATTACTTCTTGCATATCTGCAAGAAAAAAACTTTTATGTGGCTGACAGTCGGTGCCAAAAGGCATGTATAACACCACAAAGCAGTTAGTCTGGCTGTAAACTTGAATGATAACTCAGTCAAATTAGAAATGTGAGAGTGGTTAACCTTTATACTATCGAATGAGTCTTCAGGGTGTCTAACCTCTTCTGCTGCTCTTCTGCAAACTACACCACTGTAGTTTGTGGAAACATTCTGCAGCCTGCTCTGGTACAACTTCACCTGAAAGTTGGCTTTGGCACTACAGACCTTTCCTTGACTTTACTGATTTCTTTATTTTATTTTTTTCTTCAGGTATATGTCATGGGCTGCACCCCATATCATGAACTCTATTTTTGCATTAAACTATACTGTACAATTTATAGATGATATGTGGTCCTGTTGTCCCTGGTCAGTTCTTTGTGCTTCTACCTCTTAGTCATCATCTAATCTGATTATTGTCAGCATTTGTTCATTGCTAATCATGTTCTTTTACCAGCCTTATTTTACAATTAAGAGTTACTCTTTATAGTAATCTGGAGAGTTACGTCTGTCTTTGAATGATTGAATTTGTGGCATATCATGCACTAGTTCTTCCTAGTTAAGTTTCTTCAACATGTTCCTGTAGACGCCCAGTTAGAGGTTTGTCAATACAGTTTTCAGACACTTCGTATCAACTAATATGGCAACAACAACAGTTGAATTTTTCAGTCTATGTCAAAAGTAAACAAAAACATTTGGCCCTAATTTAGATGCTGTGTGTCCAAATTGTGATCATTTGCACACATTAAAACATTTTAAAAAGTCAAGTGTGCTCTCGTTTCACTCTTTAGTTCAGTCTACCGAATCTGACCCATTGAGTGTGACTGATTCTCCTGCCTTATTCAGTGAGCACTGAATTGCTAAAATGCAAGTGCCTTTAATCCCCCTCATTCACATGAGGCTGTCTAATAATTCAGGCAAACTTTTTACACACAAACAGTTCTCTTCAACCTGAAGAATTCTACTTGAGTCCAATTTCTTCTTGCCTTAACCTGCTATCCACTAATAATGACTCCAAAACCGTATTATTAAGGTTTACAAACGTATTGAGCAGGATTTCTTTCATAGTTAAGCCACCATATCAGCAGCACTGCACATTACAGTAACCAGTAATTACAGTAGTAGTCTGCATGCAGTGTAGTGAATGAACCTCACTTCCAGATCCCTGGTTAGGTCTCTTTGTTTGCAACATTGGGTCTGATGTAGGAGTGTAAAGGGACAGTGCAACCTCAGTCATGGTCACAAATGGCAAGCTTGCTGGAAAGGAGGCTAAAACCCACTATTGTTGTCATCTGTTGTCTATTGTTCCCAGCATGTCTAAATTAATGTTAGGGAATGAGGTTTAGTATCTTAGTGAAGCCCACACGATTAACTGGAATACAGCTAGCAGTTAAAATGTAATACCCCAAATACTATGACGTATTAATTCATGATAAGCAACAGAAAATGATGATAAAACGGTATCTGTTGTAAACTTACAGTTGTCCTTACATTCATCCGGACAAAGGTGAACACACATCAGAGTCACAGAATGCTCCACACCTTCAGCGTACATCCTTGTTCTCAAGCTACAGCGTCTTATATATTCTCTTAATGTTACGATACATTTATCAGACTGTTTTTCCTACATAAAAATAATCACCTATGCACTCCAAATGTCCAATTCTGATGACTTGATTCTCCCCCATGTTTTTATTTTATATACTGGACACATAACACACCACTACACATGCATTGTTATACTGTTATTATAATTGACTCAACTCAGTCACTACAGGGCAATGATTTATATTCACGCTTTATGAATGCATTCGCAACTCTTCCAAGACTCCAGCTTTTAGTGTTGTCCATTATGTCAAGGTCTAAACGAAGCCAAAATGGTGACCCCCACAGCTTACCAGCTGGGTGCGCATATGAGGCATTTTAAACCCTAATGAACGGATGTACTCAGAAAGTCTGAGAAATCTAGGTCAAGCCACTTCAGACCTCTGCCTCAGTCCTTAGAATTTAGTGGCCTGGTGGCCTAACAAACAGATGGAAGATTTGACCTTGAAAATTCTGAAACATGCAATAACAATATATTTATTGCAATATAAGTAGACTATACTTTGCAATAAGTCTCTTCTTTCAAATAACTTTATTTCACATACTTTTTTTGCATTTAAATATTATACATTCTTCAGCATGTTACAAAGAATATTTTCTCTCCTCTGTTTTTCTCTCTGCACAAAGCCCCTGCCTCAGCCACAGAGTTGTGCTCTGAGCCTTGGGGAGTGGGCCCAACCAGCACACAACATGCTCACTGTTTTAATAATCAGTGCAAGAGCTCAGGAGACCAGAGGCAGAAAATGCTGATGGCACACATCAAACCCTTAGCATGCTGCAGTAGCTCTGACCCCTTGGAGAGCTCGCTGTGTAGTAACTGTGGCTCTTTACTTGAGAGATGGCGCCATCTGCTGGTTAGCCGATTTCATTACGCGCACTGATTTTTATGATCCGTTCAAGTTTGAGATCCTCATCGTAATCGGCGTGCAATGTTAAATTTATCCAGTTAAGGAGCAGCTGTCTCACAAAATGAAGCAAAGGAAGAGGAAGGGTGAACTTAAGGCCTATGCCAACCAAAGAAGGAGAGAAGTGTGTGCATTTAGCATTTCCACTATACAAATGCTGTAAAAAAATTTGACACTTCAACATGCTCTATGTGTGTGTGTGTGTGTGTGTGTGTGTGTGTGTGTGTGTGTGTGTGTGTGTGTGTGTGTGTTTGTGGAGAAATGATGTGGGGGTGAGTGGTGTAGGGTGATGGGCAGAATACTGGATCATGGCCAGGGCGTCGTCTTTGGGTACAGTGTGCGGCAGAGATTGAAGGGAAAAAGTAAGAAACAGAGAAAGTGAAGAGGAGGAGGAGGAGTGCCTTGCGAGAACCAAGCAGACAGAACGGACTCATTACAGAATCTGTTCACTCCCGTTGGAGTTCCCCTGAGCCTCTCTCGGTGTAGGCGTGGAACATCTCCCCAGTGCCGAGGCGCTCGCCATGCCCAGTCTTCTTGTCTCCCACGAGACACAGGGGAAACTGAACAGCGTGTCTCACTCCTGAATCCATCCCTCCCTCCCTTGCCTACCCCCATCCCCTCCCTCTCCTCCTGAAGCACATCTGGAGAACCGGCACTTTCCATGTTACAAATTGCAGCCTGACTCCCTCCTACGCCACCCACCCACTCCTCCTCTGGGAGAAGAGGGTTTTAGAGAGAGAAAGAGAGAGCGAGGGAGACAGAGACAGAGAAAGGACACAGATGAGTAATTGCTTGCTGTGGTATACTGAATCTGAGGGAAGAGCACAAAACTGAGTGTGAATGATGAGAAAAAGGAAATTGTGGCATGATTTGCGACTTTGACTTTTAACAGAGTTGTGACAGTGAGGTGTTGATCACTTTTCCAGTTCCAGGCATGAGATTCAGACCCAAACCACTTCAGGCAATGGAGGCTCATTTGTATAGAACTGCTTTCTCACTCTTGTCAAGATTATTGTGCGTCACTTTGAAGAAAACCATCTGACGTAAGCATGCAATCATAGCACATAGTGGTAATAATTGTACTCTAGACTCAAACCATGGGTTCCATATTGTCACATTGCATTATTCACACTGCTGACTAGGTGCAAAAGGACACTAATAGCTACCTGCTCGTTTGACAAGCTGTGAATAGTTCACCAGAGCTCTCGAAAATACTCCACCGCAGTGTAGTCTGTGCTCATATTCATTCGCCTTCCTCAGGGAAAAAATAAAATAAAATCGCAACCAAACCTCAAATCTCAGCTTGTTGTAGTGTAGAGTTGTAGTCCTAGTGAGCGTGCTTGGGAAGATAGTTTCCAGGACATATTGCTGTTTTTGGGGCCTTACAAAGGTTTCTGGATTGTATCATTTGTATGAATGGAATGGATAAGTTCCAAACAGATGGGCTACCATTACAGTGCTACAGCAGCACACTGTGTATTTTCCAAGCTAAATATGCACGAATGGCTAAATGAAAGATGTGGATATGTCAAACATAGCCTCTGAAAGTTAAGTTAAATGACATTGTTGCTCCCCCTAGAACAGGGAGATTTTAAATATTTTAGGTAGGCATTATCCCATAGTCTCACAGGGGCTGGGTGGGGGTGGGGTGGGGGTGTTCTTGCCAGTGCTTTCAGACGCTGCCAACAAAATGGCATCTGAGTGTCCAGGAGTCCTGCCCTTGAGCAACACAAGGGAGACCAACACTGGTGCTGATGTGAATGTTGAAAAAACAGCAGAATGAAAACAGATAAAGGGACCGGAAGAAAGGATATCTAATGCTAAGTCCTATCTGCAAGAACTGTGAGTAAGTGTTTATGACAAAGATTTTTGGTTTCAATTTGCTTTCAATTGCTTTCAATTGGAATGTCCTAATTGAGACAAGCAGTGCTGTGTGGAGCTATTTGGACAACCTTTTGGGAGGACTTTGGAGAACTTTATTATCTTTCTGTCGACCAGGCTGCACTGTTAGTCTGAATGAGTCATCTGACAGAATAGAGCTGCATCTTTAACACACTGAATGAAAAGAACATTCAGTGCTGGCCTACACAACAGTCTGACACTCACTTGCAGGTAGAACATGGTGTGAGAGAAGAAAGCAATATCACTGCTTAATGAGCCAACACATTAAAGAGGATGCCAGATCATATGCCTGAACACTGTCCTCACCACAGTAAAACTGTGTCAGGATCATTAATCTTTTGCCATCAATTGAATTTATTTACCTGAAAACTAGCACTGATATAGAAGGATTTTGTCAGTGACAGTTATGCAAGGGAATGTTAGTGTATGGATTCTCAAAATGCAAACAGAATGCAAAGGTGTCATTTAGCATGAACCATCTGAGTATGTTTCGACAATTTACGCTGAAACAATGCACTTCATTACTTCATCGGTACATCCCTGTTTCATTAATTGTTGACAGGTGCAGATATAGGAGCAGTAGAAAATACCCCCCTCCATCAGTCTAATAGAACCTTCAAGAAGCTGGTAAGTGATTCTCAAGATGAATGGGAGTGGGTCTCGTTCATTTTTTCGCTGCGTAATGGGGCCTAATACAATAATCTTTTTTGGAGCTTACCGTACGTGTGCACATGTCTCGGTCAATGGAGCACCAGCATTCAGCTCTGATCCATCACCACCAGAGATTCTGGAGCCCCCACCTCACCCTGGCCCACCCCATGCCGCTTTCTCCATCCCCTCCATTCCTCCTTCCCCTGATCGCACTGATGAGGTGAGCTTCATCCGTCACGGGCCCGGCTCCATCATATTTGCTCTGCAGGCAAAGCGGGGAGCAGAGCCGGGGAGGACGAGGACGTTTGGGGACAGCGCTGACAAACGAGCAGCTCAGACTAGCATGCGCAGACACTGATAGCTCAATAACACTGATGCTAAAGAGGAGCAATGGCTCTATTATCTGTGTGGATTGGACTGGCTCCTGTATGGATAGCCCAGCAGGGAGGAGAGGTTATGGTGTACCCTGCATAGTTCACACAGCATGTAGCCTGAAGCACAGGCAAACCACTTTCAGTGCTAGATTCACTTTTCACCATTTTAAAATGCCCCTTATATCTTACACATTGCACGTGTTAAAAACAAATTCAACAATATTTACTTCTGCCATTTCTTGTCTAATACAGAGAAGAGTAGATGTTTAACATCAAATAGAGATATACATTTCCTTTTCAATGGTGGATGTTGCCAGACAGTAAACAGTAATAACAATATATACATTAAGTTAGTATTCATTTATCACTCACTAGTTCAACTGAACGTCTTTCTTCCCAAGAGAACATGTAGTAGCATCTCATTTTTTACCTTAAAAGCAAGGCAGGCTCATTTGTTTGACATAAAATTCAATCCAGGTGTGTGGAGCGCTTTCCATGTTATTTATTGCTATTTGACAACAGTGCACAGAGGAGGGAGAACAAGGCTTTCAGGTGTGTTTTTGCCAGAGGTATGGACTTAGCTTTGCTATACATTACAGAGAGTTGAATAAATAGGCAGTGGTAGATGTAGAATACAGATGTGGAAACAGAACTGTAAGAAGCTTTCTTATTATAAATCTCCCTGCTGTGAGTGGTTCGTCAGATACATTAATTTTTGTTTCATTTTCTTCCAGGATTTACTTAGAATAAATTAATGCACCTGGGGAAAAGCTAAGGAATTTAAGAAAGAAAGAAAAACAATGAATAGTTTAGGCAAAGCAGGATGTGAGGCATATAGAAAAAAATAGTCAATGACTTTAGGAAAGAAAGAAAGAAAGAAAGAATGAAAGAAAGAAAGAAAGAAAGAAAGAAAGAAAGAAAGAAAGAAAGAAAGAGAAAACAAGGAAAATAAAGAATAAAAGAATTGAGCGGGAATGTAGGGAGGAAGGGATAGCATAATGTGCAAGTAACAAACATGTTTTTGAGGCTCACAAGTATTGTGTGGAAATACACACTGGCATGATGGCATGACACTGACAACTCTCTGCGCTTTGGATATTTTCTCTATTCTCTCACCCTCTGTCACCCCAATCTGTGCCGAGTCAACCAGGATTTACAGCCCAACAGTTCACACAACTCAAAGAGCCGCCAGGTGCCGAGAGCAGGTGTCTGTCTGTCTAACACCCCGCTTCCCTACTCTTTTTCACGTGGATGACTTCCAATGCAGCACCATCTTAAACACATGCCATGTTTTTTTTCCCCACCGTCTCCATCTTTGGAATTTGTTCAGCTGGTGCTCGAGAGTTTATTTACTCTACTGTCTGTAACATCCTTCAAAAAAAAAAACTTGAGTGTATTTATCTATGCTGGAATGTGCAGTCTCTTCCTGTCCCTTTTTTATTTCATTCTCTTTCTTCTGGGGGCGGATGAAAGAAATTTCAAGGCTTTTCACTCGTCTTTGCAGCTAGGGAGCGCACAATAAATTGCGCCTCTCCCTGGTGTTCAGAAAGACATGCTGAGCCAATATTGGCCTGTCTGAAAGATGCTTCGTGTTTGTTCAACCTTTGACCCTTCCTACAGACAAGCAGAGGTTGAGGGGGGAAAAAGTAAACATTTTAAAAACTTTTTTTTTTTTTTGATGACCCAAAGAACCTGATGAACTACTTCTTCCCACCCTTGTTCAAAATGCTTAACTTCAGAAATCATAGATTATTCCCAGCAGTTCAGGCATCTGGAAGTGTGAAAATAATTCAATCAATGTAAAAATGAGACTGCAACTGATATCTGCTGAGGATGAACGCACTTAAGACTTTCTCTGGCTTTTCCCTGGTATTGCTTCCAATAAAACACTTTTCTCATTCATTCATTCATTCATTCATTCAATCATTTATTTATTTATTTATTGTTTGTGTGTCCCAAAGAATGCATTTTACACACAATCTCTAGAAGCTTTGGACTGAACTTTGACCTTTCAGAGCATGAACAATCCAATTCTGCCACAGACACCTTAATAGTTCCACTCATTTTTGCCCAAGGCACTGATGATCTTCATGTCACAGGCAATCTTTCTGCTCTTTCGTTACCTTTCTGCTCTTTCCTACCTTTCCCATGGCCATAACCTTTGACATTACCTATGAGATTACACATACTATGAAAGCCATATATTGTACCTTACAAACTCACACATACTAAACAAGGTCATTGACTGGCCATAGGGAAAATGTACCCCAGAGCCAAAGTGGTCACAGATCATACAACATTTTTTACACATAGATTTTGCCGTTACATACACTACCGGTCAAAAGTTTTGTCTCGGTTGTTTTTCATGGAGACACTTGATCATTCTTTTTGTCAATAGGAAACATAGCAAATGAACAAGGCATACATTTACTGACAAGATTTCACCCCATGATTTCAAGAGCACTGTCCACAAAATAGATTAACTCAGTGGACACTTCCTCCATAGCAAACAATCAGCCTTTTAAGACAAAAGCCCCATAATGTTCATATTAAGAGTAGTTTAGTAGAGTAGTTTGTCAGTGTGTATCAGGTTGTTATTGTGTTGCAGGATTAATTTGGCCCAATCATGTGGTGTCCGCAGGGTCTTGTATGGCTTTGCAAAATTGTATGATATTCTCCTCTCCCCAAAGTCCATTGAAATCTGTACAAATCTCCCCTTTTACCACCTCCTAAGCATCCGGAGATTGTTAAACCCTCTATATCAAATTCCTGCAAAAGGACACTTTTAAAATGGGAGCAAACTTTGAAGAACACATTCAACATTTTAGATAATATGATTAATTATATCTCTAACAAGAACTTCATGTCTTTTTCCTTTCCAATATTTCTTATTGACATATATAAATTTCCTATTCAATTATATAAATATTCATATATATGTATTCTTGGAAAACGAGGAAATATCTAAGTGATCTAAAACTTTTAAGTGATCTAAAACTCATAATATTGTAGTACAAGTACAAAACCACCACCACTTGGTGGTGTCAAATGATCTTATTTACATTATACCATTGCTTGGTCAAATATCCTATCGTGATTACACTATTTAGAATGTGTATTTTTATTTTCCGACAACAGTGGTATAAGTGGGACATTGAACTCAACGGCGTTCGTATATCAGTTAATAATGCCCTCCAAACTTAATTTTGTTTTGTGGCCTTATTACCACTTGTAGGGTGCATTATTAACTGATATACGAATGCTGTCAAGATCTTTATGATGATTTTGCACATGAGGTTATAAGGTTAAACACATTCATTTGTGTTTTTTAACTTATGTTGGGTCTTTAACAGTGTAGCATGTTAGCTATTATTACAGCAATAAATGTCTACATAGCCTCAAGAGAAAGGAGAACCAATTAACAACACAGGTTATGATGAAGTAATAGAAGCCAAAAAAGTATTTTGCAAAAATTATGTCCATGAAGCATGATAATATGCACTTTACACATATGGTTGTTTGCGTCCTACCCATGGATAAATGCAGGTATCGGCACCAAATAAAATGTCTGTCTGCAGAAGTGCTTCATGATGATTGATCTCTTACATACGAATAATTTTTTCTCTGAAACAGGTTACACATTGTTCCGCTGCATTTCACTGCACATCTAAACATTGTCCTAAACATTGTTTCCACAGGTGTAAACTGTACTGTGAAATTTATGTTAAATTGATGCATTAAGCTCATAACAAATCTTTTGGAGGTGCATCAAACACATCTTTCGTAATGGCAGCTGTTTACAGAATCCGATGGAGGATTCTCGTCCATATGGTTTAATGCGGATGCCATTACTGACTGTGCTGTATTATTTAAAAAAGCCTCCCAGTGACAGATATAAGATAATTGAACAGATAATTGTGGTTTATTCTCATGTTTAGTTTTTGGTAACTCAGATGTTTCTCTAAGTCTCATTCATGAATTGCATTTTTTTATTATGGATCACCTAATTGTGACTAATAAGGTCACAGACAAAAACAAAATTTGCCCCACAACTTTGCTTAATCTGACCACTGACAAGAGTTTCCTGTTAGCAAGTTATGGCAAAAGAAAGACTTCCAAGGGTGGTCAAAGGCGTTCAAGTATGTACAGGTAATGCTCCCAGACTGATCAGATGCAGAACTGTTTATTTCTGTGTCTCACAGCCATCTGTCTGTTTGTAGCCCCAAAGACCTCCCACGTCTTGATACACTCCACCGAGGTGAAAAGGTCAGGCTTGGCATCCCTACCATGTAGCCTTCCTGACTGTGACTAAAACAATAGTGCTCTCTCGCTCTCCCTATCCTTCTCTCTCTTTCCCTCTCTCTCCCCTTTCCCTCCCTCTCTCTCATTAGAAACCTTGAGTTAGTGCCAGCTTCATCTTACGCTCATCTAGTGAGTGAACAGTTTGCCAACTTGACATTGCCAGACTTTTCTTTGTCAGTTTGCCAGGACTGAAATAGCGCCTGCAACTCTGCCAGGCTGATTTCTCCTGAAAATTACACTGAAATCATGCAGAATGTAAATATCTAACTCATAAATGTAAATGTATAGTTGCACTGTGGTGGGTCAGTCTGAGACTCTTAGTCTTTTTTGTGGGTAATGATGTCCTTACATGCTTAGAATGTCATCACCCCAATGGTCCAGGGACTGTCTTTGGTTACACACCTCATCCATTCAGACAGCTGGTGTTTAGCAAAGTTTCATGATTTCACACCTCAGACACCTCAACAGCTGGGCTACTGGTGATGGAAACCTTGTAGTTTTCAAGTCAGACTCCTTGGCCTGAGCCCCAGTAAGTGACTCCCTGTCAACCTATGCACCAGCTCCCTAAGCTGGAAACCCAATCAAATGCAACGTGAACACCCAGGGAGAGTCTGTAGCTGTGCTAATGTTCCTTACCCAACATTTCCCAAATCTAATACCAAAGGAATAATATGTAAAAAGTTTTTATAAACTCTTTTTTTTGGTCTATAATGTGTCACCAGTGGCTCATTAATCTCCAAAGCACTCCTCATGATGCATAGCACATGGCAGAGGACAGAAGATGATGGATAGCACATAAATATCTCAAAGCCAAATTGCGTCAGTACATGTTGTGTGTGTGGTCTTTATATTGGACAATCTGCAGTTATCTTGGAAATGCTTCCACTCTAATCCCTTGCTCTTAGTATCTCTCATATACAATCTCTCTCTCTCTCTCTCCCCTCTCTCTTACTCTCACACACACATCCCAACATATAGAAATGGTTTAACTATATCTAGGGAGGCTCTACACTGATTGATTGGTGTGATCATCAACCATGTTTTATGGGCAATTGGAGGCAAATTAAGCATTTGCTGTGAAATTACAGGGATTAGTGTTTGTGTGCCCCATTAATGGAATGGCTCTGGTCACCAAGAGCAAAATAAAAATCTTTTAATATTTTATGTGTTTTTAGCTCTCTGTGATTACTAATGATTTGTGAAGCTCTGAGGCATACCCACGTATTTGCATTACAATTAATATTCTGTTGTATCTTTTCTAACTGTCTATAATGGCGTCATGTCAGATTTTGTTGACAAAAGGCCCCTAAAAGAATAAAAAGCATCAAATAACTTTCTGCTGATGATATTGAGAACCATGGTGACTGTTGCAATTCACACACAATGACAATGATTTTCAGAAGTCTGTTTGTAAAGCTGATCTGCAAAAAAAAACTTATATTTTGACATTTGGACTTCCCTGTTCCCCAGTTTTTGTTTACTGGAATTGATCTTTTAGCACTGTACTGAGCAGATACGGCCTACAGTAAATTCACATGAATATGAACCATCTCAGTGTACAGTCTCAGACAATTACATTGATGGGTGATGGGATCAGGTGTTATAGCTTAAAACAGTTTCTGTAACAATCGATCAATTACACATAAATTTGGCACAATTATTTGTGGTTCCTAACTTCAGCCTTCAGTCCCTGTGGGCCGACTTCAGTACTCACCCACTCTTTTCTCACGCCCTATATCTCAACAGTATGGAGTGCACTGTCATACATGAGGACAGACAGGGGCCAACACCCACTAGTGTCTCCTCTCTCTCTCTCCCTCTCTTTCTTTGTCTGTCTCTCACTTTTTTTTTTCCACTGTCGATAAAGTGGGCCCATCCAGCTGTGGAGGAGTCGGAAAGCAGACAGGCGATAAAGTGGTTTGTACCTCTATCTCTAGGGGCCTGGACAGCCAGACGCAGGGCCCTGGGACAGGATAAGGATGTGGTGTCACTCGGATGCACTGGAACCATGCCTGAGATTAGCCATGTGGAGAGGGCGGAGGCCGAGGCTGTCTGTGGACGTTCACTTATAAGGCTTGGCAGTGCTGCTTGGCCTGAGGGTACACCTTCACTAATGCCAGCCTGGAAGGAAGCCTGGAAAGTGAATGAGTGTTACTGCTGGTTAGCCAAAGGTAAATAAAGAAAGCAGCAAGTCCTTGATCTTCTGTGAGTATGTCAGAAATTAAAGGACGAGAGACCCCCCCCCCCCACTCACACAAATACAACCCTGTAACAAGTCATGGGGTGTCCGTGCACACAATATAAAAAAGAGATAACATCTTTATGTTCAGTAGAAGATCCTAGAAATGGACACAAGTTATGAGCTGATTCAGCATGCATGAGCTGTACGAGTGAAAGTTCCCACAAGTTTGAAGGCAGACAAGGGGTTTGAACTATATCGACTGCTCTCAGACACTTCAGAATCCAGAATTGCCCTCTATTTCACAACTCTGTGTGCAGCATGAACGCAACACAGAAATAAGAAACCTTTACAGAATACAAGAGAACCACAGGTCCCAGTGGTCACTGGAGAAACCAAAAGGTCTGTGACCCAGACCATAAATATAGTGTTGTGATGCTGACCACCAAACAGCATTCCTGTCCACAGACTCAAGAGTCTGGCTCAGACATCCCAGCCCATTATGTCTGCAGCACCATCAGAGTTCAAGTGCTCTACTCACCAGCAGACCAACTGTTCTGACGTCTGATGGTACTCAGAGTACACACAATGTTCAGTAGTCCTATGGTAGTGCGTGTATGTGTGTGCATGTGTGTGTGTTGGGAGCTCATCTTTAATAGGTTGCAAGATGTTCCATCCTAATCCAGTCTCTAGCCTGCAGACATCTGCAGAGATTGCGTTATTTCTAAGTGCTGTCTCTTCGCTCCTAAAACTATCAGGACTGGCCTCTCAATCACAAACCTTGTCTCTAAAGCTCTAAGCACCTGTTAATGTTAGGTTAAGACTTAGGTTAGACTGTCAAGCATCAAAAGAGAGACACACAAGAAAGAGTGAGAAAGGAGCATTTGAATGACTTTCAGAGGATGAGAGCACATAACAGGTTTCAAAACAGCAAGTCATAGTCATGAAAATCCCCATAGATGTAAGGATGCAAGGATAATTTATGAAAGTTTTGTGTTTTGGCTTCTGTGGGCATAATGCAAGTGCAGATATGATTTTAAAGTGTTATGACTAAAACACTGACCGATAAATGGGGCTTGGCAGCACGTGGGAAATGACATTTTGCTACAAGGCAACGACCAGCTTCAAAGGTCTGTGGTTTGGCATGCTGATTCAACACGACTGCGTAAAGTGTTAGTGACACATCTAGAGAGTGTTTTCTCTTTCCTTTCCAAAGGGACTGTCAAAACGCCCACTTGAGATCTTAGAAATTCTAAGCATATGTTTTATGTCACTTTTCATTGCACACGATTAACACGATTATGTCACTTTTCATTGCAACGATTAACATCTTTCCTGCAATATGGAGTCAGTACCAGTATTAGTTATACATTTGTGGGACATGGCATAATGCCCTGTAAACACAAACATTGTACATCATAGAAACATATTTAGATATTTTGCGGTTAATTAAGTGCTTAATCACTAACAAAGGATTACATACATTCTGCCTCCACATCACTAACACAGTGTGTTTTGGCATACAGTTTGTAGTTAATAAAGGTTTTTGTTCCTCATAAATGTCTAAGAACTAAGCATGTCCACAGCACAGTTAACAGTTAACATAAGCCTTCTGAGCGTCCCAGTGGCTATCAGCAGAAGACGTGAGAACCCGGGGAGCAGAGCCTGGTGCTCTCTGGTCCCAACAATGCCTATAATGATGTCCCATGGTGCATCACTGCATTGTGCCTGCATGCCAAACAAAAGTGATCTTTGTTTCCAGTTACTCTGACATCTCATTTGTGTTTGTGTGTGTGTGTGTGTTGCATGAATGTGCATGCATGTGTGGTTGGTGTGTGTGTGTGTGTGTGTGAGTGTGTGTATGTTTGTTTGTTTACAGGTTAATGAGGATATTATATGTTCTTATGACAGCCTCTGGACTGCAAAACTCTACAAAGTTGGCACAACAAACAAAACTTGGCAATAAGACAGTATTCCACAACACAACAACAATGACAAAAAAATACAGTAATTCTGAAAATATTTACATTATTAACAAGCTGAAATGCACTTTTGTTTGTAAACTGTGTTCTGTGTAAATGCTGCTGTGGTCTAATGCTTTGGCCCCAAAACACCAAGTATTTTTTTTCTGACAAGCCGCTGACATTCTCAACCATGATAGGCCTAACGCTGTGCACATTTTGCATTGTGTACATTCTAATATCATCTGTTTCTAAGCGAAGGACACCATGACCGTTGCTATCTAGAGGCTATATGCAATCCTTTTACCGGAACCATTATCTTTACACAGGCACCTGTGACATGTTTAAAAAATGTAGGGCTACTGCATTCAGTTTATAAACAGGAACTAAATCCAAATTATACCATACGTTCTCCAGAGAGAGGAGGCAGGGATGGAATATGCATTGTACATTCTGGTGTTGGTGTAGGGGTTAACATTTTTTCAAGAAGCCCATACTGATTTGCTAAGGTTACATTCTTATCCAAACAACAACAACCATAACAAAGTTCATTGTAACAAGCAGAATTAGTACAGAACAGTAGTGACTTCTTCATGAGTTACTGCTCATCAAAAGTTCATTACATATCTACACCTTTGTACAAACACGACATAGGTACTTATTCACTGACCATTAAATTGAACATGGCAATTAGGATGAAGACTAAAATTTATGAGGAGACGACACCAGATCTGCTGTGATTGTTGAACCTATATGCAACAGTAATTCCATTATGGAATCACACAAAGCCCTGTGATATCCTGTTTCCAAAATGGGTGTTTATGTTAAGTCACCATTGGGGATTTCTGGCAAAGAGTAATCTCAAAGTGGCACCAGTGACGTGGTTTCTCTTCATGAGTGGGTGAGAAGTGGGTACATACTTGACAACCACCAAAAACAAAGCTTCACTCAGTTCTTCCAAATCCCAGCTCAGCAGGGGATCCAGGTGAGTCGATTTTCTTCCCCTTTCACAGGAGTTAAGACCCGCAGCTATAACTGCGGGTCCTAACTCCTGTCATAGATAAAGTACGAGGTTGTCATTAGCTAAATCGCCGCTGACCTTAAAATTGAGTTAAGGAACTATTGGTGTACTTGTAGATATAGTTTAAAATATTGCCATTTTAAGATTTTTAACCCCATTTAAGACATAAAGTAAGTTCAGTAAATTTAAATGGTGAATGTTAAGTCTCGTGACAAGTGAGTGCCTACTATGTTTACTGAGCATGCCTTGGGCATTAAGATTATACTACTTTTCTTAAACCGAAATAATAGTCACGTGCAATTCAGGATGTGCAGCCTAAAATATATTCGTGAGATTTAAGGCTCTTAACAGAACTTAATCAGGACGTTAACTTTGCGTTAACCTCTGTTGGCAGAAAGCAGAGGCTAAGTATCTGATACACAACAGATGTTAGTGTTGTAGAGAGTTCTCATGTTAGTGACAGTTAGTGTTGGAGAAAGCAGACCTGCGCTTGAATGTTCCCTAGAAATAAGATTAGTGATAGGCTAGACGCTCGCGGGCTCGTGCTCTTGGCAGCCCAGTGGATGTGGAGAAAAGCAAAGCCGCGTCACGACTCAGCTGGAAGCAATTTTCATTGTCAGATAGGACCAACCTATTAGGTTTAAATGTTACAGTCCTCATGACTTTATGTCTGCACTGTTTGAGCAGAAATAGCCATAAATCTATTTGAATTACTCAAATGCTTTTCACACTAAAATGTCAATTTCGTTCACACAGCTACCACAAACCAAGAAAGGAAAAATATGACTGATGTTCTCCCCACGAAACCTTTCACTCTCTAGTCTAAATTGGCTTCATGCTCTGCAATCTTTAGAGAAAGGGGTTTCTCGCCGTGGTAGATTCCTGCATTAGACTCAGGAGACACCTAGAAGTCGCCTGGCCCATGTAGACCAAAGAAACATTTACTGTAATACAGAGCAAAAACCTTTGTGCCACCACCACCTGAAGGCTAAAGACGTTGGCTGGTTCATCACAGCCGTTTCTTTCTCTCTGCTTTGGAAGCTAATAATTCAATGCTTTAATGAAATGTTGCGGTATGCCACCTAGTGGAGACTTGCTGAGTGACACAAATGACACAAATGACACAAATGGCCAAGAGACTGAATGAAACGTTAAGTATAGACTATACCAACTAGGTAGGCCTAAATGTATTGATCTTAAAAGATTATGCCAATAGGTCTTGATAGTGCATGTATTATAGCAAATAGAGTACATAGTAACAACAGCAAAACAAGTTTGCTGTGTAGGAAGGGCTGTTGCACACAGTTGTCAGTTGAAATGAAGAACAATCCATCAGCACACATATTCTTTTTCTTGATTCATACTGTAGGCCTACTTATCTCTGACAGCAGTGGTCATAATTCAGTCTTTGTCCCCTGGGTGAGCTTTAGCTCCATTGCATCCACGCTATGTAAATCATCATCTTGATTATAATGTGATGCATTTTTAGGCTAAATGTTAGCACCGTCAAAGCAGACAGCATTCTTTCTAAAGCAACATTTTATTGGAGTGTGTGTGTGTTTGTTGCACAGTTTGTTGTAATGATGAGTGATTTTGTAATTTTTAGTGTGGCACTGTGATAGGCTAATGATCTCACTGACAATAGCACTTAGACAAATCATGAAAAATATTTTTTACATCTATTACTAAGACCTCACAAAGGAATGGATTTTCAGAGTTTGAGATGAGTTTGAGAGTCTACATCTCATGTCTAGCATGTCTTCATGAAGTGTTGAATACATTTACATCTTGTGTTGAACTCCCTCCCCTCTTTGTAGAGTTAAGTGCTACCAAATGTTTTTGAACAACAATGAAGCACTGTTAAGCTCACTTTTTTCTCTTTCTCTCTTTCTCTCTCTCTCTCTCTCTCTCTCCCCCCCCCCCACCCCCCTCTGAAACATGGGTCACATACAAGAATAATGGCTCAGGACCATGCAACTCAGGAAGTTTGTGGAAACTGGCTTGGAGTTGCAAACCAGAATCACATCCCCACATTTGTTGTGTGTCTGCCTTTTTGACATTTATACCCCAGTCATTTATATGTTACATTAATATTCTTTTCTAAAAAGCACACTGAAGACTTCTCTTGTCAAATGGTCAGTCTCAATTATGGATAGTCTCCTCTCAAATCTCTCTTTAGCCTCTGCTGTTGTGGCCAAACATTGTTTGAATGGAATAACCGATTTATTTCTCTGTAAAGTCATGGCTATTAAACTTTTGTCTCTACACATGTGATACAGACCCTCAATAGGACTGTAGGTTAAGGCAGTGTGTGGGAGGCCTGTGAATTATATAACTCTGCCCAGGTTTCTATACCTCTTGCTGGTCCTGAGGGACTACCCTGGAGTGTGTACGTACCGAATGACCCACAAAGGACAGCTCCCGAGAGTCTACTCGTAATTCAGACCAACAGTGTATACATTTCGCTTGGGTACATTGCTCGGCTAACAGGGCCTTATTTTCTCACCCCTAACCCATATGGGATTTTTTTTGCGACCTGCTCATCAAATGAGGAAGCCATTATCCAATTACTTTTTATTATTACAGTGCAAGAAAAGTTTGCCTCTGAAAATCATCTCAGGCTTAACAGATATTGCCCCACCTGGTGGGGTTGTTGGAGGGTAGGGGAGATACTGTAAGCACATGTGTGTTGGAGGGGGGTAGGCTGTTGGTTTGATAGTTCACAGAGAAGATAGGGGGGTCAGGGGGGTCAGATGTAATAAAAGAGCTGTTGAGTCAGGGTAGACTTGAGAAGGGCTTGGTGAGGGTGAGTGTAGGGGGGTTGGGTGGTGGTTGGGGGTAGCGGACATGTGCAGTTGCACATGTCAGTGTGGGTGGGTAATGTGCAGTGTGTTCTTGTGCACGGTAGAGGAGCCAGTCGGTCATGAACTGGTTGTTTTAGGAGTCTGGGTTCATGGTATGGAATCCTGGCTGGTCACTAAAGCCCCTTTGTTTAAGTTCTCACAGTGGAAGGGGGTCAGAACATTGCCGAAGAGGGCTGTTGTCCAGTGTCTACATTCCAAAAATGTACATCAGTAAAACAGAGGAAAATATGCACACTTGCATGCCAAATTTTCATATATGTACAAAGACTAAATGGACGCAATGGCAAGCGATTACCATCAATATATTCAAACCAGTTATCACTTGTTCCTGTGTTTTATTTCAGAAATCTGAATGCCTGTGGAAACCTCTTTGTGATATGTAAATATATGTGCATTTTTTGTAGGATAGGGGTGGGGTGTAGCTGTAGTCTATTTTAGCTCTCTCTGTAGTGCAACTAATTTCAACCCTGTTTTAGGGCATATGCAAAGACAGGAAGCTGTGATATAAAAGATATGCATCTCAACCTCCTAGGGTGGACATCCTGAGTGCGGTCTTAGATCTCTCTCTCTCTCTCTCTCTCTCTCTCTCTCTCTCTCTCTCTCTCTCCCTCTCTAGAAAAACTCACCCCATTCTGTGGGGCCCATAAAGCGGACAGCAAGAGATCTGCTGAACATGCAAAGTTTCCGTTTTAACTTGCATGCTGCGAGAGACTGGAGAGGGCTGGTGTTTGAGAAAGGGTGGGTCCATCAGGGTCATGGCCAACTCTGACAGGAGGAGGTTGCTAGGAGATGATTTGAGGCTTTCACTTCCCCTCAGTGCCAGCTTTCCCCACACCCCCAGAAACCTTTTCACTCCTGTCTCTCTCTCTCTCTCACTCTCTCTCTCCCTCCTTCTCTCTCTGTCTGTCTCTCGCTGTCTTTACTCTGAAGCCACTTTATCAATAACGGCTGTAACAATGCAACCATACAATTCTGACCGAGCTCCATGCCTTTAATCCGTTTACTGCCTGCTGGTGGGAAAAGACACAAGGATGGATGAGAAACAGCTTGACTAGCAGTAGCCAATGAGCTTTACCGGCCAACTGGGAGGGGTAGCATGGGCATTGATGTGATTGTGTGTGTGTGTGTGTGAGAGAGTGTGTTTGCGTGTGCTTTTGCATGTATGTGTGTGTGTTTGTGTGTGTGTAAGGGGGGTGGGTGGGGTAGGGGGCATGTTCTATAGGTTGCAAAGTGGAAAATAATGATATCAATATGCAGGGCGCTGCAATTTGTTTTCCTCTCATGGCAGGCTCTAAGTACACTCTACATAGGGGACATGTAGCTAATGGATTCCAGGAAGTAAAGCTTCATCCTGTCGCTGCCCCCTCTGACAGTGTGAGCGCATCTGGCTCACTTAGCTAAACCGATGAAAGGTGTCTAAGGCACACGGAGTGCACAGCGACACTTACTTTGTCCCTTGCTCTTTAGCTCCTGCATGCAGCTCTCCTTATTGGCTCTTTCAGTCCTGTCTCGTCTCTTTCATTCTCTCTGTCTCTGTCTCTCTCACATTTCTCTCTTTTTTTTCTTTCACGTGTGCTTTCTGTCTTTTTGCCTCACTCTTTTTGTGACATGTGGAAACAATCGGCATGCTGCAGCCAGGACCCCTGGTTAGATGGGAACGGGACATGGGGAGACAGCTGCAGTGCTGTTGTAATGGCAGGCCAGTCAGGCTGTGCTTATTTGAACCAGGCTCTGTGAGAACACAAAGTCCGTCCACAGAGAGGAGGAGAGGAAAAGGAGAAGAGAATGGTGGAGGGGAGAAGTAAGAGGTGACACATTCAAGAATGGCAGAGAGCAAGAGAAAAAGAGAGGAGAAGAGGAGAGGAGAGGTAGAGCTGGTGAAAGTAAGCAAAGCTTCAGTGTTTGGAGCAACCGTGTCTTCATTGTGTGTGACATGGCTGACTTGAGGTCGAGGAGTCTGAACTCGATCCACTCTGCCTCTCTCTTTCTATCTCTCTCTTTTGCTCTCTCTGTCTCTCTCTCTCTCTCTCTCTTTCTCTCTTGGTATCTGCGTGGCAAGGAAAATCAAAATATAGACTGGGTGACATGCAAAGGAAAGAATGCATCTTTTTTTCATTATTCCTCTCCGAATGCCCACTTTGAAGGACACAAGAACTTTTTGTAGCCTAGTAGAGTGCAAGCCATGGGTTTTGTCCGTTTGTTCTACAGGGGAGTGCAGTCAACACAAAACGTCTCTGTTGTTCTTTCTTATCATATATCAGACGCTCCATTCAACAGCTTCCGCTATTTGAAAGCCAACCAAGGCCTTGTGGCCATGTGAGCCAACCGGCAGAGAGAGAGAGAGAGAATAGTGCAGTGAAAATAATCATTAGATCCATATGTCTTTTCACATGTTAGTCGGACTTGGCTAGATATCCTCAGATGTACCCGGCTGAACAGCTGTAGAATATCCTGCCACACTGTCCTGGGATCCTGGCGAGTGTTGGGGTGGTCTCTGTCTCCCTGCGGTGTTTAGCTGTACCTCTGCTGAGATTTGAGGGTGGTCTGAGTCAAAACACACACCCTATGGTGTCTACCTCCAACATCCTGTGGGGCCCTGATGACAGAGGACCCTTGGTGACGTGAAAGAGAAAGAGAGAGAGAGAGTAAGAGACTTTAATCGGTTGTTGTGTAAACTGAAGGGTCTTTGTATACAGATAGGCAACAGTGATGGGGAAACAAAGGGGTTAAAAGTACAGCCAAATAGAAGAAAAAAAATGCTCATCTTCCTGTTTGGATTATGTAAGCAAACGAAACCCTCATAAACGCACAAGCTTTTTACACTTGCAAGTGTTCTCGGTTAAAAAAAAAAAGCCATTTGCGTTCTTCGTTTATGTTGTGTGTGTGTGTGTGTGGTTTTTTTTTTGTGATCTTTAATGACACAAGTGATTTTGAGTGGTTATCCATACAAATGTTTCTGACACCTCCCTGGTAAATGCTTAGTGGTGTGGGTCCAAACGCTTGCTTGTGCGTCAGTGGGAGGATGCGTCACCAGCCCCTAAAACAACTGGCGGCACCTCAAACGGTGTGACCGCATGTAGACCCGCCCTCTGCCTTGCGGTGCATCCCGCACAAGATCCGGGAACGGTTTTGCTAGTGCCACAGTCCCTGCCTTCAATCTGGTGCCCCTCACTCTTCTGGGAAGAGCTCCAGCCTCATCATAAAACCATAATGAGTCCAAACTGAATTGGAACCAGAAGGTGAGAGAGTGGTTTTAATCAATTTCTGTTGCAGGCTTTTCCATTTCTTTCTTTTTCCTGCTCCTCTCCTGTCTGTTCTCTTTTTCATTTTTTGTTCTTACTTTCCCATTTTTCATTATATGTGTTATTCATGGATGTTTGTACATAGCTTTCAGTGACTGTTCATCTTCTACATGTATTAAAAAGATGGCTCTCTCTGGCCTGGAGGTTTTCATGTGTGCTCTCAGCCACATCAGACAGCTGGACTCTAGAGGTCTTTTCACAATTACCACTCCATTTGCCCAAGAGCATAGTTGATGCTGCTGTGGTCTCAGATGCAGACCTGTGCCCTATGATATTTCAAAGACCCGTCAGCATGAAAGGGACATGAATCTCTCTTCTTTTCTCTCTCTCTCTCTCCCTTGCTTTCTCTCTCTCTTTCCCTTGTCCCTCTCCTTTCCTCTGTGTCCCAACTGTTCATCTTGCAGTGATCAGATCTACAAAGGGCCCCGTGTGAAACACCTTGAGGTCAAGGTTAATGGAGGTAATCAACTCAAATGCACCATCTTGTAGTGATTAAGAGCCTGTAATACCACAGCCTGTCTCAGTCTTTGCCCCTCATCAGCACTGGTGCATGTACCAATTATTGTTATGTCCCTGTATTTGTATGTTTTCTTTATAATAATATAACTTAAAAACTAGGTAGCCTATATTAAAAACATTTCTCTCAAATGACACAAGCACCCATAAAAAAGAGTTAACTATCACCTACCTAATTTATTATATGTAGCTAAGGAAACTTTGGCAACTAACATTGTTGAGGTTTTCAGGAGCAGGTCAGTTTTGGTTTGTATGGTATTTTTGCTGAGAAGAAGAATAAGACATCTTAACAGTAACCCCTATGAACAGAGACAGCATATGTAAACAGTCTAAGCGGGCCCTTTGCTCATCACTTCTGTTTCATGGGAGGTTTGTGCAAGTGAAAAAAGATCCTTGTGAAAAGGAAGGAGACACACGAGACCTACTGCAAAAACATTAAAACAATGGTCTTAGTAAGTCTAAGTTTTGAAGTTCATTTTCTCATCCCCCACTGGAGGCAGTGTGATAATGAGTTAATTTCCTAGTGAGACACTTTTGTTTTCTTCACCTGTCAATCTTTTTTCATCCCAAGGGGTGAAACTTTGGGCTTTGGCCAACACAATGCACAGAGCAGTGCATTAGATTAGCCAAGCAAGCCATATGGTATTGATATGCGAAGCACAGTCTTGTCATAGACTTGTTTGAGAAAAGCAATATGGTTTTAAGTTCCCTGATCCAGAACATGATGTTCCAGGCTGTTTATGGTCACTGCCCTTCCACTTCATCAGTGTCTGACAGTGGCTCAGTCAGGATGCACCTTTCCATGGTACTCAGACATAAATGAAACACACTCTTTTTGGGTTAGAAATGTTGACTGTGTTTATTTCTTACAGAGCAAGTTGTCTTGGCAGTAAATGTTAAGGGGGATAAAACAAATCTAGTAATCAAATAAAACAATTGACATGGTTTTGTTGTTATTTAGACCCTTGTTTCTTGGCTTGGGAAACCAGGTGGCTCTGTAAACTTTGCCCGTGTCCTTGGCAAGAAATCATTGCACCGTCTCTTAAGTCTAAGGGATTGTTTGACATTTTATGGTTTCAATTATGAAAAAAAACACATGTGCCTGCAAAAGGGGGAAGAAGAAAATTGGCCCAAGTGAAATCCTGGGTCATCTATCCACCCGTCCCCCCTCCCCCCGACGCACCACACTCCACTCCCCCGTCCCTCTCCTCTAACCCGTCCTCCATCATCTCCCTGGTGTCTGCTCAGCTGAACATCCTCATCCTGTCTCCCTCCCTCCCTCCCTCCAACCGAACCTTCCCAGTGCAGCTGATCTCCCCCCAACCCCACTATGACTTGAGTCATTCCCCTGTGACCCACTGGCTCTGCTGATGGGTCATGGAGACACTCCCTGACCCGCCATACCGCACCAGCAGTGGCTGCACGTGTCCCGCAGCATTCCCCCCCATCCCCCACCCTCCCACCCACTGGGTTTCCCTTAACGCTGCTAAATGGCCTGTTCAGCTGAAACCTGGGGGTGTTTATAGACGCTAAATAAATTCTCAAATCAGTGTTTCTTTCCAAAGCCCCAAGATTAGATGCTACTCTATCTGTAACTGTTTTTTTTTTTAATTGTTTTTGTTAGCCTATCTACAGGGATTATTTCAATGTTTATGCCTACTGTACAGAGCACTAGATAAATGAGACCATACTGACCGGAAAAAAAAGGTTTGCAAAATGTACATTTACTCAGAAACAGAAGCAAGTCCTTTAGGTGGCATCGTGCGTTGGAAAAAGTCTTCACTAATATAAAATTATCGCATTACATATTTTAAATAATGTAATATAATGGCAGTCACCCAACCTATAGTACATTACCACATTCATGTGGTCAAAACAGTAGCGACCGAGAGCAGGCAGGACCACTCAGTCCTCCCTCTGCCAAACGTGTCCTTCTAAAGTCTTGGAAAGGTTGACTCAGACATTCGGTAATGCTTCTGCTGTGCTACCATGCGCACGTTCTCGTTCACCACCCGTTACCATGGTAACACATCCATGGAATGATCCCAGACCTTCCCCATTCCAACTTGTTGGTTTGGGAGCTCGCTGTGTTTACTTACTGCTCTACCATTAGGGGACAGACCTGCAAGTGTGAGTGATGTCATTTGATGCTGGAAATTTGCTGTGCTAACACAGCAACTGGTTTTCATCATAAGCAGATGACGTATTATGTTGGGGACTTATTATTGGGGGGAGAGTTGTTGTAAAATATAATTTTTATTGGCCTCGGAGCAATAAAAAACATGGTTTGGGTGATTGCTAAATGTGTAGCGCATCTTCCAAAGTTTTTGAAAAGAATACTTGACAGCTGCATTTTACATCTGCTGTATCCTTTCAATACATGGAAAAGCTATTGGACTACTACTACACTCAAAATGCTATTGAAACTTGCTAAACCATAGTTCATAAATTCATTTCTTCTCTCTATAAACAATTTTTTTTTCACCTCATAAGAGCAGCTGTATCTAGATACATAGATAGATAAAACACTTTTATTTTCCCGTAGGAAATTCTGGTATCTGTTATCAGCTAGACATTTGCCAGTGTCGTATGCTTCCGTGGCGCCACTCCACGTCATCTGCTTATGAGCCTGGCAGGGGCCATGTTTCATCGCTCAAAATGAACCAAAAGAGCCCCTGATAAATTGCACTCACATACACTAATTTGTCCCATGAGTGGTACCCTTGCAAATAGGGTGTGATATTCTAGAAGGCTCTGGTAATGGAATAGAAAAAGAGCCTGCAATGATGAATGATGGCATGTCTTTGTGGGAGGAACGACTGGTGCCCCCCAGCCTTTCATCTGCCTCGCTAACACTGCCATAGGTCAAACCTGACTACTGACCTACCTGACCCCCCTCAAGGTTTTTACAAGGTTAGAGGAAAGGATCTTTGGTAGCAGTAGAATGGTAGCTGTGACATGGACATTACTTTTTGTGTTCAGTTACATTGGCTAAATCTGTCGTAATCCCTTGAAAATCCCTCGAAAAGTTGAACCAGAGCACAACTATGAGTACAAGCCAGCATTTGCATCACTTTTGTGGTATAGACGGTTGGTGATGGAAATTTTCACATGTGGGAAAATCTGTACGCTGTCTGCTTACACTCCCTCTGATTAAAGAAAACAATATAGACTTAGTTTGGATAGCCGAGCACAATTGCACAGTGCAAGGCAATGTTTACATAAAATACACATGGTAAACATGAAATCCATTATTGATTGGTGTTGTTGATTATTCAATGAGCATGAAATCCCCAGACTTACCAGAAACACATAACACTGAAATACATTTCTCAAGGCCTTGACATGTTTAGGGAAAGTGGCCAGCTGTGTTGCTTGCAGAGCTGCCTATATGTTCTGCTCTGTTGTTCTCATTGAGTTTTCCCAAGAGAAGAGTCTCAACCTTGCATGCATTTTACCACACAAACCTAAAGTAATAGAGATGTGCATCTGCTAGATGTGATCCAGCCTCTTTTCAGTGTATTGCAGTTAAGGATACATGAAAGTCACTTTCCACTACATTACAATACTATTTGACCACTACAAAGACTTGATATCTATGAGTCAGGCAGCAGGCAAACCAATTCTTTTCAGTGATTCAGCATTGATATCATATGCCAAACTAATGCTTTATAATGGAGTTTTTTGGCAAACATTACACAAACTGGACTGTCTGTCCATATTACAATGACATGATTGCAGTTATAGTTCGAGTCATAAGTTAGGGCTCTTTTAGCAATTATTGGCAGTTCTCACAGCTCTGTGAGTGAAATTAGTGACAGCTGGGCCCAACCCACAGGATCAGTTCCAGCACACTGATGACGGCGGCAAGCTGAGGCCCAGTGAAAGGGCCCAGTTCAGCATGAGAGAAAGATGGAGAGAGAGAGAGATGTAGAAAAAAGACAGATAGACAGATATTGAGACGTTGAGTGCTTTAGGGGGAGAGAGGAAGATGGAGACATAGACGGGGAGATGGCAAAAGCATAGGTGGTGGAGAGAAAGATTGAGAGAGTGTGTATGTGTGGGTGAGAGGGGAAAAAAATTATGTGAAGAAATTAAACAGATATGTGGACAGGGTGCATGGTAGGAGTTAATGGATAGTATGCTTCTGCTTTGGAAGTAGCTTACTCTCTCTCTCTCTCTCTCTCTCTCTCTCTCCAACCCTCTTTGTTCAGATCACCCAAGGGCCATTTTAATGTGGCACAGCTGGGATGTATACAAATGCAATGTGCTTAATCCCAAAGGCCCTTCACAGTTGTAATACTCTATTAGCCATCGCAACATCTGTAATAGCCTCTTATCCATCTCAGATCGAAAGCCCACAGATGTGCACAGATGTGCTTGACCACCCTCACAGTTGTTATCTATTGTGACTTTTTGTAGTGACACAGAGTTGGCAGAGATAGTAATAGGCCCTTGCACTGTGTCACCCTGTACCACACTGTGCCAGACATGGTGCACAGATGGCAATGTAATGCCCAGAGCAAAAAAGATGAAATAAATAACAAAAAAAACATGTAATAAGCATCAGATGGAGGGATGAATTGACATTGAGATCATGCAAAAGAGACTGTCTCTCTCTCTCTCTGTTCCCTGCAGATGTTGAGAAGCCAGCCACATTAACATCATATAACAGCACCCTTTCATGGTGCCAAGTGCAGCAGTTTTCTGTGGAGAATTCACTTGTAGCCGTAATTGTCTTCCCTTGTTCTTCCTCTCTGGTAATAATCACCACCTTGCCTTGCTTCTTATTTATTTATTTTTTCAATCCCTTGAAGTTGAAGCGAACCACATGGACAACAGACGCAACTCTCTGGCCAGGGTCACTGGCCTCCACCTGGGGTGTTCAGACCACAACATTAGAAATGGGCCTCAGGTCTGCATCCTTTTTTGGAAGGCAGTGATCCTCATATGAGCTTTCCAAGGAGAGGGGAGGTGGGTGGATCGGGGGGAGGTGGTGGAGTTAGGGAGGTCTGTAGGTTGGCTGTGATCCCACAGCCTTGGTGGCAGCGGCCCAGGGAACAACCATACATTGATGGGAATTGTACCACCATGCCAGGAGCAAGAATCACAGTTCCCTCCATGTGATATGGAAAGCAGGGCCCAGCTGTTAATGCACTCATGGCCCCAGACATTTGGCTCTGACGCAGCAGACACAAAGAGGAGAGGGGCTTTTTGGGTGGGACGCCAAAGACCTCGTCTCCCAGACGTGCTATACGTAAATACATACAATTTGCACATACACACACACACACACACACACACACACACACACACACACACACACACACACACACTCCGGCTCCCATCCCAAAACACTCCCTTGCTCCCCTATACACTCCACCGCTGACTCATAAGCCATCGCTCACACATTCGCACATACCGTGCACACACCCATGTAATGTATACACACACACCAATGGGCGGGTGGGCAGGCGTGCTTACATATGGAGCCTATGCGCACACGGCTCGCTGGTTGGCTCTGTTGGTGATGAAAACTTTCCACTGTTGCATCCCTAGCCGCACCGCCACAGAAACCGGCTGAGCCGTTTGCTTTGGAGTGCTTCCCATTACTAAGCAGTGAGCATCGTGCTGCATATCAAATCGGCAGGGCCATTGTCATTGCTGATCCCGAGCAATGAGCGCATGAACACAAATGAACCACTTAAGGCCAAGACCATACTCAGGGATTTTCAGGCACTTCAACTGTTCACCAGTCTTGTTTTTTAACCAATGAGCTGTCAGGGGAGTTGTTAGTTCAGATGTCTCCCAGTACACTTAGCTCAATGAATGCAAGCCTGAAAATTACAAAGGATCCTGTCTGTTCTATTAAAGACAGATATCTGCTTATATGGGCAGCAGACTGGAAAAACTGCCCAAAAGGATGCTATGTTAAAGACGTGGTGAACTATTCAGCCTTTGTTTATAAAAGACCTATTATCCCAAATGTCTAGATTTCTGAACAGATAGCCTATTGACACTGCTGTTTACTAAGATTGCATTCACCAAAAATGATAAAAAATATAAGAGGTCATGTTTTGCTCATGTCAATGCTACATTTCATTACTGCTAATTAGAGAAACTCAGTTAGTGTATACATATTGCCATGGTTCCTCCTTAACTTCAGGACATTAGGAGAGACTGATTCAGTGAAGTCTGGAGAAACTGCAAGTGGAGTGAACAAAGACCCTTGTATAACTTACACAGGAAGCCCTCGAGAGAGAACTCACCCATGTCACCATTTACAAAGGTGGAACTAATGGGAGCTAACGTCTTGGACAGGGGCCAAGGTAAAACCCCCTACCACACCCTCAATTGCCCTATTTCTGGGTTCCCACCATATGGGAACTCTTTTTTTCTTTGTTCACCAGCGTGACATACTCCTTTCCATGGTTTGCCTGATGTAACTGACTACCACCTTTGTCCATGGCAACATGGAGTTTTTAGCAATATCATGACTGCTAGCTGCTAGCGTTAATGTTTAGTGTACAAAACCAGAACCTGATAACCTTGTAAATGAAGAAACGTCTATCTTCTCATTATCTTTTCTGGCTTTGGACCAGTGGGCTGCTCACTGTTTTAGACCCCCGGATAAGCACCAGGATGTATCAGGTGTTACTGATAAGAATGAGAAGCCTGAATATACCATCTCTTAGGTTGGCTGCCTGGTTTTGAAAATGGTTTTGTTCAGAGTTACGTGCCGAAAACATATGTGAACTCAACTAAGTGAACTTAGCTGAACTGTAGCAGTTATATATGCCTTGGAAAGTACTTCCAGTGTACTATGGCACTTAGCCATAGGCATGTGGATATACGGCTGTGTAACCGCCATTTCCATCTGATTGCGTTTCATTGTCCAAAAGTCTGGCCCTAATAACCAAAAACGGATTTCAAAACACTGCACCATGACATATGATGTATTGCCGCATATACGTCTCCAGCAAGAGAAACATTGTTATGCTTTTTGCTCTTTAGCCTTTTATAGTGAAGGGCCTTTCCAGTGAGCTAATGGAGAACCAGTGTGAACCATCCAGTGCCTGAAAGTTTCTGAAGCATTGAATCTGAATGATATCCTCTTGTGCCGTGACTTTCTCTGCTTCCTACACTTTTGATATCCAGCCAGCTGTGTTTTACCAACGAAATTCTGTTGTCTCATTGACCAGGGAATATGGTGGTCATCCGAAGCTGTTAATTTAATTATGGTGCAAAGGTACGTTTTTACAGTGTGTCCTTTCACATCTCTCTCTCTCTCTCTCTCTCTCTCTCTTTTCTCTCTTTCTCTGAGCTCTCGGAGAGGAGAGGGGGGGACTGGCCCCGTACAGGGCTAAAAAGGGCTCTTGTGTGGACCTGTGTGGAGCCCAAACTTCCCTCCACTTGGTACCACGCTCTTCTGCCGCTTGCCCGCTTGCCTGCCTGTCTGCCTGCTCGCCTGCTTCTCAAGTCCGCTGGCAACTGCAAAAGAAAGAGAGAGTGAGAGAGAGACAGAGATACACAGAGAGTGAGAGTGGCTTAGGTTGTGAGGCTGTGTGCACTTTTTCTTAAAAAGGAAAGAAAGAGACATCTCTGTCCACGTTTGTTTTAGGCGTGGTGGTAGCGTAGTGGTTAAGGAACCTGGCTAGCGTGTAAGTAGCCTGAAAAGTTGTGGGTTCGAATCCCGGCTGCCACCGTTGTGCCCTTGAGCAAGGCATTTAACCCTAAGTTGCTCTAGGGGAGACTGGCCCTGAACAATTGATAGTTGATGAGTTGTAAGTCGCTTTGGATAAAAGCTTCTGCTAAATGCATAAATGTAAATGTAACTGTCCCAGAGAAGAGGCCCCTGGAACAAAAGAAAACACAAAGACAACCATCCAGAAGAGAAGATGATTACTCTGCTTTCCCTGGTGATGCTGGTCCTTAGCCCGTGGTTACTTACTCCGCCTGTAACTCCACTACCTCCACCCTTAAATTCATGCTGGTCAGGAACATATGGACTACAAGTCCCTCCAAGCTCAAGAGAATACCCTTCATGAGGTCTTATAGCATCCTGTGTCAATTTGTAAAAGAAAAACAAGGACATAAGTTCATGTCAGGTTCCATGATCAGATACTGACTCATGTACATTTACTGTAAAACCTGACCCACCATGTCCTGTGTTTTCATATGACTCAGCCCCTTCACCTTTGGCTGGTGAGAAAATGAGAGGTAAGCTTTATGTTGAACCCCAAAAAAACGTAGTCGATCTTTTTCCTTTTTCCTCCCTCGTTGGTGACTCACTGTCACTTAGTTTATGTAATTAATGAGTTCGGCGGTGGACTTAAGCATTTGGGTGTGGGGCGTATGACTCGGGGTTGAGCCTCCATATATCGAGTGGCCCGGTGAGGACTGGCTGCCGTCACAGCTCACAGTTCTTGCCCCACCCTCCTACTTTTGTACAGTAATAAAGATGCAGAGTTTCCTCAGCTGGAGAAGTCATGTGTTAGGGGCCTCTAAATACCATCTGTATGAGCGTGTGTATCTATGTGTGTGAGTGTGTATGTTTGCACATGTGTGTTGGTGTGTGATGGTGTAGTATGTATATTTGTGTGTGTGTGTGTGTATTTGTATGTGTGAGTGAGAAAAAGAGAGAAAGAGAGTGTGTGGTGTGTTTGTTTGTGTATGTGTGTGACAAAGACAAACCAAGACAGAGGTCCATATAAAGTGTGTGACCTCCCTTCCCAGGACCCCTGTCACTCATTCTTGTAAAAACATCCTTGTGGGCCCAGGACCACACATGGTTTTAGCCACCTCCTTATCCCCTCCGGTGTGCTATCAGTGCCTCAGAGCTGCTGGGTATAATTGGAGGCCCCCAAATTAAAGTCTTGACTAGAAAGCTCCAACAATAAGTGGGCTTTATCTCCGATTTGTGTCTCCTTATCGGTTGAAGGTCATGAAAGGAAAGTTCTGGAAGAGACAGAGAGGATGTTTTAAGGCTCCAAGGGCTGGCTCTAACATCAATCTATACCAACTTTTGTTTACGTATGTGCAGTCACGTCTGGTAGCGGGACAACCAGATGAATAGACAACAAATCTCCTGCCTAGATGAGCAATTTCTGTCTAGAAATGTAGCCACAACTCTTATTGTTAAACATGTGACGTACAGCAGCCACGTGCACTAGCCACAGCACATGGTATTGATAACTTTTGTCCGGAGTATTCTAAAGTGTCCTTTATCACCACTGAATCTCTCTTTTTTCATTACTCACAGTCCTGTAACTTTTTTGCCTACCTTTGAGCCTTTGAAAAAAAACATGACAAAGATGGTATGGAGTAAGGCCCTTGGACATGAGAAGATGCACCACACACACACATGCATACAAACACACACACACCACACACACACACACACATACACTGTCTCCCCTGCAAAGACAGCCCAAGGGACATTTCCACTGACAGCTGGGGAGGGCTCTCAGTCTTTTTCCTTTTTTTTTTTTTAAATCACCTTTTTTTTCCCCCAAGTCCAGATCCTGTACACTATAGTCACATAGTAATGGTCTCCTCTTCTCTCTCTCTCTCTCTCTCTCTCTCTCCCTCTCTGCCTCCCCCTCTCTCTCTCTCTTTTCTCTCTTTCTCTGAGCTCTCGGAGAGGAGAGGGGGGGAGTGGCCCCGTGCAGGGCTTCAATAAAAAGGGCTCTTGTGTGGACCTGTGTGGAGCCCAAACTTCCCCCCACTTGGTACCACGCTCTTCTGCCGCTTGCCCGCTTGCCTGCCTGTCTGCCTGCTCGCCTGCTTCTCAAGTCCGCTGGCAACTGCAAAAGAAAGAGATAGTGAGAGAGAGACAGAGATACACAGAGAGTGAGAGTGGCTTAGGTTGTGAGGCTGTGTGCACTTTTTCTTAAAAAAGAAAGAAAGAGACATCTCTGTCCACGTTTGTTTTAACTGTCCCAGAGAAGAGGCCCCTGGAACAAAAGAAAACACAAAGACAACCATCCAGAAGAGAAGATGATTACTCTGCTTTCCCTGGTGATGCTGGCCCTGAGCCTGGCCAACAGCGTGAACGGACAGGTCGGCAGTGCTGTCTTCACTGCAGGTAAGAGCCTCTGCACACAGGGCACATAAGATATTGAGTGAGGAGCAGAGCTGGATGAGTGGATGAGAGAGCATCAGGCAAAGTGCATCTCTGTGTGAGACACAATGTGTGAGAACTCCGTGTGAGAAACACTGTGTGAGTGCGTGTGTGTGTGTGTGTGTGTGTGTGTGTGTGTGTGCTTGTGTGTGTGTCTCTGTGTGAATGCTAATGAAGGTAATAGACAAAGAGAAGGGGAGTGAAAGAGAGAGTGAGTGAGTGAGTGAGAGAGAGAGTCATGAAAATGTGATTCTTGCGATTCCATTCATTCTGCAGAGTGCAAAAGCCCCACTTGATAGATTTACCAGGGAGGGAGGGGGGCGTTTTCTTCTCTGCCACACTGTCTGCGCATACTAGCCAACACGCTGTGGGTAATAAACCCTTCAGTCTCAGCCTCAGTAGCAGCTCTTCTTTTGATTCTCAACCAGCAGTCATCCAAGCTGAATCATATCCACTCTCCACTTGTTCATATTATCTCTGGTCTTCAGACAAACTCCCCCTTGGTGACCTTAGAAGAGGAACAGTAGCTCTCCCCTTAATAGGACTCTCACTCACCTTTCCACTATGGATTGTGTGCACAACATTCCTCAAGCAGCAGGTTTTTTTTTTTATTTATTCATCTATTACGAGTACACAGCAAATAGTGACAGAAAGGGTGGGCAAAGAAGGGTGGGAGTGTGTATATGTGTGTGTGTATGTGTGTGTGTGTGTGTGTGTGTGTGTGTGTGTGTGTGTGTGTGTGTGTGTGTGTGTGCGTGCAGCACATCAGCTCAGCACATGTTTTCCAAGTGTTATGTCTATATCAGACTCTCTTGGGTTTCTTTAGTTGCCGTATGTTTGTGAATGCCAGACAGTTGTTAGAGATGGTTGTTCTCAGTAGGGGAGGGTCTTTTTTCCAGTGGCGGGAGTGGCAACAGCAGCAGCAGCGGCGGTAGTGGTGGTGCTTGCAGCCGGTGGCCTGCAGACGTGATGCTTTCCTTCTGTGTAAACGTTTACGCTCCCCCTGTGGGCCGTGATGTCAGAGCGGGCTAGAATGTGGATGTGTGTGTGTTTGTGTGTGTTTGTGTGTGTGTGTGTGTGTGTGTGAGGGGTGGGGATTGGTTGTTCAGACTGCAGTGGCAGAGAGATAGGGGGAGGGGTGGCTGTATTGTAGGTTCTAGACAGTGGATCTTTATGTGCTCATGCTATATGGTGTGTGTGTGTGTGTGTGTGTGAGGTGAAAGGGGGGGAGGGGTGGTTAGAACGCGTCACCGGCGGAGTGCCTGCCTGTGACCCGGCGTCTCTGGTGCTGCCAGATCGCTCTGACTCACAGCATCTTTGTCTAGAGCCTGTCCAAATTCTCCGGAGAGTTCTGTAGGGGCTTTTGACAGGAACAGCGTTGAGATTAACAGCCCCCTCTATCCCCTCCAACCTCCAGCTCCCCACACACACATACACATGAGGCTCTCAGGCCCCCATCTCCTATGTGTCGTAGAGCAAGGGGGCTGTGGGCTGAGCTGAACTTGGGCCAAATGACTCTCCCTTTTCCTCTCTGAGGTAATGGTCTGCTTGCTGTTCACTTCGTGGGCTTTCTGGGCAGGGTCCTGGGTCTGGGCTGGGCTGGGCTAGGCTGGGTTCGGGAAGGGGAGGATGGGGGACGGGGCACCAGGCTTTATGGCTGTTTCAAATGAACGCTCAAGACCGTGGTTCAGGAGAGCACTGGCAGCAGCTCACATGGACTGCCAGACCAGTGTGTGTGTGTGTGTGTGTGTGTGTGTGTGTGTGTGTGTGTGTGCCTGTGTGGGCATTCCCTGCATTTCATTCCCCAAAACTCATGAAACATATTTCTTTTTTCAAATTACTGCTTCTTTTATATGTTCATGTTCTTTTTCCCCTTTGTCTCCATCAGTGGATGTTCAGATGTGTCTTCTCAATCTCTTCAGCTAACTTTCTGTATGTATGTGTGTTTATGATTGTGTGTGTGTGTGCGTGTGTGTGTGTCTTTTTTTTTCCTGTGTCCATGCCAGTGTGCTTATGTGTGCCCTAACGGTCCAAGATTAATGTGCACATTGAGTTATGCTTGCTAAGCAATGTTGTTGGAGAGAGTACAAAACCTACAGAAGGGAGAGCTGAGCCAACTTTGAGGGTGTGGTGTGGTGTGCTGTGCTGTGGTGTGTAGAGGATATGGTCCATAACGCACACTTAGTCACAGCACAACTGGACCCAGTGTTCAATTCATGTTGATTGTCATTGTATCATTAGCTTATGATCAATATATATAGCATTTTCCCTGACAGCATTTTCCCTTGACAACGTCCACAGCTTTCAGCTTGTGTCATAAAGACAGATGACGTGCTGGCAGCCGTAGAAAAGTGGCGCGAGTGTTCATGGCACTGCGTTCACTGCCGTGTCGAATCCCAGTGTTACTGTTAATTTACTGCACTCTCTTCCGAACCCTCAAATCAACAGATGTTTCTAATCATGCGCTTGCACAGACTCTTTTACTGAGTGACAGAGAATTGTGTAGGATCGTAAAATGGCAGTAGGTCCTGGCAGCTACCAGTGCTGTGAGTTCTTTTTGTTTTGTTTTGTTTTTTTTCTTTTTCTCTCCTTCTTTTCTTCTTTATTTAATGTTCTGCACATGGGCTCATTTAAGCCATATACACTTAATCGTTACCCCCCTCCCTTACCCAAACATTTCAGGGGATGATTGCAGGGGCTATAACAACTGGTTCCTGTGGCTTTGAGTTCAACAGTTAGAAACGGGCTCTTGACCTAATTTCAGTGGCGTTCCATAAACAAGCTACACTGTGACAAATGAAATCAGAAAGAAGGAAAATATAGCTCGATTCCTGCCTATATATGGTTAAAGGTATAGGGCCTTCAGTCACCCATTCCAGACTCTTACCTTAAATCTCTCAACATGAGAAAAGAGCTCTCAAATCTCCTTTCATCCACTTACTGTAGTGTAAAACAACTACTACACAATGTTCGACATTCACTCTGAATAGATAAAAGGTGTGTGTGTGTGTGTGTGTGTGTGTGTGTGTGTGTGTGTGCCTGTGTTTTTATGTGTGTGTGCTCCTAGAGTCTGTTCTCAACCCCCTCTTCTCCTCCTCTGGCTCCCCTTATGCCACAGAGCACTTATAAGACATTGCCCTCAGGAGGCAGTCGTAAATTAAGGCTCCAAGTTCTAGCAGCCTTATCTGCGGACAGCTTCTCTTAAAAAAACAGCAGGAGTGTGGAGCACTGCGATGGTGTCACCTCTGGGTTTCTTCCCCTCACACACACACACACACACACACATACACGTGCGCGTGTGAATGCTCCTTTTGACAGGAGATTATGTCATAATGCAGCCGCCTTAACCATCGCCACCTCAGCACATCGTCTTCCAGGCCCCAGTAGTTATTGGGCCTCGAGACAAGGTGACTCATGAGCTGATGCAAGTAGCTCAGGGCTCGGGCGGGGGCAGGAGGGACATGCTAAGGGAATCTGATCTGGGGCCTGGCTATAAATGAAGGGCTTCTTTCACTCCAAGGCTCCATTGTTTTTAATTACTACAAAGCGCAGTGGGATATATCCTCACTGCCTTATGAGTAGTCTTGACGTACAAGGCTGGAACACTGGATGCACATTGTGTGTGTGTGTGTGTGTGTGTGTGTGTGAGTACGTGCATGCATGTGTGTGTGCATGTCTGTGTTTGTGTGTGTGTGTGTGTGTGTGTGTGTGTGTGTGTGTGATTTTGTTTGACTGTGTGCATGTGTGTGTGTGTATGCATTATGTTTGCATGTCTGTTCTACATCTAGGAGGGAACACTGCAGGGCTGGGGAGGAACAGGCTTCTGTTCATTAAGAGCCACAGCAGGGGCACAAGCAAGGAAAGAGCCACTTTGTGTCCACTGCCCCCTCTGTTCTTTTGAGGAAATCTGGAAAGTGGGCTAAGGACCATGTGGCACAGAGGATGAGAGGGGGAAGTGTGTGTGTGTGTGTGTGTCTGTGTGTATATGTGTATGTATGTGTGGAGGGTTGTTTAGGGAGAGGGGTCTAGTAGGGGTGGTGATTGGGCCGGAAGACGTAAAACCTGGAAGGCCTGGTAGTGATTCCCATATCCGCTACAACATATGGGAAAGGTTTTTAGCCAGTGGACGGGGAGAGCCAGTAGAACGTCTTGAGCGGCATGGCTTTAGTGTGGCCCCGGGAGTCTGTGGTTATGCTGCATCTGACTCCACTGAGGTCCCAAAGGGAACACACTAGACAGATGCAGACCAGAGACAATGGCAAGGCAGGAGTGAGAGAGGCAGAGAGAGAGAAAGAGAGAGAAAGACAAAAGAGAATAGGGGGTGAGACAGAAAGTGCAACTTTGTGAGAGAACATTTAAAATGCCTGGGTCTGCACCAGAGAGATGTCATCAGAGGCATTAAACACATAAAGATGACAGATTCTTACATAACAGGCAGCTCTGTGCTGGCTCAGTGAGAAATGGCCAGAACCAAGTTTTACTTTTGAAATACTAAGCAAATAAATGCTGTCTCAGCAATTTCCACAGTGACAAATGATGTTGAAACAATGTTTGTCCCCTGAAAATTGTTTAGTCTGCATGCATAATTTTCTACCATAACAGAAAATGGTGCAAATACAACCGATTCAACATCACACCATGACAATGAGTATGTCTTGCCGAACTGGCTTTGGACATGAAGTCTTTGGCTGACGTTCTGAAAATATATGTGGACCATGAAATCTCTGAGACCCTAAGAGGTCAAGTAAAAACAACAGTGCAGCAGACATGCTTAAGGAATAATGATTTGTATGCCCATAAAACATAATATGGCCTGCTTGCTATACTCACATCAGGGGAAATTCCTACATATAAACCTAGCAGATACTTTCTTAACTGAAAAGGTTTCTTTGTCTTTGGATAGGCAGTTAGACAAAGTTACATTTAAGTCAGATTAGAATTACAAAGGTATGTCGAAAAGTTAGTTCAACTTGATGATATGGCAGAATCAGTCATTTGATATAAGATCTTTTGTGTGGTTGAGGGGAAAAAAGCTTTGGATAAAGAGTTACACATAACGACAGGCTGGTTCTGCGTCTGGTCAAGAGGCTAAGATTTAAAGGAACCGATCAGGGGGCACACGGAGAGGGGGAAATCTAATGGGTCATAAGGAGAGAGCAGGGAGCTTTGATGATGGGGGTCCCACCATGTTTCTCTCTGACAAAGCTGTTCTCTTAGGGGGAAAAAGTAACATGATGCAAATCCCCCAGCCTCTAGAGCTTTCTCACAGGTAACTGGGAGAACCTCCTCAGAGATAATTATGGGGGCTTTAACCACTTCCAGACGTTATAATTTCCCATAGCTTCTCAATAATGTGCACATGGGCAGAAGGCATTATTTAGCCGTTTTGTTCATGGCTCTAGACCTGAAGATTTGGCTGGTCTGGCTGCCTTATGATTGGATTTATATGGCTTGCATCAGTCTCCCAGCATGCACAATGACTCTTTTGTTCTGCTTTTGAACTGCCTTGTTGAATGAAAGACGAGAAACAGCTATTCTGCCATGCAGTCTTTATTGTGTTTTTTTTTCTTTCTTTTGTTTGTTTGTTTTGTTTGAGAAATTAGTCCTAGAAACCACTGTTGGCAGCTGGGTGTTAGGAAATTTCTCTAAACTTATATGCTCCACAGCTCATCGTTTCAACAAAGGCTTGTCTGTTGTGTTCCAGAAAGTGTTCCAGAGGTCAAGGTCGTCACTGATTCCCCCAACCTCTTTGCCACCCGCGGAAGCAACATAACCCTGCCCTGCCGTCTGCATCGTTCCTTCGGCTTCAACTTTGGCAGCACTGGCATGAGGGTGAAGTGGACCAAGTACAGCTCTGACCTCTCGCAGGAGAGTGATGTGTTTGTGTCCATGGGGTTCCACCAGAAGGCCTACGGAGACTTCCAGGGTCGTGCCTTCATGCAGGGCGCTGATGACAGTGACGCCTCCCTTGTCATCACCAACGTGGGCCGGGACGACAGTGGCAAGTACAAATGTGAGGTCATTGACGGCATGGACGACAACACTGTTGAGGTGACCGTGGAATTGGAAGACACAAGGGGTAAGTGAACTTCATTTTCTTTCCATAAATTACATCTAAAACACTAGTCATGTCATCTTATTATTCAACATGAACCATGTCTTCTAACATTCAATTAGGAACATTTTAGCTTAGCATACCACAATTTAACTGGTGACAGTTATCCGTTTTCTGTAAATGCCAGTGGACCAAAGCACATCTTTCATGGTGGCTCAATTTTATCCACATCAGAGGGCCGTTAAATAACAAAGAACAGAAGGACATTTAACAAAAAAGTGACATCCCACATTAAACACTTGTATAATCAATTCCCCCCCCATGGCCACCCTTATTTAGATAACAGGAAAAGAAGCATAGGTCTTTCCTTTTATGAAAAACAAAAACAAATTCTTTTCTTCTGAAAGCACTTTGTAAGAGAATGTGGTTTCCATTCTTCATGTGCGCCAAGACCGCCATTGCTGACTTGGCTTTGGGCATAGAAAGGGAGTCTATAACAGGGAGAATTTTGATTGCTGGGCATAATGAAAGCTGCCTGGCACAACTAGCCATTGTTAATATGTGATCGTTGTCCAGCACAATGGAAATCTCTGAAGCTGGTAGTGATTTGTTTGATGTAACTGGATCAAGTCCTTGTGTGTTTCTCACAGTGAAGCTAAAAAGTGCTGAAATGTTTAAGTCTGAAGCCAATTTTTGCCACAAAAGAAATGCTAACTTTCGCTACCATCCCCAAACAAATCTCAGGCTTGATACTAGACTTAACATACACAAGACAGTTTTAGAAATACATAAAGTCAAGAGTAACTTCATCATTGATTGTTTTGACAGTCCTTTGACTGAGTCAGCCACAAAATTTGAAAATACTTGGCATAAAGGGTTGTCTAGCTGCAATGCATGTTTAGTAACACAAAATGGCATTGGGGTACCATACTCCTGAGTCAGTAGGTGTTTATTCCTCGGTTTATTCCTCGGTGGGAAAGAATAATCTGTTCTTCTCTCAGGTGTTGTGTTCCCATATTACCCTCGCTTCGGCCGCTACAACATGACCTTCCATCATGGTGAGAGGGCATGCATGGAACAGGACTCCATGGTGGCCTCCTTTGAGCAGCTGTACGAAGCCTGGCAAGACGGTCTTGACTGGTGCAATGCCGGCTGGCTGAGCGACGGCTCTGTCCAGTATCCCATCACCAAGCCCCGGGAACCCTGCGGTGGCAAGGCCCTTGCCGGCCTGAGGAACTATGGCATACGCGACAAGTCCAAAAGCTACTTCGATGTCTTCTGCTACACAGGGCCTTTGACAGGTAGCACAAGCTAGTTCATGAGCACATTGGTAGACATGATAAAGTATATAAAAATATTTGTGTAATAGTGTGATCCTCTTATTTATGTATTTGCATGTTTAAGTAGTGTCAGTCAGAGTAGTAGTACTGTCATAACTAAGCGCCACCTTTTAGTTCTGTTGTTGAACTGTCTATTTGTCAAATTTAGTAGGATTTGAAATGTCTTGAGGATAAATTACATATACAATGCTCTTCCATTGCAATAAGGTGCAAAGCGACATTACAGGTTGTGACAGAAGCAGGTCCCAACAGGGTCCGATACTAGCTGTAGGAACAGTACATGAACACACACGGTGGAATGCAGAGAATATAAAGAAAAAGTTTACAAAATAAATAATAACAGTAATAATAAACAAGAGTTAGAAGTCATGTGCTAGATCAATGTCAATTAACGGTTACAATTGTTGGTTCGATCAATTTTTCGATGAATTGCCAAGCCTAATACAGAGCATTATTGTAGCCTATTTGACGTATTCGTTTTTTTATCAAAAGTTTAGGTAATTTAAGTACAGTTTTTGACTACTTTGAATTTAAAAAGCCACACATACCCACGTTCATGCTTAGGCTACACAAGTGTTCCCTGATGACTTTCCATAATGTACAAACTCACCTTTTCCCTTTAAATCACCAGGGCGTTTCTACTGGTTAGTCCAGCCCAACAAGCTGACGTTCGATGAAGCTGTGCAAGCCTGCCGGGACGACGGTGCCGAGATTGCCAAAGTGGGCCACATTTTCTCTGCTTGGAAGCTGCAGGGATATGACCGCTGCGACGCTGGCTGGTTGGCTGATGGTAGTGTGCGCTACCCCATCTCCAACCCTAGGAAGAACTGCAGCCCAACGGAGGCTGCAGTGCGCATGGTCGGATTCCCCGACAAGAAACAAAAGCTGTACGGTGTGTACTGCTACAAAGCCCAGTAAGAACTAGTAACACAAATATGTCAAGGTTCTATCATAACAACCAAAGAGATAGAAACAACAACAAAAAAAAATCACGTTTAAGTACACAATGGACTATTAGCATGAACTAGCATTATTCCACCAAAACTGTGATAACCTTTATATATTATATATATAACTGAGAGTAAACCTCAGATACTGTAAAAGACACATTATGGACTAAAACATTCCATACGTAGACATTTGTAAAAGGCATCAAATTTAGTCTAAGTTTTGTGAAATACTGATAAACTTTAAAAAATTGGGTGTTTTGTACAACTATGCAACTCAAACGGTAGAAGGATGAGATGATGGTAGATTGAGACACATCAGGCTAGCTATGATTATTTTCTGTGAATGTGTCAGAGTAGTTCAGTGAAGCACATTTTATTTCTTTAAAATCTAAAAAGCCACTGTTAGATTGGAATAACTGAAGTCCAAATTTCTTTCTTTTTATTCTTTTTTGTTTTTTTTTGTTTTGTCTATAACTGTTTTCTTTCTTTGTCACTCACAATCCTTATGTCCATTTTCTTTTGACAGCTTTTCAGTGTACTTTAAAAATTATAAACTGTGATTATGTGTTTGATTTATCTGCTTGAAATATAAAAATGAATGTATGTGTCAGTCTGCCTATGATGAGTAACTGTTTCCTCAACTTTTATGGTTAACAATCGTCAAATTATCTGTTTTATGCAAATTAAACTTTCCCTCCAGCTAATGATTTTTAGAAAACTTACTCTGTATGGCCGTATTTTTTATTCTTTGTTTTTTTTTTCTCATGTTCTTTGATTGTGAAATTGTTTTGTATTGTGTAATTACATTTCTACATGTCCTCAAACTTGCATAAGGATGGATGCCACATAAATGCCTTTTATTGACACCCCAAATTAAATGGACAGAACTGTGTTTAGTGCCACTGTTGGCTCTTCTCAGACTAATCTTGAAATAAAACTCAGTCCTAGCAATAGTTAGCATTTAGCTTTCATAACCTTCACAGCTGCCATGAATTGACAATGTCTCATAGTTTGCATGTATAACCACCCATGACAACTATGTATGTACAGAAAAAAAGAAACAGTTGCAGCTGTATCAACCTTGACACTGAACACTTGTTGCCAAGACAGGAATAAAATCTAATCTAATATAATATTTTCAAATATTTGTCAGTTGTTTGCCCATGACAAACTGCAGCACAGCATAGTGTTTTACTATGTGCTTGGTAGGCACTTGAATTCTATCCAAGATGCAGTTGCTGAGGGGCAACATTGCTTGAAGACTTTTGAGTTAAATGTCGTTGTGCACACCACATCAGTAATAAACTCATACCTCAGTTGTAGGAGACTCTCAGTAGTTTACACAGAGCTTTTTTCGCAAAGCGTCTGTTGGCTATCCATTGGACCCTTTAAATAACTTGTCTAAAGTTTACAGCAAGTGGGGAGAAAAGAATGATAAACGCGGAGTCTGACTGGGTCATGAGTCATAAAAGGGAATGCTGAACATTTTAACACCTACGTATATACAGTTAATAACAATTCATTAGCATTTCAGATTTTTTTTCTTTTCTTTTAGTATGTAAAAGCTCAATATTCACTACAATGCAATTATAATGATTTTGGACTTACAGTGTTGTTGCCACTAGCACCTATACAACAGTTTTCATTTTCATGAAAAATGCAACTCTATCATAACTGTTTGAACATACACTAATGTCACCCTGTGTTGTTATAGTAACCTCAGCTGTCACCACATACAGAGTACTAGAAATGGTCAGGGACATCTTAAAAGACATTTGATTCAAATGTGTCTTTTGCTTACTCCATGTGATTGCTTGGTTTGAGTTTGAAAGCACTGTATTTTTTTATCAATTTCAGATGTAAAGCCACAAGGATGTTTGATCATATAGGTAGATTTCACATTGTTTTATGTGCACAAAACTGAACAGATGCCATCCAAATAATGTTTCCTTGATCCCATCTCCCAATGGAAAATAAAAGCCTTCAATTTTATTTGAGTTATGAAACTTTTTTCACTCTCCTCCTCACTCTTTAAACATCATGACTGCATTTCCTCTGTGGCTAGACTCATACTGATACTCTCTGCTCCAAATGCTTACTGAGCAGAAAGTTTAAATCCTTTTCACAGTTGGAATAGTTGTTGGGTGGATAGTCTGGGTACTATGCCAGTGGGGTTGGATGGAGGAGTCTCAGTTATGTGAGCATTATTGAACAAGGGTGGTTTGACTGGCAATGCCTACTGGTAATTTCATGTTCTCGAACAAAGGGGTTTTGGATGGTGTGCAAGGACTCAGTGTGTATCTGATGAGAACCTTTCAAAGTCTGAGGCCTTACCCCCACCATGGTGAACGTTCCAGAATGAGAACCAGAGCAACCCTCGAGACCACCCTGTCTAATTAGTTCAGTGTTCAGACAACAAATCCAACACTGCAACACCCAGGACGTGCAGTTTCCTGGCGTCTGCCCCTGAAAGAATGGCTAGAAATGTTTCCCTTCCCTTTGCCAAGCCTTTACAACTCTATCGGTCAGGAAAAAAAAAAAAATTGGACTTAAAAAATTGGTCTCATCCATGTAGTGTTCTGGTCAGCGTAATGAAATTCTAATGCATGTTATAGTCCTGATCAAAGCACAATAAGTGATGGCCACTGAAATAATGGGAGCAATCCTATACCCATTTTGTAACTGCCTTCTCTATTGGTGGAGAGCAGAACAGAACTATCTGTTAGGTTTCAAGGGTGCAGAGAAATGCAATTTGAATTATCTGCTTTATTTGCAATCCAATGGAAGAAAGGGAGAACACTTGCATTCAGGGTAAATCCCCATTAGCATGCAGTGCCCTCATTGACACCGCACTGTAAGTAGGTGACGCAAGGGCCTCAGAGAATCCGAGGCATTAGAAATTATTAAATAGAGGATTTCATGAGATGGGCTAACGTAGCAAGTGCCAACTTCACACAAGAGTTACAGTACAATAAAATTTCTACATTTTATGAATGCTTTTCTTGGAGAGTGACTGTGAGTTTCAGTATGTGAGTTTCTGTGTGCTTCTGTGTGTGTCAGTGTTTCTGTTCCTGTATGTGTATATGAGTGTGTGTGTGTGTGTGTGTGTGTGTGCGCGCGGGATGTAAACGTGTACAAATCTGTTTGTACATTGGCATGTTTAAGTCATCAGGCAAGCCTGAACATTATACACACCTTTCATGTGGCAGGCCTTCACAGCGTGTTACATAATCCTCTTGTAAATCGCTTACCCCTGAACAGTGGACAGAGAGCTTGCTTGCTTGCACCGGTAAAGTGAGAACCCAGGTCCTCTAATGTGGAAAATATGTCAGGGGCTTCAAGACCTTGGAGCAGCAAATTCAGCCAGGGTCAATAGCCAACAAAAGATGTATGGCTTTCAAGAGGTTTTGTGGAGGTCTCTGTGTGCAGAGGGAGTCCTGAACCATGGTCAAGGCTTATTTTTCTTTTCTGGTTACTCTTCAGCAGCTGGTGCTCAGTTATAACACCAGAGGGGAGCACAAAAAGGTGCTAAAACCGCCCATTTTGCCGCTGGGAGAAAACCATGACTTTAACTCAGTATTGCCGCAAGTGTAACTAAGACAATAAAGATCATGTTTAAATGTTTATAATCACATTTGGGAAGGAAAGCATAAATCTGAAGGACCATTTCATCCCAGCATGGTTAAAAAAGGAAGAGAGAGACCTAATGTCTTAAGGATAATGGTAATAACACTATATGGGAGACCTCCATGTGAATCCCAGAAGAAAATGACTGTTAGTCAAGTTATGGTGTCATGTTTAAACTGTTGAGATTATAAAGCATATGGATTATGTAAGTGATAATGAACGACGCGGTGCGTGTCTATTGGTTAATATTGCACGTTTGAGGTGAAGATAAGGTCCCGACGCAGAGTGGAGAGGTCTTTGCACCTCATAAGTGCAATATTGACTGATACACACACACTGTGGAATTGATTATCTTGTTTATAAAACTGTTGCCATGTCTGCGCTAAGTTGTGAAACTCATTAACAATTTACACATTTTGATAGCTAACTCAGGCTCCTTTGCAGAACTACTTCTTTCTGCCGCACATTGACTCATTCAATACTTATGGGAATAAACTGTCGTCACTAGATCTAAATAGATGGTTGCTATGATAAAAAGGCCTACACCACTGCTTGATCAAATTTCCTATTGTGATGAACTACTTAGAATATGCGTTATTTTCAGATAACCACATATCTATGAAGTAGTCTCACTTTTCTATTTCTTATTTAGAACTAGTAACAGCAGTTTATTCCCGTACGTTTTGAATGAGTCGATGTGCGGCAGAAAGAAGTAGTTCTGCAAACAAGACTGAGTTAGCTATCAAAATGTGTAAATTGTTAGCAAACCTACATAGTGCAGACGTGGCAACAGTGGTATAAGAAATGATAAGAAATGATAATGAACTCCACAGTGTGCACATATCAGTTAATATTGCAGTTATCCGCGTCAGGGCCTCATCACCACCTCGAATGTGCAATATTAACCGATATACGCATGCCGTGTCGTTCATTATCCTTTACATATGGAGTTTAAGAGTCAGTCCCCCAAGATGTACTGTGCTTTTTTGCAGTTTGCTGTTTCTGCTCACCAGAACAATGTTGTTAGTGGTGAATCATTTTCATGTTTCTCTTTGTTATATTAGTAAAAAAACTACACTTCTCAACTTTTCCAGTGCATCAACTCACACGTTTATTTCATGAACCTCAACATAACAGCGCACCCCTACAGTAGCCTCTCAGTGTCAAAAGTGCAACGCAAAACAGGTATCCTAAATAACCAAACTAGAATTGTACATAGGCATATGGGAATTACGTGAACACAACATTCGCCTCCCCTCCAAAAGTTCAGACATGAAAGGTGGCATCAAAGTCTTTGAAATGCCCGGGACGTGTACGGACCCTAACAGGGCAGGGATCAAGAACAAGGGGCCCCAGCAATGGAGCTGAAGTCGGAGCAGGGCACTGAGCAGCTTGCACTGCTTGGGCAAGAGGCACTGCAATGCGATCCGGCACGTGAGGGGTGGCCGAGTTGCTGGGTCGTTCTGTCCCACCCCTGCCAGGCAAGGTTGGTGAAGAGGTAAAGGCTCTGCGCAGGCAGCTGGGGTGCCAACGGGAACCGTCGGTCAGCTGAAATGAAGCTGGGCCAAGCTGCCAACTGACCTGGTATGGAGCTAACCAAAATGACAACAGCTTGTTAGCTCTGTGGGGTCGGCGGGCTCTGACCCAGTCTGACACCCAGCTGGCCACTTAGCCCTGTGCTTCTCATCGAACCGCCACTTCATGGAACTCTGTAGTCTCTTCACCTGAGACTTAACTGCTGCTGAACATGGCCGTTTGCCCACCGCCATTGGTGGGCGGAGCCTTGACAGGGGAAGCACAAGCTCCCTTTTCAGCATGTGTGCAGCAGGGTAGACCCCTGTTGTAGAGTGGGCAGTTGCTCTGTAGTGGAGGAGGGTCTGTGACAGTGCGGCCATAAGGGAATGTCCCTCTGACATGTGGCACGCAGTCCATTTTTTAGGGTTTTTTTGATTGAATCGTTCGACCCCCCCGTTGGCCTGGGGGTGATCCGGAGGTCCGGATATGGGTAACGCCTTTGTTGGCGAGGAAGGTGGTGAACTGCGAGGACAGGAACTGAGGACCATTGTCTGCGGTAATTGCACGAGGCAAACCCCAGCGGGAAAACAGCTGATCAAGGAGGTCAACCACAGCAGCAGAGGTGACCGTGCCCATGGGAGCCACCTCAGGCCACTTGGAGTGCAGGTCATAGACCACCACAAGGAACCTCTGGTGGTGTGGTACATTGTACAGCTCACCACAAATATCAAGCTGCAAGTGGTCCCATGGTGTCAATGGCCAGTCTAACGGCTGCAGGGGGGTTGAAGTGGGTGGCCCAGTCCTCCAACTGGTGAGACACGATGCGCAAGAGCAGATGAGTCCCTCCAGGTCACAGTCTACGGCAGGCCACCACACCAGGTCACGGCACTGTTGCTTAGCTTTGACAATGCCAAGATGTCCTTGATGTGCCATTTGCAAGACACACTCTCTGAGAGCCACTGGGATAACAGCACAGTGGCCACGGGCTATACAGGCCTCACCCCAGCATGACAGTTCGTGCCTCACTCGATAGTATGGCTCCAGTTCTGCTGGGACGCGGGCAGGCCAACCATGTCTGATGTAGTCACGGAGCATGCTGAAGACGGGCTCAGCTGCTGAGCTAGACTCCAGGTCACGGAGGGAGACTGTCCTTCAGTGGTGAGTGGACCAAGTGTGCTACCTCCTCTTCATCATCTGGGGAGATAGCAGAGCAGTGGGCGGCAGCAGGGCGGGATAAAAAGTCTGCTACTACATTGCCCTTGCCAGGCATGAATTGTAGCTGGAAGTCATACTGCTGTAGGCGGTCTGCCCATCAGTGGAGACGAAGGGGCCTGTGTCCTCTGCCCGAAGTGGACATCAGGGCTGTGAGGGCCTGGTGGTCTGTCTGCAGTGTGAAAGACCGTCCATACAGGTACAGGTGCCACCTTTCACAAGCCCAGATGCATGCCAGGGCCTCTCTCTCACCCACTGAGTATTTCTGCTCAGTGGGGCTGAGTGCTCGGGAAGTGAAGGCTACGGGCCTCTCCACGCCGTCATGGAGCTGTGACAGAACGGCGCCAAGAGCCACAGCAGACGCATCACAGGTCACAAATGTGGGGCAGTCCAGCTGGAAGTGCGCCAGGATCGGGGACGTGGTGAGGAGGCGCTTCAGTTCATCAAAACCTGCCTGGCGTCCAGGCCCGGGGAGCATCCTGCCTGAGTAGCATCCTCAGTGGGGCCGTGATGGAGGAGTACTGAGGCAGAAACCACATGTAGTAGGCAGTCATCCCCAAGAATGAAGCCAACTGCGAGGCTGTTGTGGGGGTGGGGACTGCACTGATGGCTGCTACATTCGACTGAAGAGGAGAGATACCCTGGCGTCCCCCCAACGTCTGGCCCATGTACGACTATGTTGTCCAGAAAGGCCACAGTACCAGGGCAGCTGGCGAGGATGGTGGACATGATCTTTTGAAAGCAGCTTGGCGCGGAACTGAGCCCAAAAGCCATCCTCGGATAGCGGTACAGGCCTGTATGGGTGATAAAAGCCATCAGGTTCCGGCTCTCCAGGTGCAGAGGAATTTGTAGGTAGCCCTGACGTAAATCCAATTTAGAAAAGACCCTGGAGCCATTGAAGTGGGTTGTGAGTTCGTCGGGAAGGGGTACTTGTCAGGCACCACTGCCTTGTTGACCTGGCGAAGGTCGGCGCAGACTCTCAGTTCCTCTGACTTCTTCCTGGCGATGATGATGGGTTCTATTATGCCATCAGTCTGGAGGCGTTGGAACTCCTGTGTAACGCCATCCCGCAGAGCTAGGGGAATACGCTGAAGAGGCTGCACCACAGGAGGCACACTGTGGTCCAGGAGAGGTTTGTGTGTGAATGAGGTGAGGCACCCAAGGCCATTGAACATTTCTGGTCGGCTTTGTTGCCAAGGGCAACTCACTTGAAGTATTCGTGTTCTGCTGTTGTCCTGTAGGGTAAAACCCAGGCTGAGAAAGAGGTCAAGGCCCATGATGTTCTGGCCACAGCGTGTGATGTGGAATGGGAAACGGTCCACAGCTGTAGAGGTGTAGCGAACTGAGAGGTAAAGTAGGCTGACAACAGAGAGCAGTGGATGGGGGCTGCAGCGGTCTGTTTGGGAAGAGTAGGTTACAGGTGTTGACATTCAGCAGTGACACCTTGGCCCCCGTGTCAAGGAGAAGAGGGACACAGCAGCCATCTAGGTATACAGGGCACCTGGAGAAGGTCACTGGATGGGCACCGGCACCACCGGAACATGTGACTGTCCCGGGTAGTCAGCCGGAGAAGACCGGCACCATTTAGCAAAATGGTTAAGTTTCTGACAGCGTCTGCATGTTTGGCCCCTAGCAGGGCAGTCCTGAGCCCTTGTGGCATGGTGACTGGAGCCACAATTCCCACAGCATCTCTGCTGGTGTATTTGTTGGGGGCGTGCAACCTGAATAGCAGCAGGGTCAGCCAGATTGTCTGAGCTTGATAGTTGCTGCACTTGAGGTTCCACAATGGCTGTATGGGATTTGTTTTCAATAACTGAAGTCTGAGGCTTGCTTTCTGATATTTTAGTAGCACATGCAGTTGCAGCTTCTATTTGCAAGGCGAGTGTTAGTGCATCACTTAGTGACAGTGTTGCATCTTTGAGTAACAATTCCTCCTGGACTCTGGGGTTAGAGTTTGTCTCTCATGACGCCGAAAATACAGCGTTGTGCTAAGGCTTTTAGATCTGCTACAAACTGCCTAGCAGACTCACCAGGGCGCTGACATTTTTGTCTGAATTCCAGCCGCCGAAAAAGAATGTTCTGTGGCGTCGTAAAATGGTCATTCAACGCCGTAATGGCAGCATTGTAAGTGTCCAGAGTAGCAGGGGCGCCGCCAGGGGGGGAAAAGTTAGGATGATTCCAAGGGCCTGACACTGATAGGGGGCCCTAGAGAACATTTTAATATTATAAACAATGTTTGGGAGGCCCAAAATAATTTTCTGTCATAGGGCCCCAAATTTTTAGCAGTGCCGCTGCAGAGTACTATCGAGCGTGACACGTTTATTTCATGAACCCCAACATAACAGCGCACCCCTACGGTGGCCTCTCAGTGTCAAAAGTGCAACGCAAAACAGGTGTCCTAAATAAGCAAACTAGAATTGTATATAGGCATATGGGAATTATGTGAACACAACACTCTTCATATAGAATCATACTGTTTATTGCAGGTGCTATTTACATAGCATTTACATACATATTTACTGCAGATGCTTCTAGGGGTAGTTGTGGGGCACTTGTGTCCTACTGGGTAGAACCTCTGTGAGATGGCTGGCCACTGCTTCAGGTTAGTGTGTGCTTCACCTCACTGTGTGTTCACTGGGTGCTGTGTGTGTCAGTAATTCATGAATGGGATAAATGCAGATATCTGATTTCTCTAACAGGATCAAGAGAGCTCATAAAAGGCTAAATACATGAAAGCTATAGTAGTATCAACTAGTAGAATTGATAAAATGTACAGTTGTGTTAAAGGTCATCATTTGTCCACTGCGCGTTGAAAATGAAATCCCTGCAAAGAAGCTCGTCTGCTTTTCTCAGCCACATGTGCATGGCAATTATTCAGAGTGTGTGTACACCACCAGTGTGACATACTACAATTCAGTACTTGGTTTTAGTCAAGGTTAACCAATCTCTGCAAAACTAGACCATTTAGTCATTCAGTTAATTATATCTTGGGCATGTTTAAGTTTAATCAACTTAATCATCTCTTTGGTTACCATGAGCCTTTTTAGTTCTAGTGCTGCACAGTTCACAGAGAGACATTTGTGGATTGCAGTTCTCTTCATGAGCATCTTTCTGCATATTTTGATGAAGGCTAAGTCGCAGCCAAAACACAGATCATTATTTATGGGTGTGGATCAGCAGACAACACCCATCCGTAGGGCGAGTCCCTTTCGTTTTTGGTGCCTTTCTTGACAAATCATCAAGCCTCTTCATTGTTTTGATGAGAGTCCCCTGACATGCTGCCCATTTAACACAGCTATTAGTGGTCTGGAGAGGTTCTCAGGGAGAAATAAGGAGAGGTGGTTTCCCTGCAGATGGTTTCTTGCATTTGTGAGGTTGCTTCTTTCAAAAGATGACGCAGAACCAAATGTGTAATTCGAACACCCATAACTAAATCTCTTTTCACAATGTGTTAATTAGCTTGCGTCAACCTGCTTGGTATCGTAGCCAGTGAACCTATCCTGGTGCTAGCACCCATGCCACGGGGGGATGAGTCATTTCTTCCTTGGAGCATCCAGTGAAGGTACTGTTTTGTTCAACAATGCCAAAGCAAATGTTTCAATTTCCCTTATGAGGGTTACAAATGCAACATTTGATCCAACAAAAGTTTAAAGACAAGAAGAGTTATTGGAGCATATTTTTTAAATAAATCGAAATCATGTTGATCGCCTGTCAAAGCCACATTAAGTCAAAACCACCGGTTATTATCCCTTTTGACAGCACTGTACATTGCTTCCACATCGCTGACTAGCATCCTGTTTTCTGATGACAAATAGCCTAAACATTAGCTGTGTGGCTAATTGGGTTCCCACAGTCTGTAACCTAGTATATCCACAGAGTTCTCACACTATTATGTACTGTACATTCAGTATTCTAAATAACAAAAAAAAAAAAAAAAAATACTAAATATGACACCTCTCAACAGATGTTCTGTCAATCTTTAAATCTCGAATTTTGAATTGTTTGGCAGATAAGAAATGAGAAATCACCATAGAAATGTGCCAAATGTCTCTTCAATTCGTCATGAGTGCTTCCACATCCATGGCACCATGCCAAGTGACACAAAGGCTATGTTCATTCTGGACACCAGCCAGCGATTGTATTGTGCTGAACTCCTATGCAGTGCATATGTTTTGGAGTTGGGTTGCTTTGCCAACAGCTCCCTGTGAATTCACACCATCTGCTGAACATACTGTGATGCCATACACCACATCCTTCACAGTGGATGTGGTGTACACTGAAAATCCCCTTTGAAAGCATCCAGAAAGCATGCACAAAATTACAAATGAGTGTAGCTAATTACAAGGGTCTGTTTTTGACACCTCTGCCCAACTGATTTCATTTTGTTGGAAATTGAAATTGTCTCGAGGTCTTCTGATCATAGACCTCAAGGTGTGATCTAAAACTGTTTACATTTGGACATGACAGGTCACGTGTTTTTCTTTATGCATATTAAATAACACATTGTTTTTAAATGTGTTTACAATGCACAAGTTGGATGAAGCTGTTGTTATGATGACTCATGAGCATAATGCATCTGACACTGTTGTAATTGCTCTAAAAGAACTGGCTGTCTCACATCTGCCAGATACAACACTGTTGCTAAAGAAACCAGTGAACACATTAGAATAATGTTAAATTGTTTATCAGTGCATTACTCCAAAATAAAACTGACTCACAATATAAAACAAAATCTGAGTTGCTTGAGTCACATAAACCACAAAATAACCGAGACAAAGAGGCTGAATATAATGTAATAAACTTTGTTTCTTTGGTGACAAAAAGCATGTACAAAAAGTTTTTCTCAAAAGACTCCCCCAAAACATTCACATTGCATAATAAACAAGTTACTCTATAAATATGAAATGATGTTATGTGCACTCAAGGGATTTAAAACACATATGACAATCCAAGACAAATGTAGAAACACTCATTCTTCTTCTCTCTCGCTCTCTCTCTCTTTCAAAATAAAGACAATACAATTAAATCAGAATCTGTTTGGGGAAGGGGGAATGGGTGACCATCATTACACTGAGCAACACAAAATTGAAAATGTCTGTAATTCCAAGTTATTTATATTGATTGCCTGTTTGGTCCATTGAACCACCCCAAGAGTAATGTATATCTTTTGTTTTCTATCAGAGCTGCATACATGCATCATTGCCATAACACTGCCATAACACGCCCCAAATCACACACTCCATCCAAAGTTTGATTTTTGTGACTGGAGAGCAAAGCAAAACTAGAAGACAGCCTCTTCAGGCCACAGAAAAGAACAACAAACAAAAAGATAAAAAGCAGCTTGGAGAATAAATTACTTTCATCTCTCTCTTGTTAAATGCATCTGTTCAAGTCGTTCTTCTTTTTGAGTGTCCCACACAGTACATTCTCTTTTAATTAAGCACACATTGTCTATAGCAAACATTTAGACATGATTAACCTGCTGGCAGGAAATAACTTATCCAGTATGGTGTGTATGCAAGTCTATTAACCTGTAACAAGCAGATTACAAAACAAAAGAAAAAACAGAGAAAAAATGTGTGAATTATGTATCTGAGAAAATGCAAACCATGCAATAGCCTAAAGCGTCTTTAAGTTTTTACCTTCACAGTTAACATCAACTGGAGAGGCCCTTTGGTGATACAAAAAGCTCTGACGAAGCATATTCTTCACCTTTCATTGTTTCAAACATATTACTGTATACATATTACTGTATACATAAGCTTTAGTTCATATTGGTTGCCTTAAAGACAAAACGCAAATGGCCTAGAATGAGCCACTGGACTGAGCCATCTTCTGTCAGTTTTCAGTACTGCATAGTAGAGTCTTTTTCCAACTTCTGAGTGAGTTCTGGTGAAGGCCTGGGAGTGGCTGTTTGAAGGCTTTATCACAGCTCATACACAAGGGATCAATGAGTCCCACAGCGACACAAGCCCTTGTACTTGATGAACTGTAGTCTGTATTACGCATAAGTCAAGCAACAGTCTCTTTGCTGATGCCACACAACAGGTAGCATTTCTTCCTTTTTTCACCTATCACTGGGCGATTAATATTTTACCGAAGTTGAGGCAACTGGACAGATCTGTAAACTTGTTTTTAAAGCACTGCAACCTTAAATTTGCATAGTAGTGACTTTACAAGCAAGAAGGCAGACTTCCTGTAAATTGGGGTGCATTAAAAGTTAAATGCACTAGAAAACTATAAAAATGCTGTGAATTTGAGGTCAGTCTTTCTCTCACTATATGTAATACAGGAAACCAGGTACTTGAAAAGTTCTTGTTGCTTTTAGAAAAATAGTATCTCTTTGTTAAAAAAAACACTGAAAAAGGCCTATGAATTCATTCTCCATTCAAAAATGAATCGCCTGTAATTTCCTTGTCATTCTCTGGGTTATTGTTACTTTTTGACTTCCACATGAGCATCCATCATGTGTAGTGAAGTAAAGGCCTCTGCTGTCTATTTCCTGGTCCTGTTCCTTCTGCTGACACCATGGCGGCGCTGTCGAGTCGACTGGGCAGACCTCTTCCGATGGTTGTTGTATATGCTGAATGTATTATATCTCCTAAGGTATGTCCTCTGGTAGTGTGATGCTGTAAAAGAATACATAGATGATGATTAATATAATAGGCTTTAATAGATATACAGTTGACTCTTTAACAGAGATAAATAATAAATAGACCACAGTGGTGTTGCACAGTATTTGAGTATTCAAATATTCAAGTATCTAGTCATTGCAGTGGATTAGATTAATATTCCTAACTATTAGGCTACTAGCCTTAGTAAGTGTTGTGTAATGATAGTAACAATAAAAAAAACAAGCCAAGTATGTATTTAATGTATTTTTATAGCATTTTTGTATTGTATGTTGCTGTAGGTAAAAATGTCTGAAAAGTACACTTAAATATAAATATAAACATAAACATTTGAGATAAAATGGATGGCACCTTTCTGCTGTGACCTGTTCTGAGACAGACTTATAGACTTCAGTCTTTGTGACTACTGTAATGCAAACCGCAATTTCTTACAGTACTGACTAAGTATCGGAAGTGTCAGACTAGAGATATAGCTCTGCACGAAAGTTCAGTGAGTGTCACAGCGGATGAACCTGCCAGTGGAATTTAAGAGTTCAGATGCCAAACCCTCTAAGTCCATTTTCAATGAATTTACAGAAATATATGTATATGATTTTGATAAACTTTATTATCAGTCCACCTCCAATTATTTTGACTTGATTTGTTTTTACGTCATAATAATATTTAAATTACTTGGAAATTATTAATCACATAATTATTAATCAACATAATTTTTGCATATTTCTAGAAATGGACAGAGGGTTTTTATATCTGAACTCTTCAATTAAAGTAACTAGTCAAAGGAATGGACTTACGCGTCATGCAGGAGATTCTCGGCTGATCCCACCGTCCATCTCCTCGGCACCGTATGGTGGGCACGTGCCTCTGAATGTAGCCATTGTTGCACTGGTATCTCACCAGGGAGTTGATCTCGTAGCGTGGGCGCATACTTCCAAAGCTATGTGCGTTCAGTACAGTTGGAGGCTGGCTACAGGACACTGTGAACAGACAAAAAAAAAATCGTTTGTTTAACAAAATACTGTCACATCTGAAAAAAGACAGAAAAAAAGATCAAGAAACAAGAAAATGTTCGCAAAATCAGTCATTGATTTATAAGTAATAAGAGACACAACACAGCAAATTGGGCAGTGTATTTGTTATTCTATAGGAATACAACATTTGGACAAAAATAAACACCCTGAAACAGTGTTAAATGTACTCCTATAGAGTAACATATACACTGCTCAATTTGCTGTGTAGACATTTCTGTCACTGTGTTATGTTGTATATGTTACTCTATAGGGGTATATTTTTACACTGTTTTCGGTGTTTATGTTTGTCCAAATGTTGTACTCCTAGAGCAACATATATACTCTCAAACTTGCTGTGAACGTAAAGTGGAAAAAAGTAGAATTTGAATGCATATTTACTTGGGATCCTAATCTTTTATCTTTATCAGTGCTCACCTGTTCCCTTCTTGCAAGTGAAAGTCAGGTGGTAGTTGCAAGGGACATCATTCCACTGCCCATTCTCATGCCATATCATGACCACACAGTCCTCACCGGAGGAGAAGAAACTGTCAGGTTGGTTGGGTCTCCAGTTTTCATATTGCTGCAGGATAAAAAAAAAAAACAAAAAACGTTTTTTTAATTTTTAGTAATTTCAGAGCAAGAAAAAAGTAACGGTAACAAAAAGGGTCTTGTAATTTCACATGAAACAGAGCTTAAACAATCTAATGCAAAACAGAGTACAAAAAACGTTCAAAGTTCAATCTCCTTTGATAGAAGACAAAATCAAGCAATGAATGAAACCACTTTTTTTTTTTTTTGCAAATGTATTGCCTTAGAGTATAGAGTATAGAGTATTAGGCCTTCACTGTCTGTAAAATATAGTGCAATACAATATCAACCCACATGGTGGAGATAGTTCCCTGAAAATCACCCCACTAGGCAAGACCACAAAGCACAAAGAAAACCAATTTAAAATCTAATCCTGTCAAAATAGCCTTATTATACTCTACAATGTTATGCCTGGCTTTATGTCTATGCCTGTGTACTTCAAAACAATCAATTTACACTATAACATTCAAATACTACAGAATACATACAAAGGCTTATTTCACTTCACCGAGGTTAAATAAGGTCATTTATTTGAAGCTGCTGTGTAAACCAGACCTTTCCCAACTGATGTAAAATACATTGCGGAATATCTGAAGGGCAGGACAGCAATGACCTGCAGTCTGATCCACTTCTGAGAGGCCCTGAAGGGTGTCTGTTTGTTGGCCAAATGTCCTGGCTTTAGCCCATAGTAAATATTAATTCATTGCCCCAACACTGACTGTTCGTGTAAAGTGCTGATAATGGCAGTCTTGTAGGGACTTGTAGGGACTACTACAAGAAGGCCTGCTTGCCATCTAACCCACCCAGTGTGCAGCACAGCCAAAGGGGTCTATACCCAGCCATCAGTACCATCACCTCTGGCCCAGTGTCCATGGTCACCTCATCACCTTGGAATGATGGCACCATCAGACACACAGACTTAGAATGAAAGGACACTATCCTGGGAAAACGACTGTCCACTGCAAGACGGGCTGAATAAGAAAGGCAAAAACTAGATTTGTTGAACTCAGTGCCCCTTGGCTGACCAGAGTAAACAATTTTATTCAACAAACTCACGTGTCGCGCTGACAGTTGCATGAAGACACATCTACCATTTTCATGCCATGTGTATTCCGGTATCCCAGCCCACACAAACCCCACAACCACAATGTTAAACCTGGACAGCTCCACTCTTCCAAACAGTTTACAGCTCTTTAATAAATACAGGAACACTTTATATAGTGCCTGCTGTCACTTAGAAAGCACTGCACACTAAATCACACTCGGAAGAGCTGAACTGCATAATTTCTCAACATCTGCTGTTTCTCACGCTGTGCAAGGTGGCTATTGGAACAAGACCGCCATCTGTGTTTTGAGGCTGTCAACTGAGTGTGATACTCTTCTGATCATGGCGGCCATCTTTCACTGCCAGACTACCACCATAACTTTGAAAGTAGGGTGTTCTATGTGGAGCCATGGTGGCCACCAGCACCCTGTCATTATATTCAGCTCCTCTGGCTACTGCTTCTTGTGTAGCTTGGGGTGTCCCATGGCACTGTAGCATTGTTGCTACATCCTAGTCTCACAGCTCTTGCTGTCTCTCTGTAACGCACACACACACACACACACACACACACACACACACACACACACACACAGGTTGGCAGGCTTTGTACACTATGTACACATTCACACAGACAAATGCATATAGTATGTTTCTCTCTCACACACTCTCTTGCTCACACACACACACACACACAAACACACAAAGACAAACATACACATACGAATATGCACACGCACGCACACACACACACACACACACACACACACACACACACACAAACAAAACTCTGGCCTCCAGGCTCCCACTCGTCCGTGTCTGTCACTGGCTCTCTCGTCTGTGTAAACGGCTCTCAAACACTTCCTGAGCAGGAGCAAGAACCTGTCCATACCCGTCAGCTCTCTCTCACCCCACTGTCTTGTCCTCATGCATAGAAGACCTCAGCAGACACAGCCTCTTTCCTTCACCCTGAGGCCTTGCTCTCCCCTCCCCCATGCCTTACCTAGCATAGGGTTACCTTTTGAAGTCCTTGTCCGCACCAAAAGACTCCAAAGCAACAATTAGCTTTTCCTGTCAACTGACAACAAGCTGCAGGGAGTATTTACAATGCTTATTTCCCACAATTGATCGATTTTGATTTTGAAACTACCAGCATCCAACTGGCCTGGCCATGCCTTTCTAGTACTTCCTCTTGATTATCATCTCCCTACAGTGCTAGTCTGGATTTGATCCCATTGAGCTTGTTGTCTCAGGAGGCATTTTACCCTGTCCAATCAGCAAACAGAGGGAGGAATTGTGCATGCAGAGCTAGAGTGCTATCAGTCAAGTCAAGCTATCAGTAGGGGGCTGATCCAATCTTTTTAAACTTAAACACCTCAAGCAAGCAATCAAATCCCACTATTGAATGTCTAGACCCTGTGTACAAAATGAAATTGTGGATCTGGTTTTATTACCAAGCTAGCATCAAACACCACAGCATAATTTTTGAGAACTGAGTATACTCGATAACGTAATACATATTTCCATGCCAATAATTATGCAATCTTTGTCAAAATACGTACGTACAGCAGGTTGTTCCTCTCATGGATATTATCAGACTCTCTGTGTGTGATGATAAAATGCATGAGGAGAATAGAGGAAAAAAATCAGAACAAGCATTCACTTACCAGAGGCGTGCCGTCTGTCCAGCGGAAGTCGTTCTCAAACATCTTATCGTTGAGTCCAATCCACTGGTAGTCATGTCCAAGGCCTGTGATAGCAGAATGAAACATTGTTTAAAGTGCTGGAAGAATTCTTTATTCGGTCATCCAAGCCACACTGGGAGAGACATTTTGTCTCTATGCATCACAGAAACATGGTTACTAAGTCTACCAAATCCCAGACTGCCTTCTGACCTTCCTGTCCATAGAAAAGGTTGGTGCTATCTAGAGTAAACCTCAGGAATATACATTTTTAGTCAGTCAGATATATTTTGGCTGTGTAGGTAGATTTTCATAAAACTATTTTCCAGCTGTGATGAATTCTTTAACATACTCTCTGTTTTAAACAGTGTCTGTGCGTAAGTGGAGTTTAGTGAGAGGTACAGACCCCCGCTGACATGTGGATCAGTGGGAGGCAGCACTTAAGCTCTTTGTAAGCCCAGGATCCTGTCAAAATCACTACCACTGTAATTATACAAAGCCAGCTCAAGGCCTGTTCTTTATGTGTGTGTCTGTGTGTGTGTGTGTGTGTGTGTGCACGCGTGTATGTGTGTGCGTGTGTGTGTGGGAGTGTGTATTTGTATGAATATGTGTGCACTTGTGTGCACGTGTGTGTTTTTTGTGTTTATATGTGTGTGTGTGTGTCTCTGTGTGTGTGCATGCATGCATAAACATTTCTGTATGAATAAAGACTACAGATCTCATGAAGTTGAGGGTGGCAGGGCTTACGGTTCACAAACTGCTGCTCCTCAAGGGTGATGATACTAGCCAGGTGGGCTCCCTGCACACGGCACTCCCTCTCAGCCGTGTCCCAGTTGCGGCGGTGGGGAAAGTACTTGTAGCAGTGGCCCTGGAACTTATGCCAGCCATAACTACACGTCTCTGTGTCTGTGGAGATGATGGAAGAGGGTCATGATCACATCAAATTTAAATAAATTTCTCATGTACTCTGAGAATGTATTATAGATGTATTATAGAATTATCAATAGATAAAATATTTTTGCTAATCTGCTGTTTAGCAAACTTCCCACAAATCATTAAATGTGAAAATGTTCAAAGTAATCATTCTCAATCTGAACTTTAAGCTCTACTGAACTCAGTATTCTTACTCCCATTCTCAGGAGAAGGGTACTAGGCCTACAATAACTGCTTGGGGCTCCTGATGTTATCTCCCTTTCATTCTAATACCACAAAGCGTGCCCTATAGCAAACAAACATCAGTCAGTCAGAAAAAAAGAGTGACACAAATTTCTCAAAAAAGGGAGGAATGCTTCATTTATCAGACATTTCCAGGTTCTCTTGTGATCCATAATGTCCTGAGGGACTGACTCCTCAAACAAACATTAATGCCACATTAGCCATTCTCATACTACTCACTACTAGTCAGCTGTAACTCAACAGGAAAGCTGCCTCCTGACATTTGTGCACTTTTAAAATAGCAAATCAGGAAATTGTTCACAACTGTTGTTTAATACACTATATCAAAGTGTTTCAACTAGACTGTTTACAGTGAGAGGGTGTAGCAAGGTCTGCTCTCAGACTCGCCTTGGCAAAGACTGCTTCTTCTGTGAGTGACTCACAGTGTCTGGAGAGAATTACAACTGCATACACGTCAATGGGTGACCCCCACTTCAGATAAAAGTATAATAGCGGCGTCTTGTCGTCAATCACACAGATGTTTGCACTGTAGCTAGCCAGGGTAGTCATTCTCATGCTGCGGATACAGTGAGGCGTTTCAAAGTCTACGTGCATTTTGTAGGGCACCCGGTCCCCTGACAGGAATTTGTCAGTCAGATTTTCCAACATTCCTCACTCAGACACATACCATTTAACAACAATTTAAACCTGAATGTAAACTGATAACAATTTTAGATCTCTAAGATATGCTTAGTGCAGTGGAAAAGTGCTCATACTTACCTGCCCTAAATATCCATGAGTAAGCATGAGTAATTCAGTGATGAATGATCTGCATTTAAATGGCTGCCTGTTGAACTGCATTTGCAGACATTACACCTGTGTAGTCTGTACCACAAAGACTACCTCGGGGCCTCTTGTAAGACTATTTGAGACACTCAGTTAAGTGCAATCTACTCTTGTCTAATTCATTTGTGGTGTAAGGAGCCATATTGGGGTGAATGTTCTGACTATCACCTTAGACAATACTAATAAATTACATTTCAAAAAGCTTACCCTCTTCACAAAGTGATCCTGCATAACTAGGTAAGCAAACACATGAGAATGAGTTCAGCCCATCCACACATGTGCCACCATTGCGGCAAGGGTTTGAATGGCACTCATCAATATCTGCCAGGTAAAAAGGGGAAATAAATCATTAAATGAATGAATTAATGAATTAATGAATAATTTTCCAGCTAATGAAGCAAGTATTTCTGGAGAATTCACTTACCTATCTCACAGAGCTCGCCTCCATAACCTGCAATACAGGTGCAAGTGTTGACATTACCAACTCTCCAACAGGAGCCTCCATTTAAGCAGGGATTCTCAAGGCATGAATGAACACCTGTAACACGAAAGAAGCAAGATGACATTAATGGCATATTGTGACAGTGGCAAAAATAATAATAATAATAATAACCTCATTTAATGATAATAAGAAACACAATGCGAAGGTGGCAAGATTCAGTACCTGCAATGTCCAGAGACTCATGAAAATCTGGGTACCCCAGGTCTCTTGGGATTGAGGTTGTGGTTTCGGTCATTCCACTGGGAACTGTGGTCTCAGGCTGAGGAAGAACATCATTAGGATTGATCTCGTTGTCTGTGGGTGAGCGGACAGTGGGAGGGCCAGATGATGTGGGGTGGACCACATGCTCCACCATTCCGGTGGTCTGCTGCACCCGGTCGATGCTGTCTGAGTTCAAAAGCAGCGATGGGCTGGTTACGGTGGAAAACTTTACAGACTGAACCTCAGCCGATGACGTGGTAGTGTCTTCCACTGATGTTTTCCCTATGACTAATGTTTGTTGTGTGGTGGTCACATCCACTACATTGCTCTCTGAGCTGAAGGCTGACTCCTCTTTCTCAGGTGGTGAGGTGGTCTCAGCCTCAGCCTGAGTGGCATCAGGTGTAGCTCTCTGGTTGGCATCAGAGGTCTTAGATGAACTTGACTGAGAAGCCTCCGTGCTAGTCTCCAAAGCATCATGATTTGGTCTCACTGGGCCCTGCTCACCAGAGTTCATGCCATCCCCACCGATAGGGGTGTATGTTGATGTAGGAGGCACAAGTGTGCCACTCAAGTCTGATCTAGCCGTTGGCACTACAGTTGTTGCCTCTTCTAAGCTGCTCGCAGAGCTGCTCAAACTTGAAGTTGAACCCTCCACGCTGGCATCCTCCATCTGACTTGTAGGAGATGCACCTCTGTGGTCAGCTCCAGGTTCCTCAGATGAGCTTAACTCTACACTGGTAGATGATGGAGTGCCACTGATCTCAGGTACTGTTGTGGAGTCAGTGGGCTCCTTAATGGAACTTGTAGGCACAGTCACATCCTTCACTGTCCTTTCTGTACTGGCAATAGTCTCTGGCCATGCACTAGGTACAGCATGGACCTGTCCAGTGCTTTTATCGTCATAGTCTTCATCATAATCCAGTTCAGTTGAGGAAAATATTGGGATGTGAGTACGGAAAATATCAGAGGTAGAGAGTCTAGTTGTCACCACCTCTGGACTTTCTGTTGCAGACTTTTGTCCATCACCTGAGGTTCCCTCAAATATGTCCTTGGTAATGGACACCATGCCAGTTAAATCTTTGACACTTGTGGTTTCTTGGTCACCGTCAATAATGAAAGTTGGGGAAGGCAGAGGGGCTTTAGCTTGCTGATAAGTTTCGTTAGGTGTCAAAACTTCTTGAGGAATAAAAGTTGGGACCAAATGGACCACCACTTTAGTTTCTGAGGATGATATGGTTGGGTTTATACTGGTTGCAGATTCAATAGATGTGCTTGTCACTGGTGTAGCTGACATCAGAGAAGGTCTGGAGGTCTGTGTGTCAAATCTTTCATCAACTTCAGATAATGTTGATGGACCTGGTCTCACTGAATCTCTGGTGTATGAAGAGCCTTTCTCTGTAGAACTTGTATATTCTTCATCGGATGCCACTGTCAAAGGTCTTACAGCAGGTGATGTAGTTACAGCATTCTGGAAAGTGGATGATGGACTCAGAGCATCTGGGGTGAAGCCTGAGCTTTCGTCAGCAGTGAAGGGGGAAGCTGTGCTGTCTTCCTCAGTAATAATGACAAATGACTGCCCAGTACTAGATTGTGTTTTGTCAGTAGACTCTTCTGCAGCGTCTGTTTCTGTATCTTTTGAAGATGCTGGGCCCACTGATGGAGACAGAGTTACTGCAGGAATTGAAGTTACAGATGAAGGGGAAATTGATGATGGGTTCAAAGTCTCTGGAGTGAACCCTGTGCTTTCCTCCACTATAGTGGAGGAAAACATATTATCTTGATCTGTGATTATGGCAAATGGCTGCCCAGTGCTAGATGATTCTGGTCCTTTTGTTTCCTCTCTTGTGTGGGTTGTTTCCACTGTGGTAGACTCACTAACTGATGGTATATGAGCTGTTGTGTATGGGTTGGTTGGTTGGGATGTGCTTGTGCTAGTTGAATCAGCTACTTTTTCCACAGATGAACTCTCTGAAGAAGATGTTTCTGTTTCAAGTAACTTTGATTCTGAAGTAGATTCTTCTGTCTCGGTCACCTCACTTCCACCAGTTGAGTCAGTGTGACTCACAACCAGTGTGGGTTGATCTGTTACAACAGCTAATAAAGTCGCAGCTTGTTGAGGAGAAGTTGTGGAAGGCATGCCTGACCCTTCCACCTCTTCTCCTGGGAATGGTGTAGTTGTAGTGTGTGGACTTGTGAACTCTGAATGGAAGGATGTGTATACTTTGCTTATCTTTGCAGTGCTAGTCAGATGAGGGGCAACTGTGGTGACCTCACTGATGGTCGGAGTCTTCTCTGAACTTGTGCTGTCTTCATCGGTTGAAAAAGTCACACTTGCAGAATATACAGGTGTTACTTCAGCTTCTGATGATGATGTGGTCTGCACTGTGGTGGAACTAATGAAGACAGGGATTACTGATACATCTGTACCAGATCCTTCCTTGCCTATTGTGCTTGATAACTCTGTAACAGCTGATACTGAGGGTACTTTCTCAGAGGATGAATCAATTGGCTGAAGCATACTAGAAACAGGAGCTGACATAGTGGAGCCTTTTGAGGGTGAGGGAGTTGGACTCCTCAGTTCCTCAGTGTCTAATTCCGGCACAGTTTCTGGAGACAGGGAAGACAAGGGTGAGAATGTATCAGGAAGTTGAGTTTTTGGACTCAGGGTGGATGTTTTCATTGGTGGTAAAGTGATGAATTTAGCCTCTGTGATGGTGGAAATGGGTCGCGATGTTTGAAGTTTCTGGGACGGCTCTCCAGAGTATGATATGAACTCCTCACTGGATGTTGAGTATGGTGATATAGTGCCTATTGCAGATCCCTCTGGTTCTGTCATGATGACAGAGAAGGGTGGTGTTAAGGTGGCTGTCATACCACCTGCCTCCTGTGTTTGGATGGTGGGAGAGTATGATAAAGATGGTTCTGAAAATGGATTTGTGTCTGCATCAATTATGTCATTAACGGATGGGACTGGTCTTGTGGGAAAGAGCTTATCCTCATTCTCAGTTATTATTACAATGGTAGTAGTAGTGCTTGGGTGTGTACCTGTGGGACTAACCTGCTGGTCTGTCAGATTACTATACTGTACAGAGGGCATTTGAGTGGGTGTGGTTTGTTCTTTTAGGTATTCACTTTCTGTGGTTGAAGACATGACAACTGAATGAGTTACTGATGCCGCTGAGGAGGTTACAATCTTTGCTTTGTCTTGAATTGTGGACTGTTCAAACTGGGGGAAAGCTGTAGTTGTCTGAGCAACTGATTTTGGTTCAAGTGCTCCCTCAATTGCATCACCAGTGAAGACATGGAGAGGACCTGTTGAGCGTGAGATGGAAGTGGCCAGTGGTGAAGTTGTGTCTTCAATGAAATCTTCATGAGTCTGATTTGTACCCTGGGATTCTGATGTGATATCAGTTTCTTGAGAAGCTGTGCTGTCCAATAGGAATTCTGCTGTTGTTGTGTACTTGTCATCTCTGACTGTGGTAGATGTCATGGGCGCTACAGTGTGAGTAGATGGGAAAGAGGAGACTGGACTGAAAGCATCAGCATCTGAATCTTCATCACCTGAACCCTCAGGACCCATTCCAGAACCATCTGTGATTTCGCCACTTTCTGGCTCTTCAGTGATCAGTGGAACTGATGGCTGAGGTGTCCCAAAAGACTTAGGGGTTTGGGAAGTGTCAGTATATATATGGAATGGGGTGGACTCTGTGGAAGCTTCAAAGCTTGAAACTACTGTTGAGCCTTCAATCTCCCTGGTTTCTGCTTCATCTGTCGCCACACTGAAATCATAGGGTTGCGTAGTCCCCCGTGTTTCAGTGATCTCCCCACCAGAACTTTCTGGGGATGCTGACATTTGGTCACCCTCTGTGGCTACAGAGAAGACTTGCTCTGTTTCAGAGGCTGTTGATGCCACAATTGATTCACCTGTAACTGACACATCAGAAATTATTGTGATCTTAGCAGATGCCTCAGTAGTTATTGCTTCAAGAATTGGTGGTTGTGATGGGGGTGTTGCAAAAACAAAGAGGGGCTGAGAGGGGAAACTGTGGTCAGTATATTGAGGTTCCTCTGTCAAGTCTTCTGAGGTGACCTCTGAGATAGTAACAGGGACCTCTGAATGAGGGTATACAGAGGTACTCCATAATAGCCCCAGTGTCTTTCCAATTAGTTCAGTGACATGCTCAGTAATAGTTTGTGGTGTGGTGTAAGTGCTGACTGTCTCTGGTGGTGATGTCTCTTTAGCTGGTTGTAAGGTGCTTGAAACTGTGGTGTCTGTGCTCTCCAGTGATGAAGTGCTTGCTATAAGTTTTTCTGTAGAAACATTTGGAACATTTTGGGCTGGTGTTGTATCTGCGCTGACAGCACCAGAGCCCTCTTCTGAGTAAGCAGATGATGGTAAGGTTGTTGAAGTTACAACAGGTGACTTTGACTTTGAACTAATGCCCTCTTCACTAGATCCTGATAGTGTTGATGTGGGTAGAGTTCCATGGGTGACAGATTCTGTGGTCTGAGCCTCCTGTGTTCTTTCTGAAGCATCAATAATGGAACTTGATGAAAATTGTTCAGGTGTGTCCTTTAACATAGCAGTGGTATAGAGAAGGGCTGGGGTTGGAGTAGCTGTAGTAGTATACTTTGCTATGGTGAAATCCCCTGAACTTTCAACCATCTGATGGAGAGATGACGATGTAGATGGCTTCTCTGTTGTGGACACAACTGATAGCAATTCTGAGCTCACTGTCTCCTCAGCATCTTTTGCTGTTACAATAAGAGGCCCACTGGTGACAAATTCTGTTGTCTGAGGCACGGAAAGTATTTCCTCTGAAGAAGTAAATAATTTCTCTGAAACATCAAGAATGGGCACAGATGATGGCGTCGCAGTTGAGTCTTCTGTAGCTATGCTATGGTGAGGAGTGTGGGTTGTGGTGGTGAATATATCAAGACCTGAGCCCTCATAATCTTTGTACACTGAGGTGGGGAAAGATGTTACAGACATAAACTCAGTGCTTGTATCCTCTGTAGGAGAAAATGGTCCAGCTGAAGGTGGAACAGATTCAACAGTGAAGATCTCACTTATGGTTATTACATCCTCTGCTGAGGTAAACATGGACTCTGAAGTATCTGTCACAGGAACAATTGATGGAGTTTCTGTTGTCAAGTTCTGAAGGTTTTCTTCTCTTGTGGGTGAGGGAACATACAACACTGTTGATGTATGTTCTTGAGTGACTGTGCTGTAGCTAGTAGAAGGACCTCTTCTTGTGAACATCTCTGGAGTCAGAGCAGAGCCCTCATCCTCTGGCAATGTAGATTTCCTTCCACTTATTTCTGAGGTTGATGACATTACTGATGGACTTGTGGCAGAAGTCTCTGTGGAATGATCTTCTGTACTGTCTTGGTATGTCTTATCCAAAGGTGGCTGTGTTGTGGTTGAATACATGTCAGGTGTAATCGTTGTGAAAATTGGAGCAGTTGTTTTAATTAACTGTGCAGTCGAAACTGTGACTGTGAAATCAACTGAGCTTTCTTCTGTTTGATGGAGAGATGACGATGTAGCTGGTTTCTCTGTGGTGGGCACAACTGACAGCAATTCTGAGCTCACTGTCTGTTCAGCAGACACATCTTTTACTGTTACACTAAGAGGCCCACTGGTGACAAGTTCTGTTGTTTGAGGTGCAGATGGTGTTTCCTCTGAAAAAGTAGATAATTTCTCTGAAACATCAAGAATGGGCACAGATGATGGCTTCTCAGTTGAGTCTTCTGTAGCCATGCTATGGTGAGGAGTGTGGGTTGTGGTGGTGAATATATCAAGACCTGAGCCGTCTTCATCTTTGTACACTGAGGTGGGGAAAGATGTTTGCCCTGTGGTTGTCACTGCTTTCACACTGCCAGTCTCCTCTGAAGAAGTAATGTCCACATGTGAATGCGTTGTGGTGATATGCAAGTCAGTACCTGAGGTTGTGTATGCTGGAACTGTTGTGGTAATAGTCTGGACAGGTAATTCAGAAATAGAAACACCTGAACCCTCCTCTGTTGTAAGATGAGCTGATGATGATGTTACAAAGTGTGGTGTATGAGTTGTTGTGGAGAGCATAAGAGGAGTCTGCTGTCCTGAACCCTGCTCAGCTGATGTAGTTTCCACTGAAGAAGTTGGCACTGTTATTAGTTTCTCACTTAGCAACAGTGAAGTAGATGTTGCCATGTGTTTTGTACTTGATGATTGGGTGGCTACATCTCCTGATCCTTCAGTAGTTGGTTGGAAGGAGACTGAAAGTTTTTGTGTACTTGAAGTTACAGACATAAACTCAGTGCTTGTTTCCTCTGCAGGAGAAAATGGTCCAGCTGAGGGTGGAAGAGATTCAACAGTGAAGATCTCACTTACGGTTAATACATCCACTGCTGAGGTAAACATGGACTCTGAAGAATCTGTTATAGGAACAATTGATTGAGTTTCTGTTGTCAAGTTCTGAAGGTTTTCTTCTCTTGTGGGCGAGGGAACATACAACACTGTTGATGTATGTTCTTGAGTGGCTGTGCTGTAGCTAGTAGAAGGACCTCTTGTTGTGAACATCTCTGGAGTCAGAGCAGAGCCCTCATCCTCTGGCAATGTAGATGTCCTTCCACTTATTTCTGAGGTTGATGTCATTACTGATGGACTTGTGGCAGAAGTCTCTGTGGAATGATCTTCTGTACTGTCTTGGTATGTCTTATCCAAAGATGGCTGTGTTGTGATGGAATGCATGTCAGGTGTAATTGTTGTGAAAATTGGAGCAGTTGTTGTAATTAACTGTGCAGTCGAAACTGTAGCTGTGAAATCAACTGAGCTTTCTTCTGTTTGATGGAGAGATGATGATGTAGCTGGTTTCTCTGTGCTGGGCACAACTGACAGCAATTCTGAGCTCACTGTCTGTTCAGCAGACACATCTTTTACTGTTACACTAAGAGGCCCACTGGTGACAAGTTCTGTTGTTTGAGGTGCAGATGGTGTTTCCTCCGAAAAAGTAGATAATTTCTCTGAAACATCAAAAATGGGCACAGATGATGGCTTCTCAGTTGAGTCTTCTGTAGCCATGCTATGGTGAGGAGTGTGGGTTGTGGTGGTGAATATATCAAGACCTGAGCCGTCTTCATCTTTGTACACTGAGGTGGAGAAAGATGTTTGTCCTGTGGTTGTCACTGCTTTCACACTGCCAGTCTCCTCTGAAGAAGTAATGTCCACAAGTGAATGTGTTGTGGTGATATGCAAGTCAGTGCCTGAGGTTGTGTATGCTGGAACTGTTGTGGTAATAGTCTGGACAGGTAATTCAGAAATAGAAACACCTGAACCCTCCTCTGTTGTAAGATGAGCTGATGATGATGTTACAAAGTGTGGTGTATGAGTTGTTGTGGAGAGCATAAGAGGAGTCTGCTGTCCTGAACCCTGCTCAGCTGATGTAGTTTCCACTGAAGAAGTTGGCACTGTTATTAGTTTCTCACTTAGCAACAGTGAAGTAGATGTTGCCATGTGTTTTGTACTTGATGATTGGGTGGCTACATCTCTTGATCCTTCAGTAGTTGGTTGGAAGGAGACTGAAAGTTTTTGTGTACTTGAAGTTACAGACATAAACTCAGTGCTTGTTTCCTCTGCAGGAGAAAATGGTCCAGCTGAGGGTGGAAGAGATTCAACAGTGAAGATCTCACTTACGGTTAATACATCCACTGCTGAGGTAAACATGGACTCTGAAGAATCTGTTATAGGAACAATTGATGGAGTTTCTGTTGTCAAGTTCTGAAGGTTTTCTTCTCTTGTGGGCGAGGGAACATACAACACTGTTGATGTATGTTCTTGAGTGGCTGTGCTGTAGCTAGTAGAAGGACCTCTTGTTGTGAACATCTCTGGAGTCAGAGCAGAGCCCTCATCCTCTGGCAATGTAGATGTCCTTCCACTTATTTCTGAGGTTGATGTCATTACTGATGGACTTGTGGCAGAAGTCTCTGTGGAATGATCTTCTGTACTGTCTTGGTATGTCTTATCCAAAGATGGCTGTGTTGTGATGGAATGCATGTCAGGTGTAATTGTTGTGAAAATTGGAGCAGTTGTTGTAATTAACTGTGCAGTCGAAACTGTAGCTGTGAAATCAACTGAGCTTTCTTCTGTTTGATGGAGAGATGATGATGTAGCTGGTTTCTCTGTGCTGGGCACAACTGACAGCAATTCTGAGCTCACTGTCTGTTCAGCAGACACATCTTTTACTGTTACACTAAGAGGCCCACTGGTGACAAGTTCTGTTGTTTGAGGTGCAGATGGTGTTTCCTCCGAAAAAGTAGATAATTTCTCTGAAACATCAAAAATGGGCACAGATGATGGCTTCTCAGTTGAGTCTTCTGTAGCCATGCTATGGTGAGGAGTGTGGGTTGTGGTGGTGAATATATCAAGACCTGAGCCGTCTTCATCTTTGTACACTGAGGTGGAGAAAGATGTTTGTCCTGTGGTTGTCACTGCTTTCACACTGCCAGTCTCCTCTGAAGAAGTAATGTCCACAAGTGAATGTGTTGTGGTGATATGCAAGTCAGTGCCTGAGGTTGTGTATGCTGGAACTGTTGTGGTAATAGTCTGGACAGGTAATTCAGAAATAGAAACACCTGAACCCTCCTCTGTTGTAAGATGAGCTGATGATGATGTTACAAAGTGTGGTGTATGAGTTGTTGTGGAGAGCATAAGAGGAGTCTGCTGTCCTGAACCCTGCTCAGCTGATGTAGTTTCCACTGAAGAAGTTGGCACTGTTATTAGTTTCTCACTTAGCAACAGTGAAGTAGATGTTGCCATGTGTTTTGTACTTGATGATTGGGTGGCTACATCTCTTGATCCTTCAGTAGTTGGTTGGAAGGAGACTGAAAGTTTTTGTGTACTTGAAGTTACAGACATAAACTCAGTGCTTGTTTCCTCTGCAGGAGAAAATGGTCCAGCTGAGGGTGGAAGAGATTCAACAGTGAAGATCTCACTTACGGTTAATACATCCACTGCTGAGGTAAACATGGACTCTGAAGAATCTGTTATAGGAACAATTGATGGAGTTTCTGTTGTCAAGTTCTGAAGGTTTTCTTCTCTTGTGGGCGAGGGAACATACAACACTGTTGATGTATGTTCTTGAGTGGCTGTGCTGTAGCTAGTAGAAGGACCTCTTGTTGTGAACATCTCTGGAGTCAGAGCAGAGCCCTCATCCTCTGGCAATGTAGATGTCCTTCCACTTATTTCTGAGGTTGATGTCATTACTGATGGACTTGTGGCAGAAGTCTCTGTGGAATGATCTTCTGTACTGTCTTGGTATGTCTTATCCAAAGATGGCTGTGTTGTGATGGAATGCATGTCAGGTGTAATTGTTGTGAAAATTGGAGCAGTTGTTGTAATTAACTGTGCAGTCGAAACTGTAGCTGTGAAATCAACTGAGCTTTCTTCTGTTTGATGGAGAGATGATGATGTAGCTGGTTTCTCTGTGCTGGGCACAACTGACAGCAATTCTGAGCTCACTGTCTGTTCAGCAGACACATCTTTTACTGTTACACTAAGAGGCCCACTGGTGACAAGTTCTGTTGTTTGAGGTGCAGATGGTGTTTCCTCCGAAAAAGTAGATAATTTCTCTGAAACATCAAAAATGGGCACAGATGATGGCTTCTCAGTTGAGTCTTCTGTAGCCATGCTATGGTGAGGAGTGTGGGTTGTGGTGGTGAATATATCAAGACCTGAGCCGTCTTCATCTTTGTACACTGAGGTGGAGAAAGATGTTTGTCCTGTGGTTGTCACTGCTTTCACACTGCCAGTCTCCTCTGAAGAAGTAATGTCCACAAGTGAATGTGTTGTGGTGATATGCAAGTCAGTGCCTGAGGTTGTGTATGCTGGAACTGTTGTGGTAATAGTCTGGACAGGTAATTCAGAAATAGAAACACCTGAACCCTCCTCTGTTGTAAGATGAGCTGATGATGATGTTACAAAGTGTGGTGTATGAGTTGTTGTGGAGAGCATAAGAGGAGTCTGCTGTCCTGAACCCTGCTCAGCTGATGTAGTTTCCACTGAAGAAGTTGGCACTGTTATTAGTTTCTCACTTAGCAACAGTGAAGTAGATGTTGCCATGTGTTTTGTACTTGATGATTGGGTGGCTACATCTCCTGATCCTTCAGTAGTTGGTTGGAAGGAGACTGAAAGTTTTTGTGTACTTGAAGTTACAGACATAAACTCAGTGCTTGTTTCCTCTGCAGGAGAAAATGGTCCAGCTGAGGGTGGAAGAGATTCAACAGTGAAGATCTCACTTACGGTTAATACATCCACTGCTGAGGTAAACATGGACTCTGAGGAATCTGTTATAGGAACAATTGATTGAGTTTCTGTTGTCAAGTTCTGAAGGTTTTCTTCTCTTGTGGGCGAGGGAACATACAACACTGTTGATGTATGTTCTTGAGTGGCTGTACTGTAGCTAGTAGAAGGACCTCTTGTTGTGAACATCTCTGGAGTCAGAGCAGAGCCCTCATCCTCTGGCAATGTAGATGTCCTTCCACTTATTTCTGAAGTTGATGTCATTACTGATGGACTTGTGGCAGAAGTCTCTGTGGAATGATCTTCTTTACTGTCTTGGTATGTCTTATCCAAAGGTGGCTGTGTTGTGGTGGAATGCATGTCAGGTGTAATTGTTGTGAAAATTGGAGCAGTTGTTGTAATTAACTGTGCAGTCGAAACTGTGGCTGTGAAATCAACTGAGCTTTCTTCTGTTTGATGGAGAGATGACGATGTAGCTGGTTTCTCTGTGGTGGGCACAACTGACAGCAATTCTGAGCTCACTGTCTGTTCAGCAGACACATCTTTTACTGTTACACTAAGAGGCCCACTGGTGACAAGTTCTGTTCTTTGAGGTGCAGATGGTGTTTTCTCCGAAAAAGTAGATAATTTCTCTGAAACATCAAGAATGGACACAGATGATGGCTTCTCAGTTGAGTCTTCTGTAGCCGTGCTATGGTGAGAAGTGTGGGTTATGGTGGTGAATATATCAAGACCTGAGCCCTCATCATCTTTGTACACTGAGGTGGGGAAAGATGTTTGTCCTGTGGTTGTCACTGCTTTCACACTGCCAGTCTCCTCTGAAGAAGTAATGTCCACATGTGAATGTGTTGTGGTGATATGCAAGTCAGTGCCTGAGGTTGTGTATGCTGGAGCTGTTGTGGTAATAGTCTGGACAGGTAATTCAGAAATAGAAACACCTGAACCCTCCTCTGTTGTAAGATGAGCTGATGATGATGTTGCAAAGTGTGGTGTATGAGTTGTTGTGGAAAGCATAGGAGCAGTCTGCTGTGCTGAACTGTCCTCATCTATTAGTTTCAGTGAGGTTGAGGTGGCCATGTGTTCTGTACTTGATGACTGGGTGGGAACATCTACTGAGCTTTCATCAGTTGGTAAGTGGGTAAATGAAGGTTTTTGTGTACTTGGAGTTACAGACATAAACTCAGTGCTTGTTTTCTCTGTAGAAGACACTGGTCTAACTGATGGGGAAAGGGATTCAACAATAAGCATCTGGGTTCCGGAAATGATATCCTTAGCTGAGGTAAACATGGTCTCTGAAGAATCAGTTTCAGGAGCTATTGATGATGTTTCCGATGTGGACATCTCAATTTTTTTCTCCTCTGATGGAAGATGTGATGTAGCCAGCTCAGTTGCCTGCTCAGTGGAAGTGAAAAGCTTCTCGGTGTCAATAATGGGCATGGATGGTGTTTGTTCAGATACAGATGTCTCTTCAGTTTGTTCAGCAGCAGTTGATGGCATTTGTGACCCTACACTGTAGTGTGGTAGTACAGTGGTGGTGAACATATCTGTCGTCTGCTGCCCTGAGCCTTCATCTCCTGTGCTCTCTACAACAGGATGTGCTGTTGTAGTCTGTATAACAATTTTAGGTGTGGTATAAACTGGAGTAGCTGCAGAGTCAGTTACTGGTTCTATGCTGCTTAAATCATCTGAGCCCACCTCTGCTGGCAGGGTGACGTGGGGTGTAACAGGCTTGTCAGTGTTTGAAAGAGCTGATAGCAGTTCTGAGCTTACTATTTCTTTTTCACTAGATGTTGGTGTTACTGATGTTGTTACAGGCCCAGCTGTCACCATTGCCATCGTTTGAGTTTCTGAAACCATTTCTGCCACTGTAGTGAACGATTTCTCTGAAGCATGAATGGACACAGTAGAAGTTTTTTTCCATGTGGACAATTCATCAGGCCTGTTTGCTGAAGGTGTGGAAATCTGTACAGCTGATGTGGTCACTGTACTGTAGTGAGGTGAATGAGATGCTGTGCTGAACATATCAGGAGTCTGCTGACCTGAACCTTCATGACCTGTTGATATTGATGCAATAAATGTCCAGATGTAGTTTCCACTGCAGAAGATGACAGTGTTGATAGTTTCTCAGTTGAAAGCAGAGAGAGAGCAGAGGTGGCCATTTCTTCTGTGGTTGATGATTGGATGATAAAATCTCCTGTGCTGTCATCAGTCATTAAGAGGGAGGGTGAAGGTTTTTGTGTACTTGGAGCAACTGACAGGAGCTCTGATCTTGTTGTCTCTTCAGACTTTGGTCCAGTTGATGGGGGAAGAGATTCAGCAGTAAAGATGGTGGAGGTCAAAATAGTCTCTGAGGAGTCCATTACAGGAACAGTTAATGGTGTTTCTGATGTGGATGTCAGCAGTTTTTCCTCGCTTGTGGGTGATGGAACATGCGATACTGCTGATACACCTTGATTTGTAGTTGTGCTGTAGCCAGGAGTGGGACCTCTTGCTGTGAACATATCAGTAAGCAGCTGACCAGCATCATCATCACCTGTTAATGTAGATGTCACCATCTCAGGTGTAGCTTGCAGTGAAACTGATGACATTACTGTTGATCCTATGGTTGTAGTCTGTGTTGTCTGTGTTATGGTTGTAGTCTGTGTCTCTGCCAAGATGTCTTTGTATGCAGACGTGGGGACAGTTCCTGACAATGCTGTTGAATCTCCATCTGTACTCTCTGTAATAGTAGTTTGACTTGAAGACAGCGGCAGCAGTGATGATTCTGTGGTGTGTGGCTCTGGGCTTTGCTCCTCCGAAGTGTCTTTATGTGTGAATGTGGACACTGACTTTGTCATTCCTCTTGATGTTTGTGATTGCTTTTTAGTGCTTGTCACATCCTCTGTAAAAGCCTTCTCGGCTATCGTCCCTTGAGTCGATAATTCTGTTGAAGCAGAACTGGTCAGAGCATTTTCTTGGACTCCTTGGGTGAAAGTTGTGGCTGTTTCCCTCTCACCACTGTAGGGAATGTTGGTAGTGGATGACTCATCTGTGACTGATGGAGCTGTTTTGTCAGGTGATGTGTGCACTGTGGTTATGTGCATCTCTGGCTTTGCTGAGGAAACCAAAGGTGCTGCCGTGGAGATAAACATTGTTGGTGATATTGCTGTGGTATCACCACCAGAGAGTTCATCCTCTGGAGGTGTTGGAGATAAACGATGAGGCATATATGTGGTTGGCACAACTGATATTAACTCTGAGCTTGCCATGTCCTCATCAATCACTGATGTTACTGATGTAACGTGTGTTGCATAAGTGACTATTTCTGAGGTCTTAAGTTCGACTATAGTTTCCACTGTTGAAGGAAATAATTTTTCTGATGTATCAATAATCGAGACAGTTGAAGACTCTTCTGGTTTAGAGGTCAGTTCTTTGAGTCCTGATGTTGTCACTGAAATCTGTGACACTGTTGACATATCCCCTTCTGAAGCTGTACTGAAGTGAGGTGTGTAAGTTGTGGTGGTGAACATATCAGTGGTCATCTGTCCTGAACCTTCCAGATCTTCTAGTGTGGAAGCAATAAGTTGCTCGGCTTTAGTTGATACTGAGACCGATGGATCTGCAGATCCTATGGTGGTCTCCTCGGCAAAAATGGGGACCGAACTTCTTTCTGTTGTGGATATTTCTTTTGTCACTTCCTCTCTATCGCTATCTGTGGTCTCTGGAGTGACTGTAGTTGATGACACCTTCAGTGTTCCCTCGTCAATTTCTTCTGGTGACAGAGTTGTGATTGAGTGATGAGGAAAAGGCGTTTGGTCTGGTTTTGTCATTGTGGGAGTTGATGTCTGAGAAACAGTTGACATCTCCACATGACTGGTGGTACTGTCATGAGGTGTCTCTTTTGACATTGGAGAAATAGCAGAAAAGGACTCTTTGGGTGATATTCTGGTGGTAAAATCACTCAAGGTTTTTTCCTCAGGAGAGACAGAAATTGGTGTGACCAGCATATCTTTACTTGTCTCAACTGAGCTTGATGGCAGCCATGATGGAGTTAACAATGTAATTGTTCCAGTTGTAGTATGCAGACCTGATCCCTCCACATCTAGGAGTGTAGATGCCTCTTTTGACATTGGAACAGCTGTTGAAAAAGACTCTTTGGGTGATATTACAGTGGTAGTTGGCACTGAGGATGATACTGTAGATTCTATGGCGGATGTCTCTGTGGACTGTTCCTCGGAGATATCTTTGGGCGTATAGAATGGAACTGCAGTTGTCTCTGGCATGGATGGTTCTGCAATATCAGTGGGAACATCTGTGATTGTGATTACTGCACTTCCTTCAATTGAATCCTCTGTGGATTTTACTGTTGAGTGTAATGTAGTCACTGTTTTGACTTCAGGAGTTGAGGAAACAGCTGTCATTGTTACTGTGGTACCAGGTGCAGTTGAGTTAACACTGGTAAAGTCACCTGAGCTTTTTTCTGGAATCCCAGAGTAGAGTGTGACAGGTTTGTCTGTACTTGGCTTAAAATACATGGATTCTGTGCTTGTTGATGAGCTGGACAGAGTAGTTGTACCATGTGCAGAGGCTGTATCTGTCATTTGCTGTTCTGATGTTCCCTTGAGGGTAGATGTGGTGACTGATCTAGTTTCAGCTGTGGATGGTTGATCTGTATCTATGTGTTCTGATGAACCTTGAGTTTCTTCTGTCCCAGGCTTTTCTGTACTTGCCAAAACTGACTGTGTCTCAGAGGTGGATGTCTGGTCATCAGTAGATACAGTTGAGGCTGATGTGGTCAGAGATTCCTGTGTAATATTCTCTCTGGTCTGAGATTCTGAAACAGTTTCCTCTGTGGACATTGATAATTTCTCTGAGGCATCAGCAATGGTGGACATCTCATCTGTTTTTTTCATCTGATGTTGAGTGGTCTCCTCATGGCTATCTGTGCCTTGTGTTGCAAAGATATCAGTAGTCTGTTGACCTAAGCCCTCCTCATCTGTTAGGGTGGATGCCGCAAATGTCTTGGGAGTAGAGTACATTGAAAATAATGGACTCATTGTTGACTGTGGGACTGATGTCTCAGCGGCCTTCTCCAAGGTATGTGTGTTTGTCATTGTTTGGACTGACTGAGTGAATTCAACTGATGTGCTGTCTGTGCTACCATCTGAGGATGACTCTGTGAATTGTGTGACATTTTCTATCCTAATAGTGGGTGCTTGAGACACAGTAGCTACCTCCTCTTCAGAGTCACCTGTGGTAATATGAAATGATACAGTTGTATTGAGAATGACTGAAGATGCCCTTGTCTCTTCTGTGGGAGTGATGGATGTCATATCCATGGTGATGGATTCCACTGGCTGTGTCTGGCCTTTTGTAATTGCATGTGAAACCACAGTGACTGTTCCTGTAAGAGAATCTGTGATGTCAGTACTTGGGCTCACTGTGGTGCCCGTTAGGCTTTCTGAACTATCTGCAGTGGGCAATGATTTTGTTGTTGGGGAAATGGGCTTTTCAGTTTGAGTTGCCAGTTCCTCTTGACTGGTGGTGGCACTTCCTTGGGAAACACCTGAAGCATCGTCTGTATATGTGTCTATAGAAAAGCTTGATGATTGTAACTCTGGTTTCTCTGTCACTGAGGAAGAGGGTCTTCCCAGTGTTGTTGGTGATACAGATGGTCTAAAGGCCTGTGTAACAGTCTCTGTGGTTCCTTCATCTATGAGGGTTTCGCTTTCTGTCATAATGAAAGGCGGAGATGGAGGAGTGGACTCTACTAAGGGGGCAATGGTATCATAGTCAGGCTCCAGTGTGGTGGAGAACACCAGTGGAGTTGTTAATGTGTCATTTACATCTATGTCATCTGGCGAAGTGGGAATTTCTATGAGCGAGTAATCAAATGATGTGGTCTCACTGACTTTCTCTGGGACTGGCTTGGCAAATTGGTCTCCTCGGCCTCCTTCAGTATCAGGCCTGGATGTTATAGTCGGGGTGAGCCTGGCAGCAGGGGAGGACACACTGAAATGTTCCTTGGCCGCTGCCTCGCTGTCCTCAGCGGAAGATACAACCGGAAATTGCGTCCCTGAAGACTGAGACTCCTCCATAGAAGCTGTGGGAAAGAAAAAATAAGAGAACAAATATTGCCTGAATGTATTTTGCTGTGATCAACTCAGCATCACTTAGTCACAGCAAAGCTGGGACAAAAAAGCTATCAGCAGGAAGAAATGAATACAACTGGAAATGTCTAGAATGTTATTTTGACACAGCCTACACACACCTAATTCTTAGACTGTGTAAAACTGTGTACCCAAACTGTTGATGGCAGTGTTCAGAGCAGTCAAACTATAGCACAGCAGAGCACAATTTTCAACAAAATTTTACTGTATTAGTTGGACAATAAACACAAAATGCAACTGATCCATTCACTAATTTGAAATCTCTTGGGAATTACACATAATTGCTTAATTAACTACAAAAAATATTATCCCAAAATGCCATCTTAAAATGATTACACATTTAACATCTTAAACAAGAGTGAATATTTGTTTAACCTTCGCTTCTGGTACTACCATCTATAATGAAATGAGTGAGGGTAATCACCACTGAATTAGACTACAGTTCCTAATATATTCCACTGACTTCCTTCCCCCAGCTCTTCAATACAGTTCTTTCAAAATTAGTGCACTGTAGCTTCAGCAGTCAGGAGACCAGATGGGATGAGGATTTCATACACAGTCAGGCTGGTGTATTAAGGTACAAAGGCAGGATTAAAAGCAAGGGCCTTCAGGGCTTAGTCATTCAGTGCTTCCACGGCCTTCTATTGAGTTTATTGTCCCATTACCTTCACAACTGGGACAGATTACATAGTGAGTCACAGGCATTCCCTCACAGCTAAGTGTGTGACAAGTGTGTTTGTAGGAATAGAGCCATTTATTGGAGAATTTAGCAACCACTGTCGCCTACAGAGGAGAATTTATGAAATTCTCTCTCCCTTTCTCCTTCTCCTTCTCTCTCTCTCTCTCTCTCTTAATTACTCTGTATGTTCCCACCTCAGACAAGGAAGAAAAAAAACACATCCACACATCTCTGCCAACTGAAACCAAAACAGAGGTCATCTGACAAGGAGAATGTACACTTCACTACCTGACTGTGCCCACAAATGCAAGTTCACAAAATGCCTTTGATGTACTAGAAAACTCCAAAAAGCTCCCTAGGGGTTCATAATTTCACGTGTGAAAAATAAGTATTATAAATCCAAGCAGACAGCATAAGCCTATGATACAAAGATGACATGGATGCTCCAACAATAAGAAACTTGTGATGTCAGTCATGGCAGAACAAACTAGCAGCATAAACAGCTTATAAAAATAAAACACAGACACACACTTAAAAAGTCTGGGTACAAAACCAGCTTTTCCCACAAAGCTATTTCTCATCCAGATTAGTGGCTTAAAGGAGTAGAAACACCTGTATGGACAGATATGAACACCTGTTACACACCACAAGACCATGGGAAGACAACACTCCTCCAACCTAACAGCATATTCTTCTCTCCTCCTCCAAATCTGCCACCTCTCCAGCCTGTCATGTTGCACAGTGCCCAGGTTTCCAGTGCTCATAGCCCACATGAGTTGTAATAAACTAATATCCCACATGAGTCGTAATAAAAACAGACCACAGTCTCCTGCATGTTGCAGAGCCAGAGCCAGACTTGACTCATTAATTGTTAAAAGGGCACAGTTACACTACTATGTGTAAATCATTACCTTAGGCACTCACACATCTCACACCACCATCATCTCCCGACATGCCAAATTCATCTTTTCCCATTATGCTCTTCACTGGTGTATTGTAGGAATGTTACAATACTGGCTTATGGAATCATATAGTAATTGGAAGGCAGCAACATTCTACAGTCATTAATGAACAAAACAACATTCTAATAATTGTGAATATGCAAATATTTTTTTAATGATAACATGCACACAAAATTATAGACTAACAATACATAAAAGAACATATTCTGGTGAATTTCCCTCCACTCACATCTTGGCTGTAAGTACCTTAGCTGGGCCATGCCAACAAGTTGCACCAATAAAAACCCTACAATCAGTCAGTCAGTCTACACTACACTGCACTGCACTGCATGTGCAGCCAGCCAGTCCCTGGCTGCTCAGCTGTCTCTACAAAGTGGGGAGACTTTACACTGCTGATGACATCACCCTCACAGAGGTGCGCTGTAACCAGTGTGCTAATGGGCATCTGTATTTGTTCAGGTAGCATGCCAGTTCTACTTTCAACCAGTCTCACAGACACCTCAAGGCAAAACTAAAAAGCAAAAGCAAACCTAGCAGCATCCAGGGAAAGGGTATGTTTACAATGAGATTGTTATTGAGATAAAATCATCTGTGTGAGGTATAAATTAAATATAAATTAAATATGTCCTATGGCATAGTCATGTAGAATAATCAAGGGAGAGAAGTTTTATGTAGACATTACTCAGTTGACTTAATTAATTACATCGATCACAGAGAGTGATCTCATTATTATTCCACCAGCACATCCCAGTCTGACTCACAGCAAGCCAACATCATGAAAAGCAATCAGGATCTCAACTGTCAAGACTCCCTGAGAAAGCCATTGGAACATGTTGGGTTATCCATTGAAAATCACCCCATTCACCACTTCTTCATGACTATAAATGGCTTCAGTTGCTCTCAGTCTTTTTTCCCCCAATTAAAAACACATAACTGTGAGATGAGTATGTTTGAGTTGTGACAGTCAGTGTTTGTTTGTTCAAGTTTCTCATCTCATCTCATCAGCCTAATCTCTCTAGGTGAAGCAAAAAAGCAGGGATCAAAATTAGCATTAGCCAGCACAAATGCTGGCAAGATTTGAAGGTGGCTTGTTGAGTTCAGGCTAAAAAATACTGATTTAGTATTAAATGGCTAGAAAATGTTATGAATTTATTTATTAGTGAATGCAGATGTTTCTTTGCCTTCGGCCTTTAGCTCTGCAATCCACATTACAGCTGCTTTCAGATTAGTTTTTTTTTATTACCTCTGACTGAAGGGGAGCTGGAGTATGCAGTTTTAATCTGGCCACTCTAGTCTGTTGTGTGAATGTGGTTCAAGGAATAATTACTGAGAGAAGGAAAGCCAAACGTACAAAACAAATTCTTTGGACAGAATAAGATTACCACACAGACATAGAGGCTAGGGTCATAATTATATGATTTATCTGCTATGTGTCTGATGGATAAACTTAACAAATGGGAACTTAACGACAATCAAACAAACTTTTAACTCCAAGAGCATCAGTTCAAGGATGGTATTAGCCACAGCAGATGCATGTATTCAAAGTGTGTTAGTCCTTAACAGCCTAGAGGAGAGTCTAAACGGAAGTTGGTCAGTCAAAACATTTTTTGTATTGGGGTTGCCTCTTTGGACCTCTGACAGTCAGATCCAGCTGGGTGGGAATGTAACAGGTTTTTGTCTTGAAAGTCAAGCCTGAGCAGTAGCATGGGTAATCTCAGTGTTTGGACCGACAACAACTCAGTAAGTGGGTAAATGCCTCAGAAACTCCATGCCTACAGCTCAAAACAAACACAAGTCCTTGACTCCAAAATTCCCCACTTGAGCACTATCAAGCTCTTTCCCTTGTAACAGTCCACAGAGCAAGCCCACCATTTCAAATGCCTGTCACTGACTAGAAATCCACAATGATATATATAGTATATATGTAATATATTACAAAAACATGACATATTTGAGTATACTTAAGGATTGCAGGCCATAAATGTCTATGTACAAAACAAGACTTTAATATCATTCAAGTCTAGAAAAAAAGCTGTTGTAAACTGTCACTATACCAGCTTTAGTGTGCAACAAGTCTATATGTTATGTTTGGCAAAGAATGCTATTTCAGCACCGTGGACAGCAGAAACCTACAGAGCATACAATGGTCTCTATGACCGTATGTGGCTGGATGAGTACATACAGATTCTGCAGTCTTAGAACCACACAGACCATGCCACTAATCTTTCAAGGACTAATGTATGTAATAAAAAGAACAAAATCCTTACCAGAGGCATTGTCCAGAAGATGGTCAACATCATCCACAGTTACTTGCTCAACAGGCACTGTTGTCTCAAGCACTGCAGAAGCCATGGAGGGAGATGGGACATATTTGTCAGTTGTAGAACCTGTGCCTGTGAGTGTCTCCTTGTCCTCGGTCACTGGTAGTAACGAAGGCTCTGTTACAGCTAAAATCAATCCCTCAGTGGACCTGTCAACATCCACAGCCGTTGTTTCAGATTTCTCTGATGTAGAAGTGTCTACTGTTGATTCCACACCCTCAGGTGCTGTTGCCACGGTACTTGCTAATTCTGTCTCGCCTTCAACTGCTCGAGAGGTGTCGCTTTCCTCTTCATGTGAGGAGAGGGTAGTTTCTTGCACAGGTTCAGTTGTGGCTGATAAGGTTGTACTAGGAGTGTCTGTGTCACATACAATTGTGGTAAAGGTAGAGAGCTCTGTGACTGGTGCCGATGTGAAGGTGTCTGTCTGCTCCATTGCCTCTGCTGTAGAGGTTACTTCTTTGGATATCTCAGAGGCAGGCTGCTCAGGTGGCTCAACAAAGACCTGAGTTTTCATCCAATAGTCAGGTCCATAATCTGAATAAGCCATAGTAGAAGCAGAGGCTTCTGTAGCTGGCAGAATGGTAGACATGGGAGACTCTGGTGCACTAGCGTTTAGCTCTGTGCCTTCTGTGTGGTCCTCAACAGGCTTGTGTGATGTGTTAACTGAGGCCTCAGTGTCCGGTGAGATACTGACAGCCAAATCACTATCCCCTGTAGTGGACTCAACTTCTGAAGAAGTCACCTGCCCAGAGGGAGCAGAGACAGTTCCCATTTCTGGTGTACTGACTGTAATGGCTACCTCTGTAGGGTGGGTGCCCTCAAGGTCAGAGGTTGTCTCTGTGGTGAAGCCTATCAGGATTGTCTCCTCTGTTTTTCCTATGGCAAATTTGGGTTCTGTCGGGGAGGCAGTGAGGAGGACGTCAAGCTGAATGGTATTCACGGCGATCACTTCCTCGTCATCATCTGACTCTGGCTGAGCAGTCGTGTTAATATCCACCCTGTGCCCCTCTAGTGAGGGGGAGGCCGTTGAGCCTTCTAAGGAGTCTTGGAACACATCTTGCTTGCTTGCAGCATGGAGGACCACCTCCATGTTGAGTTCACCATCTGGAAGCTCATTAACAGTGGGCGGTGCCATGCTAGCAGAGAACATTGAAGGGTATTCTGTGAAGATTCCTTCATGCAGGGGATCTACACTAACTGCAGCCTCTGTTGGGACAGTCTTATCTGTACTGGCTTCCAGCAGGAAAGAAGCTGAAGTGGTTTGGCTGAAGGTTGGAGTCACAGTGGGAGTAGTGGTGGTGCTAAACACTGTCACGTCCACAAACGAGGTTTGGTTCATCTCTATTCTACCTGTAGGGTCAAACACACAAGGAGATCAATGATACTAAACATTTTATAATCAATGATTGTAGCACACTCTTATTCTGCATTATTTATTCAGATGTGCTTTATTTATGTAACCAGTGTGGTTGGAGAAGTTTTGCATGGATTCAGAAAAAACATACAATCATTAAGTCTTGATAATAGGAAAAATCTTTTTGATTCCTATGGGATGCATATTCTGCACATAAGAGATCTGCAAAACATTTCAGTATATCAAAGTGGAATATGTCATTCAGAGAAAATTGAATCTGTCATCTGGGTAAATAGAACTCCCTAGAGACTTTTTTGTTGAGAGAAAATTACAATACTAAATCTATGGTTGACATGTTTACAGCTATAAATCCTTTTTTAGAAGAGAAATTATTCAACTGTCATGGAGATATGCACTATTATTATGTAGCTCTTATGAAACATTACTCATGCATTGCCTCTTGAAACCAAATCATTGAATTGTGGTTTCTGGGCACCACTTTTAAAGTCCAACAATGAGAAAATTAACATGTTTTGATTGTGAAATTTCAGCTAAAGTTCCTCCACTGTGACGTTTGATTTTATTTTCCTCTCAATTATATTTGCCCTTTCACTTACAAGTAATTCAGAGTAATAGCTACCAAAGTAAATACAATGAAATAAAAAGAATACGGTTGAGTCACTTGACTTACTAATCTTTTATATCTAATTTTCCTGCATTTTCCCAGGGTCATATTGCAGATTAATAGTGGGCGAAACCACATTAACACTGCCTCCGAAAATGTCATGCCAAGTTCAGGCATGTCCTGGAAATATCACTTATGCATGCACTTTCTTTCAGAAAAAAAAAAAAAAAACGAATTTTCACACAATATACATTGCCTTTACGAACTTCCGACTATCCTGGCTCTATTTGAAATATAACATAACGTACACACACACAGTTACCCAAAGAGAAACCCATGCAAACATATGGGAGAGAGAGCATTTAGAGTCCACTGTGGCCCACCCAACTGAGAGTAGTCACACAGCACACACCACACACACACACGCACGCACGCACGCACCACGCACGCACGCACGCACGCACGCACGCACGCACAGACACACACACACACACACAAACACGCAGTACACACAGTACACACCCCCTTAGCTGAGAAACAAACATCCTTTGGGGTGTGTGTGTGCGCATGGACGCACGCATGCACGCGCACGTGTGTGTGTGTGAGTGAATGTGAGTGTGACAGTTTAAAGAGCCTCTCCTCTGTCTGGCGCAGCACGACAGCACGTGGAGTAACTCCAGCTGTTCTGCATTATGCACATGGCCCTTTCGCCTGCCCTCCCCAGCTATCTCTGATGTAAGGTGTGACATACTTTTTTCCTCTGTTCAAGTAAAGACCCCCCCCCGCCCCCCCCCCCATGCTGGGAGAATGGGAGTCTGGGAGAATGCTGGATTACACTGACGTGTCTTAGCAGTTGTTGGAGGCACAAAGCAGGACTTTGTTGTATCAAGAACTTTGAAAAACAAAACAAAAGCACTGCCCCTTCACTTTCTGCCAGTGGCTTGTTCACTATCAGCTTGCTTCACTGATAAGATGGATAAGTAGAAAACACACAAGCAGCACAGAAATGGCTACTTGAAATGTACTTAGGGAAGTAGAGTGCCATTGCAAACCCCCTGAAATAGACCATATAAGCCAGAGGGGGTTACCAAGTCATGTTTGCTTGACCTCTCTGGGGGCATGATTTATCAGTGAGGGGGTTAGCATAGTGCTCGTTTTGGTCCTGAGCGCTGGGCCCTGAAGAGGGGCAGGCTATCTGAAAGAGCAGATAGGCTACTCAGATGGTGTCAGAGGTCACCGGACCTCGTTGGTTTTAGGGCTCTGGCAGTAGCCCACTCACCCGTTATCCTAACCGTTTGGACTGATAAATGCTAAGTGATAGTGACAGAGAGGAAGGATGCCGCTAGCAGACACTGAGAGTGACGTGTGGGGGGGTGCTGGGGGGGCTGGGGTGCTACCTCAGCATTTCCCCCGAAAACACGACTGAGCCAGGTGACACACAACTGCAGTTATCTTACTTACATACATTTAGTGGCTAATATTTGTAATGGCTTACTCATGTCAGCTGATTTACGTAGTTGGTGAGTTCACAATGACTCCCTTTCATGGTGGAAGAGTGTAAAATTTGGGTCCTGTCTTGTAACCACAGTGAGGTCATTTGTGACTATGGATACTGATTTAGTTAAAAAACACATTGTTCATGTTTTAGCCTAAATTGACAGAAAACATCAGTGTAGACCATCAATATAGTTTGATGACAACTGAATTTAAACCTCTGCCATGGAATAAATCTGAAATAACACCTGAAAAACTACAGTTTAGTTTTACTGCTTGCCAAGCTCTATTTGGCTGCTGAGGAAATGGGCGTGAGGCAAAAATGAAATGAAAGTGAGGTCAAGGAATCACTGGAGAATTAGCAGGACTGTGTAACAAAACCCCTGTAAAAGTTTCCATGCCCATTAGCTTCAACTCATGTGAACTCTTACAGTAAAATCAGCACCAAACACAACAAAGAAAAGTCTACACAAACTAAGGGGACTCACATACACAGTGACAAAGTGATTAAAGCAAGTTCAGGGCATCTCACCATATATGGGATGTGTTTGTGTTTGAGGGTAGTTGATAGATGTTGTGACAACATAAAGCACACAAAATGCAATGAGGTCATGCCTAATGGGCTGTCAGGGAGGGGAGGTTACTGTTTACAAGGGGTCTAGGGGCACAGCCACTGTGGTCTGGGAAAAATACACCAAAGTTACATAATGGTTTACACTCAACTCTTACCTTTGAAGCAGTACGCTCCAAGCCTTTGTGTAGGCTCCGGGAAGCCCGTCTGGTTGGTGAAGCGGTACATAGTGCGGACGCCGAGGAGGCCACCACCGCACTGCATCCTGGGCCGGGACACTGGGTGGCGGGCACTCCCGTCGGACAGCCAGCCGTAGTCACATCTGTCTAACCCCCTCCTCCATGCAGCATGCAGTTGCCCCGGAGAAGCCAGGACGGCATTTCGTGTTCTGCACTCCTCCTGGGCCTCTTCGAAGGTCATTTTTGTGGTTGTGGGTGCGTAGTAGACGTCACCTGGACAGCACAAATAAGCACGCATCTGGTCAGCAATTTGGCTAGGTGTCAGCTCTTGAATCATCAGCCTTTGCTCAAAACGACCTCTGTTATGAATGCATGCTTTGTAGGATACTGGGTGAGAACATGACTTAATTACCTGACTTGCTAGACTTTGGCTGCACCATCAATAAAAGGTGATTCATGGACACATGGAAAGCCTGTCTCAATATGTACCTCATCATGCATCTCTATGGATTTTCAATAGTCCCTCAAAGCATTTTAATACACTGAATGAAATGCTTTTCTCTGGTGTCTATAATAAATTACATATGAGTTATCAAAAAATTAATCAAAACGACAAACATAACCATTAATTGACAATGATCAAGCACATCAACTACTAATCACTGTTATATTATTATTACTGTTATTATTATTTATTTTGTAAACTTTTTCTTTATATTCGGTGCATACCACTGTGTGTGTTCATGTACTGTTCCTTGAAAGCAGACTACCACATGTGTTGTCATGTGATTCATGTGATTGATATTGTTCAATACGCTAAAATATATTGTGAACAAATTTTTTGCCATATGTCCAGCCCTAATATGAGTCAACAGGGAGGGAAGCACATGTTTAGCTCTAACTTGGGTGTGACATTTGAATTGACATTTGGTGTTCCCCAGATTCATAGCTCTGTGATGTGGATTTTTCAAAACTCCTCTGAAAAGAACTTCATTCCTATGATACATGAAAGTCAGAAGGTGAATTGAAGTGAAGCATTAAGTATAAAGATGTTCTGTCGGAATCTCTATCAGATTAATTATAAAGAGGCATACCAATCATGTCACAGTGCAATAAATGCTTCAGCCACAAATGCATAGGAGACAAAATATGTGTCTTCACTTTGGCTGCTCCAAAGCTTCCTCTTCACTGTGCCAAAAGTATTAGTGACATCAATTATCACATATTTTCTGGTTTCGCATTTGCAAACTCTGGAACGTCAGAGCGCTGTGCTGAAACAGTGTCAACGTACACCAAGTCTAAGTCTAAACCACTAAGGGTCACGCCACAGAACTCTAATTATGTCTTTTAGATGGCTTTAAGATGGCTGTTTGCACATATTGTACCCATACTGTCAAAGGTGTATTTGTTGGTGAGACGTGATGATTCTTACCATCCAGTTTGTCAACAAAGCAGTACACATCATAGGTCTCAGTTGGCTTCCTCAAACCATACGATCTTACACCTGGTTTGGACTTGAGATTTCCAAAGCAGCCCGGTCTTGGTGTGGTGATGGGATATCTGGATATGCAAGAGGACACAACACAATCTACTGTGATATACTGAGATACTGGAAACATATCATACAATGTACAGGTAGTTCCCACATTTACACAATATAAATCAAAACAAACAGCAAGATATACAGCAGACAAACAAACTGAATAGAAGTTTTTATAAGGCTGTAGGTTGGTTCTCACCTTACTGTTTGATCAGCTATCCAGCCAGCATCGCAGTGGTCAAATCCATCTTCAAATGCTGATTTAAGTTGGTCAGGTGTTGCAATGGTGGCCCCAACGTCCTGGCAAGCTTGAACTGCCTTGTCATAAGTGAGGGTGTATCTGCTCGTTCTTGCTCGATAATGGAATACAACACCTGCGGGTCAAGTACATGCAGAATTCAATATCACAGCTATGTGGTCCAGGCAAATATGCATAGATATCCATCTATGTACTATTTCTTAATAGTTTGGACCCGAAAATGCTGAAGCGCCTAATGCTTAATGGCTTGGGCCATTAAAAAATAATAATAAAGCGACTTATTTCTAACAACTTATGTATTTTGAATAGTAAGTTATATTGGAGTATAAACGTCCGGTAAGTTGTATATTTACTGCAGTTCTGCACTGTTTAATGTGCCTGTGAGGAAGGCCATAGTCATTGCTGGGATAAAACAGCTGTCTCTGATCCAAGCTAATTTTCCAAGTCAAATGTATCCTCGTTTTATCAAATGAAGATAAATGCGGTCTGTCTTCAGGCATAGTTGAAGAGAAAAACTAAAGCACAGCTGTGTCTATGGAAAGAACACTAGAAGGGAATGTGGCAAGAATCATGCAGGGTTATTTCCAGTGGTAGTAATTGGTAATTGACACATTTACTTACAAAATACACACACACACACACACACACAAATCCCAGCATCACATTTTCTGACCACCAACTCAACCAATCCTGAGAATTCTGGAATTGCAACTGGTCAGTCATATGTCACTGGTCCATCAAGCAAAAAAACAGTGACTACAACTTCTCCTCAACTACTCCCTTCAACTCGTCTACAAGTAAGAAAGAAAGAGGGTGAAACATCGGCATACTAGAACTCACCATCGACATTCAGAGAAACCATGTCCTGTGTGTCCTCAATGCCATACATGACCTCACAACGATATGTTCCAGCATCACTGGCACGTAGCTTGGAGATGACCAGGGAAGCGTCGCCTACATCCTCTGGGTGGCTCTGCACTGACACTCGGCTGCGGTAGCCCCGGCCAATCTTTATGACGCCGTTCTGGGCAACCAGCACTATCGTTTCGCTATCACCCAGCACTTTGGTCCACTTGATGCGCAGGTAGTCCTTGTCACCAGCAGGGGCGCTGGGTTTGTTGTCGGTGATGGCGGGCGCACTGGTGGGTGCAGTGGAGAAGTGGCATGGCAGGGAGACTCGACCTGAGAGCGAGCCGCTCACGGGCCTCATGACCACGAGACTTGTTGAGACTGAAAGCAGTGAATTAAAATTCAATTCAAATATTGATATTGATTGATTGATAACATACAGCACCAGTCATATTCAACTCCAAATTAATTTCAAACACAAGAACAACACACCAACTGTGAGAGTAAAAGAGATATTATACATTGCATTCACGTGCATTCAAAATTTGGGTGACCAAATTAATCAGTAGACTAGACTAGAATAGACACTTGTTCTACACTTTCGTTTCGTACAGAGGGTCTGGACATTCGGTAGTTCGATTGCTTGCTTAAGGTGTTCAGGTTTTAAAAGACTGGAACAGCCCCTGACTGATAGCTTGCCTTGACGGATGACATTCTAGCTCTGCATTCACAACACCTCCTTCTGTTCGCTGATTGGACAGGTTAAAAATGCCTCCTGAGACAATAAGCTCAATCAAATCCAGACTAGCACTGTAGGAAGTTGATAATCAGGCGGAATGCTAGGAAAGCAAGACCAGGCTACTTCTCACATGGACTGTCTGCATGAAATTACACAAATGTTGGTCTCTTATCCCCAAGCCAACTTGCTGAATCACTACTTTGCCCAGAGCATGGAAACAACTAGCCAAGATGGGATGACTGAACAACCAACCTCACTGAGTGAGGAATGCTTTGGACAGGTGGGAAAGACCCTGGGGCAACATCGAACAGTAAAGGTGGCTCTTGAACTTTAGGTAGAGACCATCTGGTTTGCCCAGACAGTAAGCCAGACCTAATTGAATGGTCCACAGTAGGGTCTGGGAAACACACTCACACTCCCACGACTAGCTCAGTTATTTTCGTCATCAAGCCATCAGGAGTACAAGTAGCGAAGGATTTCTTAATACTAAACTTTATAAACTAGACGCATCACACCACTCACCAGCAAGCTCCATTGATGAAATATTTCGCCATTTGCTCATGCATTCCAAAATGCAAAGATTCATGCCACAATGCATCCTCACCCCTTACTTCTCTCTCAACATTTATCCTTTATCAAAGCCACGAGTATGGCACCCAGCAAAGTGTTCAAACACACATAAAGTATCTCGTTCCATCACCATTTCAGAAACATATGTAATTCCACCAATATTTAAGAAGATAGTTAACATATAACTTACCAAAACAGGTGTGACATATGCAGAGTAACCAAAGGATATGCTTTATATTCAATAACATCGTTGATCTAGAAAACAAACAAACAGTTACTTGCAATAGGATAAACGACAGAAGTATCACATCAGCATCACAAAAATTCACAGTAGCCTACATTTGAACGTCCGTGGACCTGCGTGAAGAATCATCAGATCGTTACTATGACATCTTTCACCAGTGACCACCCGGTTAGTCCACCCGCGTAAAAGGATAGTTGTGCTGTGAGAGATGTGGTCTGACCCCCTCGCCCTGGTGGTCTAAGGGGCAATTTGTCCGATACGACACTTCCTTCGAGAACCTGGGTGGTGAAACTGAATATTCCGTTGTTTTAACCCCCCGTGGGTACAAGTCACAAATGTGTGGATGCTCGGTGACGAGGAAATCAGCACGAGCGACAGGGTGAAACCTGTCAAAATAGTGCGGTAGGTAAGCAAACACAGATGCAAACCAGCACATTTCATTCAAACTAGGACTCTAGGACCAGGATTGATTTAAAACATGTGAATGTGACAGAGTAGCCTGGTCTAAACCAAAGATTGCATCGGGTTCTACATGTTACTAGCCTACTTACGGCTATAGGACGGAAAGTATGCTTTATTCACCTCATTTAACCTTTTCAGGACAGGAAGCAGTTAATTCGTCCATAGTAGTCTACAATCCGAATCAACGCTTACTTTCAGTGGGCACCACGTAGAAAAAAATGTAATAGCCTATTCAGTGTTTTTAGAGTGCCACATAGAGTTGAATTAAGATATGTTTATTGTGAAGTGATGTCAAAATATAGCCTACAAAATGATCGGCTTTTGCGAATTGGTGCCTCAAAACAATGTCTGAATCTTAACTGATGATTGGGAAAAGTTGTGAAAATTCCTTCAGTCTGAGTAAATGAAACGCATCAAAGAGGTCACCCAGTATCATTCTCGCAGGGCAGCGCAAAAGACACCTCCACTCATCAGCTCCATTGATAGTGCAGAGATTTCGAAATAATATACATTATCATTCTGCAATAGACTGGATCTGACATAATTTGTCAGACAGGTACTAGAATAGCCTACTCCAACTTCCATGACATTATCGGACTTTCATAGGTTATAGCATAATGTAAAGAGGTAACACCAAAATGTGCACAAGTATTAGCATTTGCCCATATGATAGGCTTAATAATCAAGTAATATTATGAATAAGCATTGTCAATAATATTTATACACTTTATGAGCAAAAAACTGTGTAATAATAACTAAAGCAATACCTTAACTGTGTTTGTAATTCCACATAAATTGAAATTAGAAGTTCTTTAAATCCAGTACATCCCACTGTAAAGAGCCGTTAAAGTGTTGTCTGTGAGTCTTCCGTCAATTAGTTCTCAGTTCCCGGCTGCGCTCTTCTGTGTCCCCTGTACTTGCTGCTCCTGTATGGGTGTCTGTGCTGATGTCTTGCTTGGGATGCTCCTGACAAGAAGACTGAGATGTGTACGCTGGCTGCAAATTCAAATGTGACATTGACGATACACCCACATTTTTTTTTTCGTCAGTAGAGGAGGGGCACACTCGCTGCCCATCCGAAATGTGTGTGGAAACCAGTCAGAGAAATTGGGTAGGCTAATTAGACACGTGTCACAGGTGAGAAGCAGCATTTAGAGGCGACTCTCCAACTTAAGACCACTCATTTTTATAAGTAGAAAGGTTGTATGCTGCATGCTGCATTTTAAAACATGTTGTCAGGTTTTCAAGTCCACATAGCCTAGGTTACAAATACCTTAGATGTGTAGAAAAATTTAGAGAGATAATCTATAGTTGTTTATTATGTCTTACAATGCTAAATGAGTGGGGTTTCAGACGTCATCCGTCAGTTTAGCCTACATAAAGCAATGTTCTGACATATGTTAATAGGAAAGTGCAAATTCTAATAGGTCATGTCACCGATTTAAATCATTTAATAAACGATTAAACCATTAGAAAATTTTACCCTGTAAAATGTACCGTTTTCCCTTTTTATCCGTGTGTCGTCAGAAAAAAAAATCAGTCATTAACTCATTCGCAAATTCGTCCACACGAGGGAGAAGCCAGGACGTAGAGAGTTAACACTGACTGGGTTGTCCTCTTCACTAGTTTTCAGTCGAGTCACTGAGGTATCTATCCTCATCCTTTTCCATTGAATGGCTGCTCACTTTGATAAACTGAAGAATTTTAGGTCCCCCGAAAAAAAATTGCAGTAAATTCAGATTTATAAAGTGAAAAGCTTTGTTTGAATTCCTTGCTGAATAGCTCGCTTGATCAACTTGTCTTAGTATTCAGTGTTTTATTAGGCTACCCATAAATTTAGCAAATTTATTGTGTAGTGCATTGTATTTGTACAGTAGATATATGCAACCTCAGAAGATGCTCCTCCCATAGAGCTGGTCCACAGGCTTGTGGAGTTGTTGGTCAACGAGTCTGTAAGCAGATACTGTATAGATAACAAGAAGGGGCTTAACCATTTCTGTGGCTATCCTGTCGCTTTCCCCTGCTTGACCTCTCCTTGCTTCCCTCAGACACATGTAAAGACCTGTTCACGCAATCTGAACCCTGAGATTTCCTACGGAAATGACAGTTGTTACCTTCAGTCTGTCTTCAGACAGATTCTGTGTCTGATAAAGATTGTATCGTAAATAAAGTACACAGTCAGTACCTGAAATATCCCAATGACCTGTCAGTACCTGACAAGTCACTGATGGGACATTTGTTTTGATGTTACATAGTACTTTGTAGCTGCCCTCTATAACACATTGCATTGATTATATGGTAGACCAATTGTATGTTGTGTACAAATTAGAGTTGGTAAATGCATACCACACCATTCACAGGTGAGGTCACTGTCCTGTTGTCCACAAGCTTGAGATAACATTTTTAAACATGTAGAGATTTACAAAGGCAGATCAACAAAAGCCTTAAGGGATTGTCATAAACAGGGCTCAGGCTTTATCACACAACTAATTATCTAGCTAATTGGTAAATGGTTATGGCTTTATTGTGGCTGTTTGTGATTGAAATGTACTGCCAGAATCCTTGGTGACCTTTATTAGCCCTACATGAAAGTCGTTTCCTAATGTGTTTCCCCTCAAACATTTTCTTTTTCTTCATGGATTTGTTTGTTTATTGCTGAAATGATTCAGTTGTTTGGAAGAGAAAAAAGAAAACATTAAAATGACATTCAGATAGAGCACCCATTTAAAACTCCTTAAGAGGGTGAAAAGTCTTGTTCTGTTATGCTGAGCTGTCTGTCAGAACAGTATATTGTTAAGCACCATGTTAAAAACACAAAAACATTGTCTCTTTATGTTATAACTTTGAAGTAGGTACAGATGCAATAACCAGAAAATGTGGGAAAGTGGTCTTACCATCCACTAATCTGAGCCAACTCTTACCCATTATCCTCTGAAGTCATGGATCATCATTTTGACCACCCCCAACTGAATCCAGGGGTTTCAGGGATTTGGCTGCAGGCCTGACATAGTTTCTCGGTGAAGATATTAAACTGGTCTCAAAGTCATTGTGGAGCAAACATTAGGGGCTTCCTTAAGCCATGCAAAGCACAGTGCATTGTGAGAACACTGAAATGCAGGCAGGCACATTCATTCAGTTGGTACTGAATGGGTCAATGCATTATGATAATAGTTAACAGGCTTTGCTACAAAATGCAGCTGAATGCCATTTATACAGCTACAACGACAGAATTCCCTAAGATGCCATTATTCTCGTCAACCATTAATTTTTTGGTTTGTATAAGCTAGAGCGTATAATATGTACAAACCCTCTGTCAGACACTTTTTCGTCTGTCCTAAATAAGTGTGTCATTAACATATGCTCATTTCCTCTTTTTCTGAACAACATAAATATAATTGATAGGGGGGCAGAAATAAGCCTTGCAGCCTTGAAGACCAACCAGGTGTGTCCTGTATAAGAAGACCGGATGTTACTCAGGAATTGGCTGCTAGCACAGGTACACAAACACATGGTAATTGTTAATTAAAGAGCGGCAAGATACCATGTCAGAGAGATAGAGAAGTGTCCCATTTAAGATAAATTACTGTAACTGTTTGCTCACAAGATGGACAAACAATAGAGAAAGCAAACTGTAACTGTAGGTTTTTTGGGCATGTTCACACAGATTTGTGAAGATCCTATAGTTTGTGCACATAGTGACTCAAAGCATCTTCAGATTGGTAAAATACAAATAATATGCATGGTCTTAAAAAGTAGCACATAAAAGATTTGTTTGCTGTTAAAGTTAAATGCTGCTAAACTGCTTCGAAGTTGACATTTTAAATTCACTTTACTGAACACAACAGCATGGTAAGCTATGGCTATGCATGTTCAAAAGTATGTTGATTGACAGAGGTAATAATGAAGTGTTGTATAGTATGGTACCCAGTTTTCAGGTTTTGCACAGCATTTCAAATAGTACATATGCAGACCAAATCTTGTAATTCAAATTCTTCAATATTATCCAGAGACCTTGTTTTTTTCCTTTTTTTCTGGGGATCTATGTCCACAATTAAATGAAAAACGTAAGTGACAGTGTCAGAACAGGATCAGACTATATCTGAGATGGTTTGGGATTTGCTTGGCAGTAATTTGTGGGCAATATTCCCCTTATTCAGTTACTGCAAGAAAATAGGTCACAGCTGGGGAGAAACAATTCATTGCATTTTGTCCCTAATAAAATAAAATATGAAAAAGGTTGGTGCCTCAGAAGATTGGCTTTACAAATGACAAGAATTTTATTGTGTAGGAAAACTGTTTTTAACTGTGCCTATGACAATGAATGTGTTGACTTTGATTTGATATGGTCATGAAAATCCATGTCATGAAGATGTCATAATTTATGATCTAACTCACTACTAATATAAGAGCCTGAAGCGATAAATAAAGAGCTGAGACCTTGATTGTGGATGACATGTGGAAGGTCATGAGGGCAAGATGTAAGGGTTAATTAAGGTGTCCACATTTTGATTGCCTGTCCTGTAATGTTAGATAATGTCGAGTAGTCAAGAAACCTGATATGAAAATTTTCAATCTGTTGTCCCTCAGTAAAGCAGTTCCAAGTTATAAGTTGTTGTCTGACTAGGTCAACTAGATATATAACAATAGTGCCTGCCTAGTGGATAGCAACTAGAATAGGTCTGATGTTAGCCAGGCAGCACAGTCAGAACTATTTCTACACTGGTGTCTTTTATTGAATGACAGTTAACTGATTAATAATTATGCTTTCAGTTCATTTTTTGTAATGGTAATTAGGTGTTTTGCTTTTTATCTGTCTCTATTTTTCATTCCCATGATAAATTTTACAGTGATACAGTGCATCATATCTAACCCTGCATCTTTTGCACATACCAATGACTGTATAATATAGTATAAGTATAGTATACAGTCATTAGCACATGCCAACACTGTAGCTAAATTCCCAGGAAGCAACACTTTTTAGATCTTTCAAATACATTTTGATTACACTGATTTTTACACCATGTTGCTTTAATGACTAATGTAGTTATAATGTAATAATCAATTGGTGCTTCTCACATCCAATGAAATTATACGTCTCATTTTGGTGTCAGTACAAAATGTTAGGCTCCCTGTTGTGTTTCTATACATTTCATTCCATGCTGTTTTTCTATACATTCCACCACAGGGAGGGGTTCCCCTCATCATCACACACTAATGAACACTGATGGCGCAGCAACAGCACGTCATAGGCAATCATGAACAATTCTCCATATAAAAAAGTTTTGATTTACAGTGTGCTTGTGGGATTCTGTGTGTGTGCTCTCTGTCATCTGGGGAAATAGATGCATAATTCAAAAACTGTCTCCCGCCTCCCGTCCTCATAAAAACAGAGGGAGAAGGAGAGCTATGAAAGAATACCACATAAGTAATCAAGACTGTGACCTTTCACCCTAAATCTGATTGGCTCTAGGTTTGTTGTAGTTTGGCCCTGGCCAGCATAAACAGTGCAGCAAATCTGTACTATGTCCATAGTCTAGATTCAGTATGTTATCTGCTTCCACATCCTTGATTCCTATAGAGCATTTGATAGCTGTGAAGGGGAAGCCAATGATGACACAGATGCAGAGCAGAGGAGTTCTTCACAATCCTGCCAATACTCTTTAAGTATGAGAGCTTAGCATAGAATGTCATGAGACTGTTTAAACAAAACCTCCAAAGAAGCAGGGGATTGTCAAGAAGCAGGGGATTCACCTTGTATTACATGTGAAAATATGCACTTTTAATCTGACATGTAGATATATTGCTGCTTTCTTCTATCTCACACATTGGTAGAGTTAACCCTGCACCCATCTCTCTTTCTCTCTCTCTCTCTCTCTCTCTCTCTCTCGCATATACATACACACAAACACACACATGCATAAGATGCTAGCAAACTCAAATGTTTTTTTTTTTATATTATCTTGTAGGGTGGCACTCTTAATTGACCACACTTACATTTTGTCTGACTGACCAATTATTTTTATGTTCTCACTAAGAGCATATCTAGGCTTTTCTTCTTCATGGGAATGGGCAAGGAGTTAGAAACTGGATCATCGCCCAACTGGATGTCGACTATTTCATCCTTTTGAAGTAAGACCATTAAGTCAAGTTTTAACACAGGGCTCTAATACATCAATAAAAATGCAGTTCCTTGACCCCGGCTGAGCTGCCAATTGAGACAGTCTGTGTTAAATATAAAAGGTGCATTTATCAGGGCTCATAGTCTTGGCATTAAACCTTAACCCCAACAGATTGGGCCCTCCCCCACAGAGGCAATAATACACTCCTGGAGTTAATAAAATCTCTCAAGGACATGTGTTTAATGTGTAGGTTATCCCAAGATTCTGCCTCTTTGTGAGAGCTTTCGGTGGGACCAGATGTGATTTTTTTCAAAGATATTTTAGCCATTTGGTCAATTTCTGTGATTAACGGAGTGAATCAGCCTCTTTAGAATGAATGTGTTGTATTTTGACATTTTTGTCTTTTTTTGCCATTTAAATTGCTGTGATGAATTTGGAACCAATCCTTTGAGGCCCCAGAGGTGCTGATTTAAAATGGTCCATCTAAGGTTTTCAAATCATCCCCTATCAATGTTTTGCATTGGAGGAATGCCAAAATTACAGCACATCTGCAGTATAATGTAGAGGTAATGGTTTTGTTTGATATTAACCTTTTCCATTACATCCTGGGGAGGGTGGCCCTTTCAGTGGCATGGTAACATGTGTTGAAGAATTCACTGTATAGTAAATAGCTTACCTGATGTAGCCGCTGCATATCATATGTTCCAACATGGGACTAATGCAAGGTGGCTGTGAGGAGGCTCCTGCACAACCAGTTCAAAGAGCACCCACAGGAAGGCCCATTGCCACGCTTGCATTGCTCCAAAAACCCGCTCTGCCATTTTATAATGGCCAGCCTGCTGCTTTATTCACATACCTCCACCGCTTCCGATGTGAAGGGAGGTGCAGAACGCTGCAAGCCAGTAGCCTGACAGCTAATGCAGTCTGACATCTCAGAGGCCACCAAAGCTAATTAAATCTCATGAAAGGGAAGACAAGTGGTCTGAACTGGCAGGAAGAATCCTCCTTGTCAGGAGGTGGAGTATGCAAAAGATTAGGAACACTAAAGCATTGTATAAGGTAAATGCCAAAACATACACCATGACAAGATGTGACAAATGCCCAGTCACAAGATTATGCAAACACATAGACTAGTGTCAATACATTTTAAAGAATTTGAGTTACAACCTTCACTATTTATCCTTCTCAATTTCAAGAGAAAACTTCTGAAACATCTTACTGTTGATGACTTGAACTTGTAACTGTGTGACACAAGACTGATTGACAAATACACCAAGATCCATGAGATCAGCATTTCTGTGGGTAGTTTGTGTTTAAATTGCAGTGATTCATCTGTGCCAGTATGGACCTCCAGTGAGGCCAGTTCCTCTTTCCAGATATCCTCACTACACCCTGGAGCTCAGGAGGTAAGAGAACTCCTGTGATTGATCCCACTCTGGGGAAGAGGAGCTGACTCTCACAGCATGCATTCTATCAGACAGTCAGTTGCTGGCATAGGCATAGCCTACTATACCCAAAACATGCAACAGCAACTTATCAAGAGACACTTTTCACCTGGGCTGTTGTCACCTGTAGAGCAAATTAGTCTTGAGAATGAATGATAGAGGAAGCCTTCAGAAGACAGGGCTGGGTTTATGGTGCCTTTGGGCGCTGAAACATTGACATACTGTAGTCAAAGATTAGATATTACTGTGTTATTTGGGCAATGATGCACCACGGCAAGGCTACTAATATTTACTTTGCATCAATTGTCTTGACAGCTACAGGCTGGAGGGAGGTCAAATAATAAAAGCTGAAGCACAGAGCATCCCATCAGCATCATGGTAGGTTGTTACCAGTGCAACGATGTGGTCACTCAATGCATGGTAAGCACCATACATTTTCATCACTTTGGATGCATTCTTCTCATAGATAATTCCCCTCAAAAGTCAAACCTTTATTTATTTATTTATTTATTTTAAGCAGCACATTGCCCATGTTTACTCATGTGTGAGGTTATAAGGGCAGTGAGAGTAATGAGTTTCCTGACTGCACACATTAAGGCATTCATCAACTCTGCAGCCAAACCACTTGCAGTGGAATGCCTCTGAGCACTAGGGGGTCAAGGTTCAGTGGCTGATAGTAAACTGAGGTGTGTTTCTGAATTGGCTCGTTACATGGTTAACTGGAGACCTTTGGGCGTGAGGATGGAAAGATGACAGGGATAATTGGGAAGATGAGCAGATGAAGGAAGTGGAGGCTGGCAAAGAATGAAAGTTCTCTTGCTGATTAGGGAGAAATTCACCATCATGACATCCTGTGGGCTGAATAGAGTGTAGAAAACATGAGGCCTTAATGGGGTCCAGTAATGAGAGACATTGTGTAGTCCACTGAGAGTAGGATAGGTCAGGTTTAATTGCCCATGTACTGCACATTCTAAGCAACTGATAGTTGGAGTGTAAAACAAATTAAACTCCTTCTGTTTGGGGATTGTTGGGGCTGTTGATTTCATAGCCATGGATAGTGGAATTGGAAAATATGAGAACCTCTCAAGTGATAATTTGAGGTCTCTTTTGTTGATAGGGTGTCTTGTCATCTTGTGTGATAGGGTGTGTCTAAATGCTTTTAGGTCGTTCAGGATGGTAACAGTTAGAATATACAGAAATATACAAGGCACAAAAGTGTAGTTGTATAAATCTCAAAACTATGTTCAACCTCTATGCCATATGCATTGTATTATGTGCTGTCTTACACGTTTTAAATTATTTTGGTCAATGAACATGGATGATCATCTGTGAGTTGTTTGTGTGTGTGTGTGTGTGTGTGTGTGTGTGTGTGTTTTCATTTTTTTTTTATTTTAGTTAGTGACCATGATAGCCATGCATTTACTTACTGATTCTTTCAGGAAATGTAATTGTGAATGGTAAAGCTATTGCACCTTTTGTTACTGAATGCCTAACCACTTGAAACACTATAACACAGCTACACACACACACACACACGCTCACACGTGTACACACAAACACACACACACACAAGTGAATTACCCATTCATTTCCAAAGAAAAAGTGGTGTTACAGTTCCATTTTGGCAAAACTTCTAACCACGCCACATCCACTGTCACTAGACCAAAAATCCGCAGCATCCTTCGAGACAGTTTTCAATTATGGACAGTCCCTGCAGACAGCAACAGCCTCTTGTTTAAGCCCAGTGTGTCAGTAACTTGGCACAACAGCTGCATCAAGGCTAACAATGTTGGTCCAGTTGCATCCATCCCATTGCCCAGTGAACTGTGAAGAAGCATCTTTGTTTTGTTTTACTTTGGTTGTAAAGTGATTAGCAGCCATGAAGAGGTCATTGTGTGGGTGGGTGAGGTAAGACCGAACCAAAATCCCCAATGATAAAGATAAACCCCTATAATGTTACTACTGCTTATGCTCTATAACTACTGCTCTGTGACTACTGTTGTATCTCTACTGCTCTATGACTACTGCTGTATCTCTACTGCTCTGTGACTACTGCTCTATGACTACTGCTTTATGACTACTGCTGTATCTCTACTGCTCTATGACTACTGCTTTATGACTACTGCTGTATCTCTACTGCTCTATGACTACTGCTCTATGGCTACTGTGCTATAACTACTGCTCTATAACTACTGCTCTATGACTGCTTTACAAGCTTTGTTGGTCTTTAACCTATGAGTACAGCAGACTTAACTATTCACCTAATACAGCACCTCAAATCATCGCCCAAAGTGTTCCCACACACCTCTGCCTATTTCCCGTAACACTGTGATTGACTGAAGCATTGCTCAGGAGAGTCATTAGGTCAGAGTGACCTCAGATAACCCTGTTGTCTGCCAGTGACCCAGGTCAAACCCATCTTGGTAGCCCCAGGACTGGGATTAGCACCCTGTCCATAAAAGCAGAATCACAGACAGCGTCCAAGCAGAAGTTTGGGCATTCCATCAAAATCCTGTGTTTATATTTGATTTTGACTGTAGGTGTGCACTTGTGAGCACATGTGTCAAGATCTATAGGTGAAACGTATGGATAGTCTCATCACAAAGATCTCATTTATTTACTGACAGCTTGGTATGATTTCCTATTTGATGTGGCCTTTTGGATGTCAATTAAATTTAATATATTTTATGATAATATCAAGGAGTTATAGGACATCTGCACACCCGTTACATTCTACTGCAGGTGCAACTATTTCACACTGGATACAACTTTAATAAAAGAAACCTAAAAGTGCAGCATTGCTTACTTAATTTAGAAACCTTTTCATTATAACAGTCATCATAGTAACAGGCTACTCATGTCTTAGTAAGTTACTTCTGTCCTTCTAGATTCCACATCGTTGTTTGTGTCACATTGTAAATTATGCAAAATATTCTATTTACGTAATTAGCTAGGCTGTTCAGACGGAGATATATTTGTAAAATTCTGATTGAAATCACAGTTGAAACCAACCTTTATGTAGGTTGAATCATATTTGGATAAAATTGCAGTTCATGTGGTTTTCTGCTGTTCAGATAGACAGTTTAAGCTAGATACAATCAGGATTTGCTAAAAATCGAATTTGGGTTGGCAGTTTGGAAAAAAAACTAAATTCTTAGGAATATATAAACCAGAAAAGCATTCCCAATATCTTGACTTACCCAAAACATTCTCTTTCAGTTCACATATTAGCAGATATAAATAAGAGAGTATGTTTAATCGCATATGTGTATAGTTCAGACCAAAAAGAAGCAGAACCTCTATTAACACATGAGGGTGACAATGTGTTGGCACTGTATTGCAATGTAATTCCCATTCCCAAGGGAACAAACAGCCTGTTTCCATTGGCCTCCAAAGGGAAACGCCCTGTGACTGTGAATTTGACGCAAGGCTAAAGCTGTAAACATTGGGCTCTTTCTTCCTTTTTAATCTGCATACACATGCAGTAACACACACTCTCTCTCTCTCTCCCTCTCTCTCTCTCCCTTTATTATGTGTGTGTGTGAGTGTGTGTGTGTGTGTGTGTGTGACAGAAAGAGTGAGAGATATACAGAGAAAGGAGAGTTGTTAGCAAACATTTCATCCCACACAAAATAACAGCAAGTAGATCCATCAGCCATTGCCTGATGACTTAGTGTCTTAATGTCACAATAGTGCCAAACTGTGTTGTCAAGCCTTGTCTTTCCAAGTACATTAGGGCAAGATCTTTTCAACATCTTTTTCCTGAACAAAGGCACCCTTACTGTAGTTGACAACTGGGGGGGGGCGTTTTATGCTATGATAATACCCACCTTAGGGGCATATTGATGGTCACCCAAAGCAGTATCATGATGTCATTAATAGCAACATTGTGTAGGGGAAAAAAATGATGATGAGGGGATGGAAGTGTGGAGGGAAGTATGGGCCTTTGTCAAAGAAAGACTGAAACTTAATGGCAAAATATTTAGACATATGACTGATGTACATCCTAGCACTGATTTTAATCGGATGCTTCAGGGACAGTTCCCAGTTCTTCTGTTCCTTCCTTCCTGACTTAGGCAGTGGAAAATAGTAGTAGGTTTTTCATTTCCAGTACATCTTAAGTATTTGTTCAATTGTGCATGATCTTGCAAGTTAAATGTCCACACCAATGGCATTGGTCCTAGTATGAGCCTGTATTATTCAAAAATGTGAAAAGTTGTCCTCTAGACATGGAAGGAGCTTTGAGGAGTAAGTAGAGGATTTTTAGAGGGATTCTGACCATTCACCTTGCCCTCTTTAGATTAGTTTTTAACTTCAGCTTTGTGTCAAAGCCAAGCACAGACTCAGGACAGGGCACATGTTATGACACAATATGTTACACCCATCTAGTGTTGTGTAAACACTGAGAGAGTTCAGACACATACATACACACACACACACACACACAACAGAGAGAGCGAGAAAGAAGGGGAGAGAAGCTCAGTAGAAAATGGTGTTGGTAATTTGGAGGCAAATGCCTAACCAGAAGGATATTAATAACAAAAGTAGAAGAAAGAGAGAAGCTGAACTGGGTGTGCTTGTTTACAGTGTAGTGCAATTCAATTATTGTGGTTTGGTGTGCCTCAGTGCATGTGATGCAATGGGAAGCAGTAAGACTCAAGAGAACAGGGTTAACTGGATTTTCTGGTGAATTAATCTAAATGTGTAACTAACTGTGATGATACAATATGTATTCACTATCATAGCATATTCAGCCGTAACAGTATACATCATTCATCATCATCATCTATTTGAGGTATCCTTTTTATCACATTATTTCTTTTGGCATCATCTTCAGATGAATGAACAACACATAATCACATGAAGGGCAGATAAATTATCATCAAACACCAATTAGTATCCTCTAGAAGAGCCAGTAATGTTCTGGAGAGTGTTTGGAAGGTTTGGTGTGCCTTTTAGCTACTGTCCACTAGTCTTATGCCAAAATTGCTCAAACACAAGAGGAGGTTACCCACGGGTACCAATAAAGTAACCTGAACCTGAACAACACAGGAGGTGTAAGGGGAGGTGTTGGGTTGCAAGCAAACTTATGTTTTTAAAATGCCGCCAGTGATTATTTTATGATGTAAATGTCTTTGGGCACATTCTCAGTGAGGTCACAATATTGTCTGAAGACCAAACATTGTAAAACACACTCAAACAAACACATGCACACACACACACACACACACACACACACACACGTACAGACTACCATGACGTGGACAATGTTTAGAACCAGAGGCAGATCATCCGTGACTATTGCTCAAGATATTTCCCCTGAGGTAGTCTAACAGTGATTGGTTTAGCAATTAAGTTTACTTCAGTGATGGAGTGGATTATTTGGGTAAACCTATATGCACCCATAGCAAATTCAAGATTTGCTCTGGTCCATCAGTAGACAAACCCACTGCAGTCCATCTCCAATCACCTAAATCCCAAACCAGATGAAACCAACAAACATTTCACAACCAATGATGCCGTCCATTTCCCCTCAAGCTGAGTAACAACCAAAACTGTGGTTTATATGTAAGACACTGTTTGTCTGCAGAAGACTTTGGTAAGACTTTTGGTACAGTACTACACTACTGCTTCAGTTTATCTTTAAATTTCATGTGGGTTACACTCCTGGAAGTGGGAAGTGGGGTCTCCAGACCCTCTCTCAATCTCGCTGCAGGTTTGATCTTATATAGATTTATCCAGGCTAAGAAATAAATAATAATGATAAAATAAACAGATTTTTGGTTGCCTTCTGGTTGGACAAGTAGCCTAGCTTATTATTAATCAGCTTAGCACAAACAAACAAATTATCTTAAATAATACATCTTAATACATCTGTCTCTGCTGCGTCATCATTGTTTTACTATAATCAACATGTTTAGATAAAGAACTGTTTAAAAAACATGTAAACACATTACTTTTCAAATGCTTGGGAAGACTAATTAAAAGTCTCTCAGGCATGTCTGTCGGAGTGCATATCTCAATGCAATTGTTTTTCTTGTGTATGTGTGTCCCCTCCTCCAGCTCCTTCTATTTTGGCAGCTGCCTGTTTGCAACAACAATTTACAACAGATGCAGGAGCCAATAAATAATTGCATTCCTAGTCTAAATGACTTTGTGTATCAGATGCACTCCATGACGACAGGCTGCAGGTTTCATAGCAACATGCACAGCAACAGGTGTGAGAGTAATTGTTAAGTGTGAAGTGAATGTATTCAAAATGCAGTAAAAACCATCACTAGCATTATCAATCATTATCAGCAGGCTGTCAGGTTTTTACAAACATTTGTTGAAATGGTTTGTATGACACAAGGATGATGTAAGTAATCACAACCATGATGGATTCTTTGAAATACCACTTTTAGTGCTCACACAAAGGGTACTTAGAACTAATTTTCCCTGTTTGTACCAGAAAGACAAATGTGTTGTGTGTGTGTGTGTGTGCTTGTGTGTGTACGTGCATGTATCTGTGTGAGTTTGTCTGTGTGTCTATGTTTGTGTGTGTATAAAGCAAGAGAGAACACACACCTTTTAAAGACAATTATATGGCAATGCTCTGAATGCGAAAGTATGGGCTTGGTTTCTTCTGTGGATGAATGTGATTCTGTTGGTCCCTATAACAGCATTTGGTCAGGGATGGGGGAAGGAGTCCAGCCTGTCTGTGCGTTATTTCCAAGAACTGCCCAAACACTGGGAGGGGCTGGCTGACGTGGGCGACGTCTAATGATGTCACGTTTGACTAGCTGTAGATCGGCCCAGATTGACTCTGTGTTAGGGAGGGAAGCCACAGGAATTAATGGCTAAAATTACACATCTGGGGGATTTTAAATGCACACATCATGCATTCTTTCTTTTTAATGTCTATAATCTCTTCATAAAGGAGTTCTTTCTTTTCAGTAACTAAATTCTAAAAGCTGCACTTCCCAAAATAAGCTAATGGAAATTCAAAAACTGTAATAATTCTGAGAATATAATAACTGTCTAAATATGAGATAGACGGCTCATATCAGAATTTAGCTTAATAAACTAGACAACTTCTTGACTTCTACCAAATGGGTGTAGCGTTTCCAGGATGTGTAGCATCCCATCAACCGAATGAAAAATTAGAGAGGAGCTCTTTGGCCCTGTGACCGTGCTCCACCTCTGGAGCCATCATCAGTGGACTTCCCTATATCCATGTCTCTCAGGTCAAACTACAAGAAACAGGGACGATCCATGCCAATGTGGTATGTTACTAAACAGTCACATAGGTCTAAGTCTATCTATGGATTTATCAAATTGCACCAAGAACAGTATGGCCACATAGAGAATGGTCTTATGGCGAAGAGCTGTCAAGATGATTTATATGAGCCATATGTTTGAGTGACGCCTTTGGCAAACATAATAAGTAATGGGTCTGTTTATGTGTTTCCTTGGCTTACCAAGCCCAGCCGTTAATCTTTTAATTGTGACTAATGTAAATGTGATCATGCAAACATAAACCTTGAGATGAACTGTGAGCAAGTGAAAATGACATTTACAATTTAAGATTGTACATGCTCTGCAAAGGCTGTGAAAATGTATCTGTGAAAATATGTTTGTGAAAGAAGCTTGAAGTCACAGCCTTCCTCATCTCTATGAGTGAGTGTATGTTGGCATGCATGTCTGTATAGGATGGGTTGGCTGTGTATGTTGTGTATATGTGCATATACATCTCAGAGGATACCCTTCCTTTTATCAACCAAAATGATTGACAAGTCACGTTTACCATTTTCAATCATTTTTAACATCCAATTAAAATGTTTCTGTGTTAAGCGTGTTGTCTTGTTTACAAGTCCAGTACTGCTGCCGCCACTGCAGCCGCTGCTGTTGTTGTTGTTGCTGTTCATGCTGTGTTTGAGACAGTGATCTCAGCCTGACACACAAGCAGGCCCCTTTCTTGAAACACTTCATGTCCTAAGACAGCACCCTGCAGTCTCCCGCATCATAGGAACCCAGTCAGTAAAAGGGAAATGAAGTCAACAAGCTCAGACGAGCAGACAGGGTGGGAAACTACTTGAGTCATTTTAGAAGGTTGTGTTTTTGTCTCATTTTTTAACATTTATTGGTAACTGACACATTTTTATAATTTCTTACCTGCTGCTTAAAGTCAAGAGCTCGGCTGTTCACGGTGGGGGACTTGATGCCAGTGGTGTTTGAACAGGTTCCTCATTAAATTGTTAATGGGATGAGGTCAGAAGAAACTGAAGGCCTTCGGTTATGCATTCATTTCAGGTCTTCATGAATCTGTTGCAGAACCAAGGAGATGGTTCTTGATAGAATTTGGTACCAAATTTTTACGTTTCAAAATGACCAGTACGTAAGGACTTAAGGTTAGGGATTACAGTGATTAGTGATTAACTCTCTCTCTCCCTTTTTTCTCTCCCTCTCTCCCTCTGTCTCTCACTCTCTCTGCTTCCCCTGTCCTCCTACCCCCCAATCATCCCTGCTGAGTGTCTTCCCTTCCACCCACTGGCTGACTCCTGTCACCAATTAACCCTGGACTGCAACCAACTTCAGGGGAGGCCCATGCCAGGGCCAGTTCTCCTTCCTAGAGGCCCTGTGACTGACCCCTCCTCACAATGACACTGTCAGAATGGACCCTCCCAATGTTACCCTTATGATCGATCTCACTCCTTGTCCTTGTCACATTATGCTTGACTGCTACTACACTGTCCAGCCATAACATTTGACAACATTTGACCTTTGGCTTGACTACCATATAATATTGTGGGACAATATTTTGGAATTATTATGATGCTCAGCTAACATCATAGACAAATTGTAATGAATCATGGCAACTGCTGATTTTTTCCTGCATAAACCTTGACAGTTGGTTTGGCCCCTTGACCCATGGATCTGCCCAAGGTTACTTCCTAGACTACCACAAGGGAGTTTTTCCTTGCCCCTGTTGCTCTTGGGTGCTCCTTGCTGTAAAGCGCCATGAGCCAATGCTATTGTAAAAGGTGCTGTATAAATGTCATTGAACTGAATTGAATCAGTGAATCAGAATCAGAATGAGAAAGCTTCATTACAATATAATACATTACAATGATATTAGCTCTGTATACCCTTAAATGGCCACACACACACACACACATATATATATATATATATACACATATGCATGTGGAGTTTTAGGATGGGTCTTTGTATTTGATTATGGAAAAAGAGAAAAACCACCCATGTCTGCTCATGTTCTCGTCTGTCTTTCTCACAGATGTTTAGCCATTAGCAAGTTACCTCACCCCATACCTCTCCACCCTCAGAATGACCAGTAGAACCATCAAACCCTCTTAGCAGCAGGGTAAGGGTGGAACGATCAGCTCATCTGACATAATTTCCTGTGAACATTTGGCAGTAAACTTTAGGAATAACTGCACTACTGACACCCAGTATGTAGGCTATATATGTTTGTAACAGAAATGGTATGGACCTCAGAAATTGCCAACCACTTGTCAGCATTGTATGGCAGGCATGGTGTCATATCTGCTGCATTAGTATAGCTTGGCCTTTTATAATCTGGTCTCTGTGTTGACAGTGATGCTTGAGAATCTGCTGTGCAGAGTTTTGCTGAAGCTCAGATTGGTAAAGAGTCTGGAGGTGTTCATGAGCATTTCCAAGCTTGCTCAATTACCATTCTGTGTGACTCAGAGACCAGGAGTGCTGGATTTGTGAATGATAACTGTGCTGCTGGATCACTGGTGAGTATTAGCGTCTATGTCAACACAAAAATCAGTCATCACCGCCACTATCTGTGAGATTGGTCTGCTCCCTGTCTGTAGAGCTTGTGTTCCTCCTTGTTGCTTTGTCTGAGTAGAAGAATAAGACTGTTAGTCATGCTAAAATGTGGCGATGTGGCAAGACTGTATTGTCTGAGTATTCTGAATATGTTAAGCGTTGGGTGAGATTTTTATCACTTTTGCTGTGTTTGACGGATTAGCTCATAGGCCTCCATGCTTACAGAAAGAGGTCAATTTAGGATCTTTTCACATGGGACATATGGTCATATGCATGGACTCCAAACTTCATAAAACATGTTTTATTATTTTCTTTTTTAACTATATCTCAAATTCTTGATGATATTCGGTGATAGACATGGAGGTGGACTGAAAATGAACACATAACAGGAAAACACAGGTAATCCAAACAAATCAAGCATAATTAGTTGTAGGCTTGTACACTGGTTGCTTCTCCAGCACCTATCATCAGACAGCAAAGCAGCAACTGTAACCTCAGCCCGTGATGTCACATTATCTCTTACCTTCTTTGCCAAAACTAAACTGGTTAAAGTGTGGTTGATAGTTTGGTGTCATTGCAATCAAAGCCCTGTTGTATGAGCTTGCCAAGTCCTCTCGATAGGAAGGAGAATGAAACAATTTGGAACAACAATGACTAAACAGCAAACAGGCAGTTAACACTAACTGAATGGTACCGTAAGTAACAGAAGCGAAAGTGAGCTTATCGTGCCATTGCGTTAGCATAAGCTGTGTGCACTATTTGGTCCATGTTGTTCCAAATTCTTCACTCGTCCTTCATATCGACCACACTCAGCAAGCTCATACAACAGGACTATGATTGCAATGATGCCAAATTATCACTTTAAAGAAGTGAAGGCCAATGTTTAGCCTCAGAGGATGCTATTTAAGCAACTATAGCAGTTTTTCGTTAAACCTGTTAAAACTTTGTTTTTCCAGGCCTTTCTTCTTTTTTTAAAATAGGTAAGTAAGTGTGTGAGAGAGATGTGGTAGAATGGGGAAATGGCAGGGGGTCAAACTCAAGTACCCATGAGCACACAGACCTGAATGCAGCCACTTGAATCTTCATCACACCTCAACCCTAAGAGTTTTCTAACTAAAAATAAAGGCATGCAGTAATGTGTTCCTATAGTTGCGGTTTGCCAAGTATGGCACTGATGACACCAGAGTTACACATATAATTCCTGAGGAAGAAGACTTTTGAGCCTTTTTTCATACCTGTGTTGTTCCCTTTGTGCAAGATACATTCCTAAGCTTTTAAATTTGAGCATACCTATGAAACATCATGCAACATTTTTTAAATTGTTCTCCTGTTGATGCTGAAGCTAATGCCATTTTTTTGGTGAAGAGATGAAGAAAGCTTCCCTCAGCAGAATTTCACCCTCACGTTTCTGCAAACGTGACTGGTGGCCCTTTTGACTAACTGTGGCCCGTTAGCCAGGTTCGACGAGGCCTTTCTTTCTAATGACAGCCCCAGAAACCAGACGGTGGCATGGCATTAAATCTTCACTGGATCAGCTGCAGGGTCGTGGACCATGGCTTCAAACACTGCCTTTAAATACCTGTCACAGCACACAGTGTCCCAGCAGGCTTCACACACCTGGTACAGAGTGAGGCCGGCTACTCGCTATCCTTCTTTGCTTCTCTTCTCTTCTTTTCTCTTCTCTTCTCTTCACTGCTCTCTTGCCCTTTGGCCATCTTGGCAACAGTTTTCCAATACCCTCTGAGCTATTTTATCCACACCAGCAGTGTGAGTGACCAGGGCTTGTAGCTGAAGGGTTGCCCGTTCGATCCCTGACCAGTGGACTGTGGCTTAAGGCATTTAACCCCTCCCTGCTCCGGGCTAGTGTGTACTTCACTTCACTGTGTGCTGTGTGTGTTTCACTAATTCACGATTGGGTTAAATGCAGAGACCAGATTTCCCATCACAGGAGCATCAAAAGAGCATAGATTTAATAGCCTCTGGTAAGAGCAAAGTTGAGGTAGAGGTAAAGGCCTTGAGAATGTATTTATTTATTTATTTTAATGGCATTAATTATGTGCATGACGGTGCCCATAAATTAAATAGCTTCATTAAATACAGTTGATCTTGGAGTGTGTTTACTATTAAAAACCGTGGATGAGACATGTAAGTAGGCCTATATGGGGGAATGCGTTCCAATCAATATACACAGAAGATAATAAAAATAACAATGCTATAATTCTATATGTAGTGTAACCACAGAGCACAAGATGCTTTTCAGACACAAACAAAAGTGTTTATGATAAATAAAAAGGTAAAAAACTCAAATACAATGACAAATTAGGTATGAGAAATGACTACTTGAATTGTATTTAATTTTAGACAAGAAAAATAATGCTTCTCAGAATCATGACTGAGACAAAGGAGTAGATAAAACAGTAAAATTAAAGACAAGTACACATTTTAGAGGTATTCTGCCAAATTGCAACTGACTGAAGAAATCAGACACTGGTGAGCTTCATGTTTTTACTTGGGCCATCTGGCCTGAAGGGCCACCCAGATTTTCACACGACAGTTTCAGCTCTCCAATACAAACACAAACACCTGCCACACACACACACACATGCCATGCCAAATTGAGTTTCAATCATTGTTCATTAAATAAGATCAAGAAACAGTAACAAAAACTGAATCATTTTAGACTGGATAGCTACATTCCTCTAATGTTTTACAAGAGTGTTTAGTCTTTTGGTCTGACTGCCACTCTTGGAAACATGTCCTGTATGCTCAGGAAAAAACTGTAGTGCGTTATTACAGTAAGATAGCCAATAGGATCAGTTGAGTAGACATATGCAGCTCAGCACAATGACCTTATTTTATTGTAAAAAAGGCAAAACAAATACTAAATGATCCAAGAGACTCTCTGTCCCTGATATTTGTGAAAAGCAGTAGGTCTAATGGCTGGATTTTGCAGCAAATAATTAGGACAACGAGTGCCTACAGCTATTAGACAATACACCAAGATAGGCCATGAACATCTGTATCATTCTAATTACCTCTCAGCACATCTATGCATCTCAATGTTATATAACTGAATGGCACGTCCAGACTATTGTATTTGTATTATTTGAGCTAATTATTATCTCTGCACTTTCATGATGCATTTCTGTGTTGTGTCTATAATGTGGTACATCTACTTTTTTCAGTTTTGTCTTTAGTTTTGGACACTATATGTTGTGAGACATGCAGTCACCATGTGAATTTCACCTGGTAGAATAATAAAGTTTAACTTCACCTTGGCCTTGACCAACAGAGCTTGATTAAACAATGATCAAAAATTCTTCTTCTTAAAATATCAGTGCTAATATGTAAAATGGGGTGCCCTAAAATTTCAATTTCAGCATGTCATGACACCTTTGTAGTATTGGTGCATCATACAACACCTAGACACATACAAGAGCACTTTAAATAGACATTTTAAATATAACCCACATTCTAATGATTTTATTTATAACCAACATTTAAAAAAGAATAGTGAAGAATATCTATAAGCTATACAGAGAGAGAGAGAGTGAGAGACAGAACGAGAGAGGGAGGAAGTAAACTGACTAATCGGAGGCTGTGTCATCAGTGATTTAAACAAAGTCAAATGTGTTTATTGCATGCTGTCTCCTCCCTCTACACTGCCCAGTAGATGAACACACATTTTCCCATCTCTTACACTTAAAAGCTTGTCCAAACTTAAGGAGTAGTACAGCAACATACACACACACACACAAACAAACAAAAGGGCACTGTACACAGTGGCAAATGCACACTCACTCACACACACACACAAACACACACACACAAATGACAAAGTCTGTTGTGGATGTCAGCTCCTCCTGCTAGTCCCACTGGTCTCTCCCAAATGTCAGATCACAGCTGTGAGCAGTGAACAATGCCATTCCTGAAATGGCTGTTTTCCCTCATACACTCTATCATCCTATAATACAGATTACTCAACTTCCTGGTGACATATGGGCGCCTGATCTATTTCATATTGATTTATACTCGTATATATATATAATCCTTTAAGTTAACGATTGAGTGGAGCATATATTTTATTTCCACAGTAAAGCCATTTCCACGTGTCAGAGTTTTCTGTCATATTTCCTGTTAGTTTTTTTGCTAAAGGTAAGAAGGAAACAAAGTTACCCAATGGGAGCAGATATCACAGTAATAACAGTAGTGTCTGCCCTAGACATAGTGTTAAACTCAAGGAGTGAGATGGGTCATGGGGTAACAATGAGGGTCCATTTGACAGTGCCATTGTGAGGCGAGGTCAGTCACAAAGCCTCAGTGAAGGGGAGTCAGTCTGGGCATGGGCGTCTAGGAAGGGCATCTAGGATGGAGAATCAGTCCTGACACAGACCTCCTGTAGTGTTGGTTGCAGTCCCCTCAGGAGGGGAAGGTGACAGGAGTCCACCGGAAGGAGGCAGGGATGACACTCAGCTGAGATGATTGTGGACAGAGAAAACAAATGAGTTAGGCCAGACTCACACATCAGTGGTCAGTGGTCACCATGCCTCACAACTGGGGGCAACAGCAGAGGCAGTCCCTCCCAAAAGACCCATGAGGAGTGATGATTTACAATGTACCATCCCTAACTATGAGAAACAGTAAAGAGGAAGGTTTTAAGTTTAGGTATTGAGAGTGTCTGATGATAATGTTGCTAACTGATTGATCAGCTTGGGTTGGGCTTGGAGTAGAGCCTTTTGTTGACATACATTGACTGTCTTTTTTTCTTTTAGTACTAAAAGACCTCAAACAGGGTTTTAGGCTAAAATATGCCAAGGTTCCCCATTGAGGCACACTGATGTCCAAACTTTTCTGCTGTGGGAGGTTTTGATTTCAGCAAACTTTACTTTGTCACCCTCTGATGTCAACATCAATTTGGATGTTATTGTCCAGTGGAGTGGAAAACGCCTGACTTCCTGTAGGGACCGATGATGACCAAAGTTTGCCGTGGATTAAGACAGTCAGCAATTACAGTCTTATTATAGTCCCTTGCTGTTGCTTGTCTCCTCAGTAGGGAGTGGAGGAGGACCAGAAGAAACAGATGACCACATGGCATGAGTCCGGGTAGTGTGGCACAGCGCAGAAAGTTATCCCTCTGCAAACATTACAGCACTGCCTTTGTAGTCTCTGGTCCAGATCTCTCTGATCGTCAGTTTAGAAAGCGCCTGAAAGCATGTCTGTGATTATTATCGACAACAAATGTCCCTGTTTCATTCATCTGTCAGAGTTTATGGTGATGCGAGACTGCTTGAGTTGTATAATGACGGTACATTTTTGGATGAGGTTCACTCGAAGACAAACTGTCTGCTGTTATGTTTATGGATAAACTAAGCTGATTGAAAGTAAACCTTCCTACTGCTTCCACAATGATAAAAAAGATATTCCATTTCTTCTTTTTTTTTCTTGGAATAACAGCTGGATTTAGCTATAAGAGGGAGAGTGCTCCCTCTATGCCAACAAGCGGTGGCTTGGAGGAAGCAGCCATTTTGAGCATGGACAAACTTGTAGATGATGTGAACATTCAAGAGCAGACACTTTCATGAAACCTATAGGATCAGAGAGGCTCCAGACAGAGTGAGCTTCCCACAAGTGGAAGAGGGGTCTGATCCTAGATTTAGAGCATATTTATTATGGAGGGCTTAAGAAGAACCCTGGAGGGCAATTGGGAAAACAGGTAGAAAGATTGAGAGAGTCTGCTTTTCCGACTGTATTCATTTAATAAAGAATAACCTACTTACAGTATATATTTTATGTTTTTGATGTATTTGAAGAGCTGACGTTTTGGTCAAGCCTATATTTATACCAAAAAAATCTAGGCCACAATTGGTAAATCAAATTTTGGTTAATATGCTTTATCAATAAGCACTACAGTAACAGTCTGAGCCTATTTTTTGATAGGTATCCTTTCCATTTTCTCCCTCCCTCACCAAAAGTTCTTTATGGCCCTGCTGTAACATTGCCATAAGGTCAGACCCTTTGCTCAGTGCCAGCTCCTGGGCAGATGTGGGTAGATATTTGGGCACAACACAGAGCTGCCATTCTGGGAGAAAGAGTGGCATGTGTGTATGTGTGTGTGGTGTGTGTGTGTGTGTGTGTGTGCGTGTGCGTGAGAGAGAGAAAGAGAGAGAGAGAGAAATCTGCTGATACCACACCATGCAGCATAGTAACCAAATCAGCTGCAGTGGTTCAGTATGCTGCAGTGAGAGGCTGGAAGTAATAGGCTAAACTGTTTGGTGAATACTGCATGTGAGAGATAAAAAGTCAGTGCTCAACATTTACAGTTTTGTTTTTTTCCAATTGCTCACAAGCTTTTGTCCCAACTTTAGCCACATTTCCAAAGTTCAGAATACAATTAGCATACCATTTGTCTGTTGTAGATATACTGTACAGCTGAAAGATTTCTTACTGTTTTCACACTATATGTAGTCAATGAATGTATTTCTATAATACTTACATTTTCTTTACATACAGGATCACCCCAAAACCAAAAATATGTATCTTTTCTGTCTTATTTGCAAATGCCTACACACAGCGTGCCAGATATTAAAATCTAAGTCTAAAACCTTAAATACAGTACAAAACCCTTAGTTTCGCAAACTGATATTTTGTTGTATCTGGAGTTTTGAAAAAAGTGATTACAGACTGGACAAAAGCACGTTAGCAGCTGGAAAGAACTGTAGGCCTATGCAACTTCAACAATTCTTGAAGAATTTCTATGGAAGATTAATTATATTACGTAAAATGACTGACTCATTGTAGAAATTGCACACACCACTGTAAACACTCACACACAAATATTTGGCAGTTACTTTGAAGTACGTGGAAGTGGGTTTTTGAAGTTAATGTAGTCCATGAAGTAACATGACAATGAATGTAGTTTCAGGAATGCCATGACTTGTTAGTATTTTGAATGTCAGTGTACTATGACTGACTACATGTTCACTATGTAAATAAACATATGCAATGGTTTGGTACAATAATTTGACTTTGAGCCAGATCGTCTGTATTTTGGTGGTGTTAGCATGTATACCCTCATATATTACGTAATACTCACATACTTTTCTGTTTGCGGGCCACATCCTGAAAAATTTAAGCTGCCAAGTGCCAATGCAAAATCAAGAACCTAGTTTTTAACCAGTTTCAAGTGAAAGAGCAACTGCAGGCCGTCTAATGCTAAACTATTTAATGATATAATTGACTGTGTCACACTAATGTCACACTAGTACTGAAACTATGATGTGCGATGGATATATAATAATAGATTAATGTAACAGTGGGCCACATTGCATCATATTTTTTTACTTTATGGCTGGTTGCATGAAAGAGAGCAGAGGGCCACAATTGGCCCCCTGGCCTTAGTTTGGCAACCTCTATAGGTTACTGCTTGTTAGCAGTATTTATTAAAAAATTGTAATACTAGAAAAGTAGGGAGAGTAAACCTTCCTAGTATGCAGTATATGGTTCCCCACTTTGTATTCTTTATGTTTGAGATAAAAATGGAATTATATACATGAGAACATAATCATCTAATTTATTTTTCAGTGGAACATTGGCATGTTTGCATGTTGTATGAAATGTATGCATGTCAACCAGAACTGAAATATGAGCAAGCCTTCCCTGCTCTTGACCTGCTTGACATGGTAGCCATAACTTTCCTAACCTCCCTAAAGGTTTAACACATAATCACTATGAGTATAGCTAGACTAGAGAGATGGAAAACCTACTTTTGCTTCTGATAAGACATGGCATATGGGAATAGTTTAGACTGAATCTTTAGCAATAAACCCTTACAAGGATTCAATTAATTTTACCCTCAAGACAAATCTTGCTTATGGTGAGAATCCTGTGTGAACAACACTGGCTAGTAGTATGGTTGCTAGAGAGTACAAGTTCTGTGCCTTGTCACTTAGTAGAGGTCACCCAGTAGACTCTAGACACCACTGTAAAAGGTCATGTCTCGCAAAATTCGCTGGGCAACCCTGTGAGTGAATGGATTTGTCAATGCTGCAAAAATTAATGGAATTAAAAAAAAATTTCTTCACCTTTCTGCTAAGCTTCATGGAAATGAGGCTGAAAGATTGGTTTTCTGCACAAAGGCAAGCATGGACAATCTCACTGAACAATCTCTTTTTTGAAGTGATACATATGCAGTGATCTAGAGTTGAGATCCTCAATCTCATTGTAATATATCTATAGATATATTGGCATTGCTGCATTTACGTACGTTGAGATCCTCAAATTCATTTTAATATATCTATTGATATATTGGCATTACTGTATTTACATACGTTGTTCCTTTTTTAACCATTATTACCATAAGTATGAGAAAAAAATCTATCACCCTCAATATGCTGCATAACGTTGTTGGAGCCAGAGTAAACTGAATGATGGAATCAGTTACTTAGCTATAACAGTGTCAACCACAACAGAAAAGCGAAAAATCTGTGTCTCAGCACCATTGTGGAGACTCACAAACAGAGGTGTAGTTGTATGTGTCTGCAAAGTAGTAAACTTGCCTTGAAAACTTCTTATTCAGTCAATCTTTTGTAACATGTTCATCAAGTTTACATACTTTTATTACAGTAAAATTACCATTGTTTGATTTTGGAGTGTTTGCCAATGATTAGCCTGAGTCCACTATTCATCACTGAAGGATCGTTGTTAGTACAGAGAGTGGGGATCTTTTCCATGTTGTCCCATCTGATAAGATGAGTGGCGCTCACACCCACACAGTGTTCCACTGCAAACAAGGGTATAAACTAGGCCTTTATCAGGACTTGTGTCAAAGAGTCGTCCGGTGCTGGGACCCAGCTTGGGAGGTCCTGCAGACCTCGGGATCTGCTGCGACTGGTGGGGGGGAAACGTAGGTGTGAAGAAAAGGAGAGTAATGAGCTGGGCGAAAATGTTACCATAACACACTGTGGGCGCAAGAGGAACACAGCATTCCCCAGGAGAACAGTTTTACGTCTGTGACCCTGTCCCCGAGTTACCCTCACTGGACAGACCAAACAATGACCTTTCTATTCAGGGTGAGAGTTGCCCCACCCCCACAAATACGGCAGTGGGAAAAGCCCTGGGTTAAGCCTTAAGCATGCTGTTTGTGGACTTTCTCTTTGGGAAGAAACACCTTTCCTGCCACACACACACAAAGCTGGTTCAATTACTTCTTTTATCCAAACATTTGAGGCACATCTGGCTATAATAGGATGTCCATGGCTCCCTGTCATCTCCTCCACAGCTAACCAGGAAGACTCAGTAAGGGAATATGAGGAAGATCTTTCTAACCTGTCATCACATCCTAAGTTTAGATAGCGCTGCTTTAGGCTGAAAATAAACTGATATCTTCAAGAGATTGTATTTGTGTGTGTGTGTGTGTGTGTGTGTGTGTGTGTGTCTGTGTGTAAGAATGAGTGAGAGAAAAAGAGTGGGGGTGTGTCTAAGTGTGTGTGCACACGCACGCATCTGTGTTTCAGTTGGGGCGTGTTTTTACGAGAAGCAGCCGGGCACAAACCAGAAAGTTGCCCCCGTCCCTTGCCCTCCCTCCAAAGCCTTCTTCTCCCCCGGTTTCCACCTTACAGAGGCATTGAGGAGATAAGAGGTGGAAAACGAGTGTTGGCCCTGTTCAGACAGAGAGGTTATCTGGGCTACACATGCCTTTTTTCTTCCTGACAAGGCCTGGATTCCTAGTGCTGGATGTTGTGTGACGGCTAGAACCTGTACATTAGAAAAAAATTTAATTCGCATACAACACTTGATGAAGAGTGGGGATCCGGATTCCGGAGTTTTCTCAGCGATATTGCAGCATTGATGTGACTTGGAAAAAGAAAAGTGCACAGCTTAGAAGCTTTCATAGAGTCAATCAATGAAAATATCCACTTAGTTGTATGCATGTCTCCTCATAATGGTTCTCTACTGCCTCTTATTGTTATTTTTTTACAGCAATGAAATCACTTGTCTCGTGTAGAGAGAGAAGCCTCACAAATGCCTTTATTTTCATTAAAAATGTATGTAGAACCACATTACTGTCTGCCTGTTTGATTATATTGGTATGGTGCAAATTAACATCATCATGGAGCTAAAAAGCATTCAACGTTTCCAAACCAATGTAGGTCTGTGGCCATGAAAGAAAAGTCTGAATTTCACAAGTCAGTATGGCACTAAAAGGATTCCCTATTACCATGGTCATTACCACTTCAATCCTAGTGGAAGCCCAGCATATATTTAATGTGTTACAAACAACCTTGTCTGTCAACAGAAATACCACAAGCTTTTCCCCTATCCGTATTTGCTTGTGACTGCCAATATGATTTTCCATGGACCAACACATAATCATGCTGTACACAAGACTCAACTTAGGCCAAGCACCATGTATGTAATCCTAATCTATCACACACTGTGTGTGCGTCTCCTGCCTTGGGTGGGAGGAAGATATTTTCATTAAATCACTTGTCTTGTTTTCCTCATGTCTGCCATGCTGTCTGCCTGCTTGGAACCCTTGACTATGGTGGCACAGGGCCATCCCAAGCAAACATGGTTGCGTCAGAGCGCTATCGGCTACTGTGTGGGCACACATGATAAAAAAAGTCCAGCTTCTGTGTCACACTACAACACAGGAGGCTTCAGGGAGTCCAATGCACTTAAATGTAGCCAAAGAGGCATCATATTCTTTCCATGTATTCATAGTTCATCTGTAACTTCCCTGAAGAGCCAAGCCAAGCTCTTAGATTTACCAGCCAGCCTTTGTATTTCTATGCTGTAAGTAAATTTCTCTGTGTCCATGGCCCAAGCTGAATACTCTACAAGGGTAGATAAACTAAAATAGCAGTCCTTGCATGCCTATACCAGTTAAGGCCAAATGTTGTGTTTTTCAACATTCATCATTAGTGAAAGCCAAGTGCCATGACATGGACCCCTTTCAATATTAATGGAGCTTCTTTGCCCAGATTATGCTGCACATTACAAACATGTTTTGTCAAAACAGGGTCTCTTGTGTAATCCTGCTGACATATCAAGTCAAACAACAAGGTGGAAAAAAATGATTTCCTACATGTACATACTATAAAGCTGTCGACTCTGTGGCTCCACACACATTTTTGAGAGAATATATGCACACAGCGCTTCACCCACTCGTCACCAGCTGTCACTGAGTGTGGGGATGGAGAGCCAACATCTACCAGCAGGCATGGGCTTTCTGAGGAGGCAAACGGGCCTCATTAGAGCATGGTCAGTGGCATAGTTTCAGTGCTGAGGGAGGCAAGAGCCCTGCAGGATGATGATGTTGTTTTGCCTGCTTTGCACAAGAGTTAAAGCTGTTGGAACAGCCGTGAGGAAAATGAAACCAAGACGTTAGCACTGTGTCAGTGTATTAATCAGTTTGTACTAATTTAATTAAAATTTATTATCGCAATTAATGCTTAGTTGGAGAGTATGAGGTCAGATTGAAAAAAGGCTTCCCAGAAATGACCTGGATAAGAACAAGTTTAGCTGTAAATGAGCACGTTCTTTTTCTTCTTTTTCTTCTTCTTTTTCACTGCACAAAGCAGTACATGTGATTATGAGCCTGTAAACATGGTCAGGTAAAGGTTGTAGGTGCTTGTAAAAATGACTTCACTATAAATGTTTCTTCAGGGTGTCCTTGTCCTGCTTATAATTATTACAGCGTGCCTTAAGCAGGGACCACCTGGTGTCTCTGACGAAACACCAGAAAAGCTTTTTGACACCTTTTATTAGACGGGCCAGCATCCAGAGAGGAGCTCTCTGCATATCAGGAGGATAAAAAAACAGTCAGGGAGATTTCTGTAAGTCTTTGAAGTGGAGTTGCACGAAGTGTATATCACTTTCCACATTTGCGTTTAACAACAAGGGATTTTATTGGACAGTTAGACAGTTGTTACTTCCTTTGGCTATGTCCATCTCGACTCAATAAAAGACATGTAAACACAAAATTCAAATCAGTGAAGGGCCATGGTCACATGTGTCAGCAGTGTACAAGTTCACATTAAAGTATAACCATTTTTTCTCATATAAATACTCATGATTAAATGCATATGGAGGTATTATGTGCAGGCTTTCCAGACCTGGATTAGGCCTAGACCAACATTACAGTGGAGATCATTGTAGAACTCTTTTAGTTAAGGACTAGGCTTAGTATGCTTCAGACTAGCCCAATAAATTCTAAATTAGCAGTCATTAAATAGAATTTATATTTCTTTATTGTCCTATCAGTTTCACAGTCCACTGATCAGTGGGTGTTTCACTGATCCCCACACCCACTGGAGAATACAAGAGTATGTATGAGAGATGGTGGAGTAGGGGACCTAGACAGCATTTATAGTATCTTTTTACAGTAACTTTTTACATATTTTAAACGTATCCATGAATCCTCAAATGCATCTCACCATATCAATCTGGTTCAACTAATCCACATGCATCTAATGTTGGCTAGATAGTAACCTGTTAAATCCTGACATGCATCAACTGGCTTTTTTTGTTTTACAAAACTGTTTACTCTCAAGCTGTCAAATACAGCTGCTCTCATGAATGGGTAAATACAGTCTTGACTTTGGCATGGCACAGGCAGTCTGACTACTTTAATGAGTGCTGTGCTAACCCTCCATAGATGATTTTAGAAATGTAGAGAAATATGTAGTTGACTTCTGTGTTTAAATGACACATTTTTGCTTGATATAAATAGCCTATAGAAAGTCTATACTGAGCATAGTATATGTCATAAGCATATTGTATGCCCTCACTGTAAAATGCAGCACATAACCCCCCATGGCAAACTTGTTGTACTTAGAATGTCAGCCCACAGACCTCTGGAATCTCAGCAGAAATGTGATGCTATGCTAATTTAGTGAAACTGCTCAAATGTGCCCAAACATTTCGCCCTGGCATTCAGGCCATTATGCCCTGTCACCCACCTACTAAATATCACTGTCTCTCTGTGCTGCAGTGGTACAGGGAAAGACATAAAACACTTCGCCACATTAAAGACTACATGCAGCAGTGCCCTGGAGGACGAGCACAGGGTTCTAGAAGGCCATAAAATGCATGCATCTTTAACAATGCTCAATTCACACAGAGCGAATATGAGTGTGTCAGTTACTCATATGGAGACAGGGGTGGTCTAATGCGGGACTGCCTCAGCATGTGGAGAGAAAGACACACAGGAAAGGAGAGGAAGAGAGAGAGAGAGAGAGTGGGAGATGAGGACCAATTACTTCCAATTAAACAGAAATGCTTTTGGTTTCCAGAATTGCAGCCATATTTGGGTGGGATGCAGAGCTTGGCTGGGATGACATGCTGAACTATTAGTCCAGGTCAGAGCCATTTTTGGTCAAAAAGGGTCATAAGGAGTGGTACCACTGAAATTCATCTTTTTCTATTGATGGTCTAACATAGGTATTGGATGAATATATTTTGTGTGAAACAGAAAGAGTATTTCTCATCTAGAAATAGGATCAGAGCACTTGTGATTTCTTGTATTGCAATGAGTAATTATAAGTACATGTTGAGGTTTAGCCTCACTCACCAAACCAGCTGAGTTCTCATCAGCGTGTGTGTGTGTGTGTGTGTGTGTGAGTGTGTCTGGGTGTGTCTGGGTGGGTATGAGACTCCAGTCATCCTCATCTCAATTCAACGGTGATCGAGCAACTATTTATCTTCAAATCTAAAAAACATTACAGTATCACACATATCAAGCCCCTTTTGCATTGCATGACACAGAAAATGACACTGGATGTAAACACACACATGCACACACACACACACGCACGCACGCACGCACACATGGACACACACAGATTAAGACTTCCTATCAGTTTACATGTAAACCTGTCCACTTTAACTTTAATCTTTATTGCATTCTAATATTGCAGCTAACAGATCATTGTTTAGTGGACCACCCTCACAGTTTACATCCCTCAAAGTTTAGTGAGCCCATAAAATGGCAAACAATAGAAATGCACAAGTTATCCAGGGTCTATTTGGTCACACAAGATAAAAAGCAGAATGCACATTGAGCCACTTTGCCTCATCAAATATCTTTGTTTGTGGCACTTGGCACTTTGCTTGCTGAATAAAGTACCAGCTGTTCCCATTTGAATGGTGTTGAAGTATGGGTGCTGAGAGGGACCATAAAACCTCACAGATTTGGTCACCTGGTCAGGATCCCACAGTGTCCACTGTTTGGGAAACAAGGGCTACTCTGATACCTACAGGTGCTCTTTAATCTGGATCAAGTAAATATGCCCCCCCAAACACACACACCACACACACACACTATGAAGTCACTATAGTTTACAGACACTTGAGGGACCGCATTGGTTTTGTGTGTATTTGCATGGGTGTTGGACAAAACATGGAGGGCCCAAGTGCCTTTGGAAGTTCTTTGCTAATGTGCAAAGTTGTCTTGAACACCTGTTGAAAGGCAGTTTAACAGCAAAACCTCACATTACATGTCTCATTACAACTACAGGGGTCATATTCATAAAACATTACTGTCAGGTTAACTTCACCACCTGTTTTTTTCTCTTTCTTCTGAGCTCACTGGGAAAACTTTTCTTATTTCAGCCATTGCAGTACCCTGAAATTAGCTAGAATGGCAAAGATGGGGAACATTTCTATCTCTAACAGTGGCATGCCCTGAAAAAGTGTGTGTGTGTGTGTGTGTGTGTGTGTAGTGTACCTGTGTGTCTGTGTATGTGGTGTATCTGTGTATCTGTATGACAGTAGACAGAGAGGGGAGAGAGAGAGAAAGAGAGAGAGATGAATGATGTCTGATGTTCTAAGACAAAGGGAGGGCCACCTCAGAAATCTACTGTTTATAGTTCTGGTCCCACAGATTTTTCCCCTTTCATCTAGTCCTGCACCGCACTGGTTGCTGAAAGACCAGAAATGTAGACATATAGGCCACTTCAAGTACAGTTTGTTCACAGTTCAAAAGTGAAACATGCCAAGAACGCACTTAAAAAAAATCTTCAGATCTTCAGCATTGACCACCACACTCCTTATAAATATGGGCTTCTTGTAGATAAAGACTAAAACATTTAATGAGTAGAATAGAATGTGAAGAGACCTTCTTGCATAATGTCCAAAATGCCAGTGCTCTGTTTTGCCTACATCCTCTATAGTTAGCATGCTAAAAGCTAGCTGAAGACCATACTTGTACTTGGGATGGAAGAGTGTCATGGCATGGAGAATAAGGTGATGAAGACAACTCAAATCCCAGCCCATAGTCAACAACAAGTTGAAAAAGTCAAATCATATATTTCAGTTAGCATCAACAAGACAGACAATTTAAATGTCAATCCACCTAGTTTTTCCACATGTACCTGTCACCGATCAGACAATACAGGTTCAGACCCCGGGCCACAACAACACAAAACACTGAACAAGTTTACTTAAAAATATAGTTTATTATGATAAATATAAAAGTCAAAGGTCCCCAACCCTATAAAAAAAGGTAACTAAACTACACTGTGTGTCTATGGAGTCCCACAACGGCCACGGCCAGGCTGGGGGCAATGTCGCTCGGTCCAAGGGATGGGACCATGGGATCTGCCCTTTGTGCAGCCCACGCCCGGTCCAGGGTGTCCTAGATGCATTACGCCGTACACTAGGGCCGTTGTTGAGAGCTGCAAAATGAAGAACAATAATCAACAGCAAAACCAGCCGCAATCTAAGCCAGAGTCGCACACACACATAGGGTGCAATCTTACGGCCCTTCAGCAGGGGAGGTTGCGCTCATCAGACACATCAGCGTCGGCTGCGGCTCAGGTGTGGTGTTTAGACGAACAGCTGTGAGGCCAACCAAGCGGGTGGCGGTAGCAGGCAGCCTTGACAGGAGGTCGCGGCAACAAAAGAAGTGCTCCAGGTGCACTGCAGAGCTGTCGGGTTGAGAAGCAGCAACAAATCAGTAGCCAAACGAGTGAGGCATTTACACTCCAACTCATTCACACAGATGACATTCTTACGGCCCTTCGATAACAGAGGTTGCGCTCGTCATAATCATATCGGCGCCAGCTGAAGCTTGAGTGCGGTGCAGGCAGGCAGCAGCGAGACAATCGAGGGAGGCTGTGGCAACTGGAAGTGTTGATCAGGGGGTAGCGCGGGCAAGAGAGGCACTCCGGATCCGATTGCTGGCGGGCAGGCGAGAGGTGATGGGCAGCCGTTTGATCACCAGGAGGGGACCAGAGAGTCTGAGCTTTTGGCTTTTTATAGTGAGAGGAGTTAATGCTTCAGCCAATGACTGGCTAATTAGATCATTGGTTGGGATAGTCTCAGGTGTTCACATTACCATGTGGTTAATCACACGTGGAAGGAAGCCAACCCATAGGTTGGTTAGTAATCATGATTGAAGAGATCTAAAAACACTTACAATCTCAACTAACAATTTAGCAATCACTACTAACAAAAGGTTCACACAGTACACAAAAAGGTCAAAGCATTACACAACAAACCAAGTGTATAAAAAAAAACCCAACCAGCATGATAACATGTGCCCTTTGACATACCTACCAGTTTTTCTGGGATTGTCTCCTTTTTCACTGTCTGTCCCAGGAAATTGTCTTGGTTTTTCATGACATTGCACTTCCACCAGGGACAACTGCATGCTGTATTCAGTGCGCTCAGGCGGTGGGTCTTAGGCTACGCCAAAAAAAAAACCCAAAAACTGCATTATGCGACAACAAAACTGCAGTTTTCGAGTCCAAAATACTGTGTTACACATTAAAGTGCAGTAGTTTGTATGAATACAGTCATTTGTGTCCAAAATAGGCTATGGCATTCAATGTCGTAAAACCATTTAAAAAATGCATTTTGACTGGAAGAAAGAAATGGTAATTCTTGTTAAGTTGACAAAATCAATTAATAACAATAATTGATTAATAAAAAACAAATTAGGCTGAGATTAGGCTAAATGGAAATCCATATGCCTGTGTATGCAATGCGTGCACATTCGTGAGCACTTCCATCCATTAGGCCTAGGTGCGCCCTATAAGTGACCCCTGCCCTCCCTACGCAGAACTGTCTGCCTGTCCCATTTCACAACTTAAATGTGGCAACCCTACATGTTGCCGTATTGTATTGTACAGATATGCATCTGACCCAGCGACTGTTAAAAATAACAAACTTTCAAACTGTGTCATCATTTCACTTTTACCAGATGGCACTAGCCAACACACTGATTGCACTAGTATTACAAGGAAAAACTTTTGATTTTAGAGAATAACTGGGAATGGGTGTGTCCGCAATTCCAATTCAAATTCCCTGGAAAAGTGTGTATTTGATCTGAAGATTAGTCAACACTATAGTCTTCCTGAGAAAGAAATCCACTTTTTGGTATTGGTGCTGCGGGAGGTAATAAACTCAACAGCAGATTGTGCAACATTAAACAAGAAAGGCCTCAACGAATCAGGATAATTCAAATCCAGATTGAAAGATAAGTGTGAGCCTGAGTATGGGTCTGTCACCAGCAGTAAGGATGTCAATCATCTGGCCAATGGGCTTAGTGCAGAGATGGGCCAGGTGGCTGCCAGCACAAGGCACAGACAGTGCAACTCAGCTATGGACATCTGCACTGCCATCTCAAGCACAATAGCTCAGGTTGTGTGCCATAGCCCTGGGGAACAGAGACCTATACACCAAGCAGAAGCCGCAAAATCATCTTGCCAGAGGCTGAGAAGTACCTGTATGAATCATGGAGATCATGGAGAAGTTATTGGGCTTCGTCCAACAATACATACCCACTCAAACCCACATAAAGACACACACCCATTCACATGTACGTGCGCCCACATGCACACACACACACACACACACACACACACACAGTGGTTAAAACGCAATTTCGCAGGTGCGGGAGCTCTTGGTGTCAGAAGAAAAATCACTCAACCTGTTATAGAATTTGAATAAGTAATATCGAATTAAGAGAGTGTAAAATAGAATTTTTTGTCACATCAGCTTAAATCAACATTTATGACTGAAATAGTACAAATATATCAGTATATCACAGCCTGGACAGGTTGGAACTGTTTATTCACATGGCCACAAAGACAATAAAAGTTATTGAAAAATTTACTGTCAAATTCATTATCAAAACATCATATAACAACACATCCTTTCTTCTTATTCTGTAGTCAGCATTTCCAGATCAAGCTTATTGGAAATAAGCTGTAAACCTTTGTTTGCATCCTCTCTTTTTTTCTCCCCCCTCAATCTTAGTTATGAAGACAATAACATTAGCCTATACCAACTTTTTTCCCAGTTAGGAAACTAGTATTCAATATTACCGGGCATTCAGGCAAAGCAACTCAATGACCATAATGATGATGCAAAAAATGACGCAGTGGTCAATTCAAAATTACCGTAAATTTACCCAGGGAATTCATCCAGTTTCCCTTTGCTCTGCCACACACATTGGTTTTAATAGGGGGTGACCACTAACTGCGATCCATTATACCTTATACGTCTGAGGAGTCTTGGTGCCAAGAGGAAATTCAGGACAGTGGGCAGCAAGATCAAAAGAAGCAACCATGCGGAAAATATTTTGTGTATCTGGTTCCCAGCAGACAGAACCACAGATTATCTGAATGGCCTCCCAGCTCGGAGCTCAGTGGTGACTCATCAACATTGTAAAGTGAGCTGAAAGTAATAAGGAAATCTGCTTACTGAAGGTTCTCACAAACCACCAACGCACAAGGAGGCCTGGATTAGAGCCAATTCGTCAGAAAAAGATTCTGGCCCCACCTGCTCTATGAGATACTAATCTTGCTCTTATCAAAGCATTAACATTTCCGTAAACCCAAACAAGGTGGCACCAGTGACGAGAGGGCATGTATGGACAGTGGTTTCAAAATCTATGACGTGGTAATGCGGTAGTGCTAAACGGTAGTAGCACAAAAATCGTAGTCAGAATTTCAGCACTGTGGGCAGAAACCTTGTCTGTCCAATATCATTAATTTTCTCAAAACTGATTCTACATAATTGAACATTGCAACATCTAAGTATTATATCTTAAAATATGGTCATATACTTACAGTACTAGTACTATACTAGTACTACTAGTGTTGCTAGTACTATACTAGTAAAGGCATACCAGGCAAGACTGTAAATTTTACAACCTTGTACATTCTCACCAATCCATGTAGATTTGCAAACCAAAGAATAGGAACCAGCGATGATCATTTTCAAAGAGTTACATTGACTGACAAGGTAATAAATGAGATTTCAGTTTCATTCAGTTTCAGTTTCGATTAACAACAGTTTGTCGTTTAAGATCCTGCAAGTGTAACAGCCACAGAATCTACATTAGAGGCGGCCGAGAGAGCCTTTATTCACCCTGTCATGAGGCATTTATCATTGAAGTGACAACGAAATTAGCCTAAAAACATTGCCCACTGTGGCTTTAACTATTTACTCACAGACTGATGTGAAGACATGTACCATTGAAGAAAAATGACCTAAAGCGACAGGATTGATTTGTACATTTACACAGTTTTCATTGTTAATGCAGTTTATCATTAGTTTGCAAAGGAAGGTTGAAGCACTAGGAACACTAGGAATTCCTGATCATTGTGATTGGTTAGGCCAGACCAATGAATTCAGAATTAATATCTTGATATATATATATATATCAAATCTCAATATCAGTATCTATATATATCAAATATATCCACATACTCTATTGTCATAGTACATCAGATTTTTTTTTTTCCCACACGAGCACAAAGCATCTGGTCTCCTCAGGAACAAGGCTGTGATTATGTTAGCTGTGTCAGTGAGACCACTCACCACCAATGGCCAGCTGTCTTTCTCATATGGAGCAAAGAAAGAAGTCAGGAGATGACTCTTTTAGCACAAGAGCATAACTTATTACCTGCTCATACTGAAATTCACCTCTACCAAATGTTCACGGTGGCAGAGGGTCATAGTAACTTTGAGTGGGCGGAGCGAGATGACACCAGACCACCTTCCACAGATTAAGCCTGACCCAGCACACAGTGAGGAGGGCTCAACTTTGACCTCATAAACCAGCCGGCCTATTCATTAGTAACAGAAACATCTGCAACATGCTGGGGATGACCCCTCGGTAATGACAGGAGTTTTCACCAAATGAAATCAATAGTTTGCTGCCACTGAAGAATGGGGAGCAATGGAGGGTCTTCAAAGCCGTCAGAAGGAATGCCGGACATGTTCTTAAACAGGAACAGTGCTCATGTGAAATAAAAAGAGAAAATAAATCACTTTCTGGATACTTAGGCCCTCTCCTCTCTCTTTCTGTCATGTCTTCCATGATGTCAGTTTCATGGTTTTCTCTTTTTTTCAAAATAAGGTGCATAGCAAGGCTTTGCTTTTTTTTTTTTTTTGCGTTCAGCTCTAGCCCTCTAATACTATGCTTATCTGCTGCAGATGATTCACTGACTTCATGTATGATAGGTCATGTGATTCATGCTTTCATCCTTGTCAATAATATAACTACGGTAATTTCACGAATATAAGCCACACCATGTGTAAACCTCAGGTCAGTGTTTAATACAAACTAAAAAAAACAAAACCACAATCAGATCAGATCAAGTAGAATGATGAAAAGAAATGCAATCCTGCATATAGCCCTCACCTATGTATAAACCTCAGAGATGAAAATTTTTTACAAAATCAATGTATTAACCTCAGTTAATAATCAGGAAATTATGGTATCTGGGGCATCTGAGGTTTTTAAATTTTATCTGATGAAGAACAATTCAAGGTTATTACAATCTAACATGAACACTAATAAATGATCTACTAAAAGGTAATAATGCATACAGTTCCTAAAAACGGATAGTTCCGGTCCTTGATTATGATCACGTTCAGTGCCGTTGTATATTCCCCAATATTACGTGGCTGAGACCGCATTTCGCTCTATATTGCTGTGCCATTCAAAAGTCACATGCGTTACTTGGCAGCCATTCAGCTGAAGCAAATATATTTCTTGGAGGAGGATTGATATTTAGGAATGAATTGCTACATTTCTTTTTGCGTTGAATCCAAACTAATCCATTCAAGCACCTGTGGATGAAGAAATCAGCCTTTTCTCATGTCCAGACATGTCAGAGTTGTGCGTGAAGTTCTAAAAAGCAGTTTGATCCACTTGAGATTTAACACATAGTAACCTTTTGTCCTGGGAGGCTGCTTTCCCCGGCTCTGTACCGTAGTCCTTTACCTCAGAATTGTAGTGCCCCGGCCAAAAAAAGTTTGGAGGAGCCGCATCCAGTGAGGAATGATGCCAGAACAGATCAACATTAACTATGATCTTGAAGACTAAAGCCTGAGGAATATCATCCTCAGGCTTTTTTCAGCACTTTATCTATTTCAAAACTAATATTCAGACACTCTTTCTTTCCCTTTGAATACCTGGGACTATACCTTACTGCTCCCGCAGAACTTGTCAACGTTATTGACAGTAGGTCAGCACATATAAATCAAAATGTTTTCTTTCAAGCGGATGCTGTTGCTAGATGGGTCACACCAGTGGGCGAAGCGTTATCACAGAAACACTAACTCCCACTTCTAAAAGACACGAGAGTGGCAGTATGCAAGTTTTCACACAACAAGGGAAAAATCTTCAGCTGTCACAGGAAGAAAACATACTGTAAAGCATTCACAGAATTTTAGCATTGCCAAAGAATCAATGAACAAGCCTACACTTTTTACACACAATCACAATTCTTCTTATTCTTAACGCCATATGACAAAAAAAGCAGCACAGAAGCACAAGTGAGTCTAAAAAATGTCAAATCTCCCCAAGCAACCAACCCAGCCCAATGGCCTTATATACTGTATCCATCTGGCCTAACATGACATGTAATTTAAAAATTATTATTATTATTATTATTATTATTATTTATTTTTATTCATTTTCTGTCACAGGGCCTAACATTTCAGATCTACAAACATACACAAAGAAATATACAAATAATATCTACAACAGTTGGAGATGACAGTGATGGGGAATTGATTATAAAGAGGATTTATTTGAAAAGATAAGCACAGAAGTACCCAGTTTTTCTTTACTTTAAAAAAAATAAAATTAACTGAATGTGAGCAAGTTCTATGATGAAATATGAGTTAATTGAGTCATTCTATGCATGAACTGCGCTTTGAACTAGTCCTAGTGTGAACTTGTGCAACACTGATTTATGTAGGGCAGTTATGATGCAGAATGGTATGATATGAGAGTGGAGGCGGGCTAATGAGCTGAAGTAGTCTTTGTCAATGCTGAGTCATTACTGTATCCAACCTCTCCAGTCCCTGGGCCTCCATCACAGTATAGTGGACTGACTCAGCCTCTCAGGATTTCTATGGAGGGATGAATGAAGAGATGAGAGTGAGTCACACACAAACACAGAGAGAGAGAGAGAGAGAGAGAGAGAGAGAGAGGGAGGGAAAGAGTGAACATGTGCAGACAAAGGTTGTGGGAAAGTGTGGCCCAGTGTATCCTTAAGGGCATTTTAAAGCACATCCACCACCTGCCCCCTCCCCCAAGCATGCATATGCAAACACACAACCTGCATACTCTCTCTTTCATATCACACACACACACACACAGACACACACGAACACACACACGTGTGTGCTGACGAGCAGTTAGCAGTAATAACTCCAAAGGAAGATAAACTGTTAGAGTGCAGACAAACAAATGTTATGCCAAAATGCAAAACTTGCGGCTCTTTTACAAACCCTACTTGCAAGTGATTTATGGCAGGCTATTCTCATTCTGTTATACTTCAACCTTAGAAAGTGGAGCCTGATAAGAGGTCAGCCGCTGCCTGTGTGATTTATCACTGAGAAAGGCCAGGTCAGATAATCCCAGTCACTAATTCAAAGTGTTCTTCCGAGATTAGTGGCTTTCTAATAATACAGAGCATATAGGCCCTATACCCCAAAAGACTACTACTGGCATTCTCAACAGGCTCGTATGTTGTAAGAGTGAGTGATTTGCTTGAAGGTACTGACACTCAAGTACAACTGACCCTGTACTTTGCCATCAAAAGAGTAGGATATTACGGTATGTCAAACTGAATTATTCTGTGGAAGTTACGTCATCATATGCTTGTAACAGTAATATTCAGCAAAGGAATGGAACAATAAGCCCTTTTTTTTCCCAGAGGAACAGAAAAGAATTGTGTGAGTGACATACATCCACCAACAGGGGGCAGGCCTACTGTTCAGTATAATTCACCTTCTCTGAATTGGCCATTTGGTAAAGAAGGTTACACAAGCTTATCAGCACTGTGAACAAGAGTTGCTCTCTTTGTAAGGAGACATCTTACTTACTTTGCTGCCACAAAACTACATGCATTTCTGTTATTATTCAGATTAAATAAAATGATAAGATGTTGTTCCTTCACGTGGGGTACACTATGTATCTAAATCCAACTACATGGCTGCATGTCCTATATTTAATTTATGACAGGTATATCTGTATTCTGAGTTGATATAATTTATTGTAGGCAGAATTTTTAGGAACCACTAGGATTTTTCACAGATAACATCAGAGAGAGCCCATCAAATGCTCAGATCATAGATATCTACAGACTAACCCTAGACTTACAATTTTGTCAACTATCAGTTGTTCAGGGCTAGTCTCCCCTAGAGCAACTTAGGGTTAAGTGCCTTGCTTGAGGGCACAACAGTGCCACAACTTTTCAGGCAACTTGCACACTAGCCAGGTTCCTTAACCACTACGCTACCACCATCCCCACGATATCTACATATACAGTATTCCCCAAATAAAAGCTGCATCGTGTATAAACTGTAGGTGCTTTTAGGCAAAAAAATAAATAAATTATTGAATGCACCTGTCTATTACCCACAGTTCATTAAACACAAGCCAATATAATGAATCAGAATCAGATGATGGATGCATGAGATAGTATAATGCATTGATGATAAGGAAAAAAGATAATAAGAAAGACATGTATTCTCATGTACTGCCTTCCATGTCCCAGCCCCCCCATGTATCAAGCTCATAGATGAAGAAATATTGTTAAATCAATGTATTAATCTTTCCTTAATGATAGGGACATTACTGTGGTATTTAATCCTCTGCCTCATGACATTTGACAGCTTGTTAGTGGGCTTTGAATGCTTTCGCTCAAATCAGCTGATTCCTCATTCCAAGTAATCACAACAATTAATTCTTCCTTTGGGCTTACTAATTACTGACCTTTACGTATTGTTCCTGGGTAATTTATGTATGATTTATAGTTTGGGCACACCAGACCATTTTTAACATTGCTTAAATATTATGAATTGCCAAGGGCTAGGGATGGTAAAGGGTTGGAAAAACATTTCTGAAATCCAATCAAGATGGGGATTACTTTTTGGGTGGAGAGGTTTAGTAATATGTCTTAGAGTTGGTTGGGAAATTGTACCACAAGAATTTTGTGTATATACTGAGTGTGAGGAATATTCCGATGCTCTTCCAAGTGTTTTGCTGACGAAACACAATAGCAACAAATAGGGCATATTTTATTACTCTATTAGGTGCTGAAATGTTGTTTTGATAAGTCTGTGACACATGGTAATCTAGCATGTGACATTACCCTGAATCAGGTCTACTCTGTGAAATATCCCCAGTAGGCTACTGCAGAGGCTTCTTTGCGCTTTCGAGAAAGGACTGGAGTCATTAACATATTTTGTCCTATTTATGGACATGATTAAAACATAAAGATCATGTTGTATGATGTGAAGGCTAGATATTGTGGTGATGCCAAATCTCAATTATATACTTGACCGAAAAAAGGGTTTAGTTGAAAGTGCCTGTCAGTTTGTTGTGGCCATAGTAGTTAGTCAGGCTAGAACGAGTTTCAGCATTATGTTTCTACTTTCAGCATCCAGGCTTACAGCTACATGTAGCACTCCAGCCCTCCAGCAACTCCTGCCATTGTCTGAGAATGATGCCTTAATGACTACTTGTGGTGTGGGCTTGAAAAGAAGGGGAAAGGGAACACTGACACCATGTATGCTCATGGAGAGTTCACTTTTACTCCTTCAAGTGATACTTTAAAAGTATCTCTTTCAAGTGGTACCTCAAAAGTATGTCGCGAGAACACAGGTTAGCGCCTCTTGCTTCATTCTCTGCAACAGTGACACAGGTCCTTCATACTCACAGTAGTCATCTCACACATCAAGTAGCCTTTATGTTGCGGGCACTCTGCTGACCATGATTAATGATTAAAAGTACCTTTGAGGTCTAATTAAAGATATGACTGAGGTTGCTACATTTCCTCAGTGAGGAGATTCAAGGATTCAGGATTCAAGCCATGTTTACAGTCATGCAGTACAGTGACTTGACAGACAGTATGCTGGGCTAGATGAAAAATGGAGGTCCAGATGACAGAAATTAAGAAGTCTGTCTACAGGAGTACTACATGTAACTATGGCCACATATTTATTTAATAATAATACTTAAGTTGTTAAACATAATATCAAATCCTTTTAAAATATTATGCTATTTATTATTCTATCCAAATGTATGTGTTAGGCCTACTTCGCTTGTTAGAGAGTTTTAGAGTGTGGCAAAACTTTTTTTTTTTTTTGAGTAAACTCTGATTTACTGTCAGAGGTGGGGGCTCTTCATCAGCTCATAGTCCTTTTTTACTTTTTTTACATACCCAGTAAATCAGGCTTTCATCAAGGACGCAGGGCTCTTGCCCAATCCCCCACCAAAATGGTTATTTTTCTTGGGTGACCACACTGACTGATACAATAACAAATGAGTGAACAGGGAGAACAGCACTGGGCCTGGAGATGTCTCTCTTGCCAGTGTTAACAGAGGAGAGAGAGGGCACTTGAATGGAGAGATTAATTTTGTTGTGTTGTTTTTCTCCTTTTCTCTAATACTTCTAACATTTTGTTTCTAAAGTTGTATTACTTCATCATGAGGCGATGTGTCTGTATACATTTTCCTCTATGTTTTTTTTATCATGAAATTTGATAGCAGTCTGCAATTATCAATATTTTATAAACAATAAAGTTTGGTAGCAGTCTGCAATTATCAATATTCTTTGGACAATAAAGTATGTGTTTATAATACTATGTTCTAATGCTATGATCATGTAAAGTAGTACTATGATTGTGTATACTTCACAGTTCCACCAATCATAATTTTCACTTGACTGCATAGTGGTATCCACAGTTTCTATATGGGCAATAGTATACTGAGAGAAGGGAAAAGAGAAAAATTAGTGGACAGGCACCCTGAAAAATGCTAGGTGTTGTAGTGTAGATTAACTGACGTACAGTCAGGGGGGGTTGTGATATCTTACAGATCCATTGCCATCCCTACAGTATCACACTGAGTTCTCACTGACTCATTGAGTTCCCATCGCATTCGTTATTCTTAGAGAGTTTCTGTGTCTACATTCACCAGTCCCTCAGCAGAGAAGATATGAAACGTGATGACAAGTGAGAAGACTTCTTGTGTATCAGGATCCAGATATGATCACAGGGGTTACCACCTGCAACTCATGCCCATATTTGAGCACAGTCGCTCTGGCACATTCTAGAAAGATAACCTGGTAGGTCTGGGAAGCTAATGCACTCATTATCAGGGCTGATGATACCATGACTGAAGGGAAGACGTGGGAATACAACACATGTGAGAATACAACACTTCCCACACGCTATCTTGAGGAACTATGAGATAGATACATGTGGTAGTTGCAGTAGTTTGACACTATTTTAAACCAAACTATTAATTGATTAACATTAATGAATCTAACTGCAGCATTCCCAGGAGAAAAAGCTGTCTGAAAGAGTGAGGCTGAATGAGGGATGCGGCCTCACTATGTATATTCGAAGTGCAAGATATCTAAAAGATACATTGAGTGTTGACAGTTGTACCACACCAAAATGTGTCCTATTTATATGAAGGAGCCGTAGCCCAGTGGCAGCACTGGCTTCCAGCATCACACATGGCAGAGCACCCACAAGAACTCAGGTCTGAATCTGACCCAAGGGTCATTTCCTGAACGCACACTTCATCTTGATCCCTGTCCTCTCTTTACTGCCCTGTTTTCTACAGGCTAAAATGCACAGAAATATAACCTAAAAAAAGAGGTTTCCAATATTTTATCATGGCTGCTGCCAAATGTACCATGTGTAAAAAGTCCTGAACACTAGCAATAATCCAACTACGTGTGTTTATGATATCCAGTTTGGATCACCTCTGACACACAGAAACATACACTAATGCCTAAACCAACAGAACTAACAGTTCCACAATCACTGTAAAAAAAAAAGGGGGGGGGGGGGGGGGACTCGCTGTGCTGTGCTATTACTAATGTTTTTATATTGGCATATGTCCACGGTCAGTACGACACCCAGTGGAAGGGTTTGACAAGTTATGATACATGGTAACATTTTTTCCCTGCAAAGTCAATACTGTGTTTTATTTTCCCCACATATACTTTAGCGCCAGTGAAACTCTACCACAGTTTCAAAATAGGCTCTAGGCTTTTGTTCACGAAGGTCACTCTGTTTAAGCTATGGAATGTCTAGTTTCTACTAAGTACAGTAGGCTAGATTAGCCTTAGGCATAAGTATTAGTTGTATAGTGTAGTTATACTAGTTTACTATCCAAAGTAAGCCATACTAATAAGCTCTCCATGTCCCTCGCCAGTTTAGGGTTCATTTCATAGTTATCTTGTAGCTGTAAGCCTTATTACACAATTGTCTACCAATGTAAAAGTTAATTACTGGACAAGAGTGACTATCCTGAAGTTCTTCTGGGACTTTACGTCTACCGTGCACAGAGCCCATTGTAAACATACCTCTGCATTTTTCTTTGCAGAAAGGCCAACAAGTGCCTCTAAATTAGAAACTATTTTTAACACCCTTTTGTCTATGTGAGTGTGTCAACTTAGGAAAGTGGACTATCTTATCTCTTCCTTAGATCTTACCCTGCCTTCTTTTGATAACTAGAGAGAAGTTAATTGATGGCGTTACTGCAGACCAGATCAGCAATCTGTCCAATCTTGCCTGTGGGGATCACAACAGGAGTCTAAGGAGACCCTCTCTTTAGAAGTTTCTTTAGAGTCTCTTTAAAAGAGTTTGCTAGAGGGCTTTTCCTTTTTATTGCGTCAAGAGTCCTGGGGAAAAAGAGGGAAAGTTACATGTAAATGCTGGTAAAGAAGGAGATTTCACTCAGAGGAGTTTCAGCACATACACATTTGTAAGACAGACTTATGGATTGATATTGTAATTCCATCAGTCACAATAGTGACAGGAGAAAATGTCACTTACAAGGCCTCAAAAATTTTACTGAATCAGTCATCCACACATTTAGAGCAAAATGGAAACACTTAAGGGTTTGAATGAAATTTGTGCTGTATGAAATGTATAATGTAATTTTTCTTATAATGTTATTTGTCTTAAGTATATTAACTTTAATATTTGTAATAAAACCTGAGCCTGAAACATCTTATTAGCATTTACCAGTTGTGTATTACCTATACTGTGTATTTGTGTGTGTGTGTGTTTCGTGTAGCTATGTTCCAAACTCACACACCGAGAAAGAATCAAAGGGAGAGAGTGGAGAAAGGCTAACCTGACCTCTAATGCAAACAGATGTAGTTGCTACATAAAAGTAAGCGGAGCGTCATCCCTGGTGCTTCCAAACAGATGTAGCCGCAACATAAAACCCACAAAACAGAGACAAGAGTCATCCCTGGAGCCTCTCTGCCACTGTTCACCCAGTGGAGTCATGCCGCGATTCTCCCTTTGAAGAGGCCCGTTTGCACCCGAGGGCACTCCAGTCACTGCCGCTGCCGTGTCTTCAGCCACCAACATGATGAGCCTAACAAGCCTTTCCCATGCGGCCACAGAGAGGGAATGGGCAGGCCTGAGTCAGCATGGAAGGGTCTAGATCTATGGCCAACTGGTAGTACAAGGGCAAGAGGAGAAATTACAGAAAAAAATAAATCTCTGGGCAACTTCAAAGCTATCAGGCAATGGGGGTGAGTTCAAAAGACGCCCTCTAAGGTCAAGATGTGTCTGAACCATTTTCCCTAAAGGGAGTGCTCTTCTTCCAGGTTATCTAGTGGACAAGGCTTAAAAGCTTCATGGTAAAAAAAAAAACAGTAGGGGCATTTTTGATGTCTTTGGGAAGTTGGTTCCAAAGTTGAACTGCATAGCAGCTTTCAGCAGCTTCACCACACTTTGTTTTGACAGCAGGTTTTACCAACAAACTCTTCTCCTGTGACCTGAGAGACCTAAGTGGTGTGTATTGCTGAAACATATCAGATAAGTAATTAGGTCCTGTCCCATTAAGTGATTTAAACACAAGCAGCAATGCTTTAAAATCAGTTCTGTAACTTACAGGAAGCCAATGCAGGGACTTTAAAATTGTAGTATTGTGGTCAGTTCTTTTTGTTCTTGTAAGAACCCTAGCAGCTGCATTTTGGATCAGCTGAAGATGTTTATAGTCTTTTTAGGAAGACCTGTGAAAAGAGCATTGCTGTAATCAACCCTACTGGAGATAAGTTTTTCTAAGTCCTTTTTTGGCATTAGACCTCTTAGTTTGGGAATGATGTTTAGGTGATAAAATGTTGACATAGAGATTGCTGTCATGTGACTGTTGAAGTTTAACATAACATACACAAGTATTGGAGCTTGCCACTGTGTGATAATAATATATACCCATTAAAATTCATATACCAAATCCAAAAATTGATTCAAATCATTAGAATAGGCTAGCATGAATGTCATAATGTGCCAATGCTTGGTCAAAGATATTGATCTGTGTGGAGATGCACTCCTCCCCCACACTCTCACACTCTGTCACTCATATCAGCATTGTCAGCACCTTTGAAACTATGAGCAATAACAGAAACCATGACACACATTTTGAGCTCTCTGTAGTGCAAAGCCTTCCAAAGTAGCTCAGACAATAAATCTGGGGCGTAGCTTATGCCTTTGCATGCTTGAGAAGGCACAAAGCCACAGCCTGCATTTTCAGTAGGGAAATCCCCGTCTGTGCCACTGAAATCTGACTTGAATTAGCAGATTGATTAAAATTCGGCCTTAACAAAATAAAAATAAATAAATAAAACTATGAAAAAAAAGAAGACGTCAGTGTGGCCAGACTTGTCTTCCTGTGGGGAAATTAATTATAATGTGACAAGGGCAGTGTTGCCTTACAGTTATGTCAAAACATGTATTGTGATATATATGTAATGGCAGAGTATCAAATTAAGATATCTAACCATGAGGACAATGCATTTTAGACATGACTGTTTAAGTGTTTAAAACTTACAATAATGTCACATTGAGCCTCTTCACATAGATTTAATGAGGCTATAGATAGAGGCTTATAAATTATTTCCCTTCTTTTTAAAATTTTAACATTTCAGAAACCCATTCCATTAGGACCACACATTTTCAACATTTAAACATTACAGTGCAACATTTGCTTCCTCGATCTGTGTATTTAAAAAAAAAATGTAACTGTGATATATTTAATTAGCCAGTTGGATAAGATAAATTATATGCATTTTGTATCTTTAATTAAAATATTCTGAAGGCCTTGACCCATGTTCAACTCATCCTAAACATCCTTGCATAATGTACAATAATGTACAGATGTCTCACTGCTCCCTGTAGGCTGCAGACAGTTGGGAAACACCCCATCAATTTTTACTGCTCCCCCTGGTGTCTCTGTAATCTGCCTTAATCACCATCAAACACACAATCATCTCATTACACTCAGCAGACCGTAGAGCAGCCATACATCCAGATGCTAAGCTCCAAGCTCTGACTGGAGGAGAGTCTCTGTTCATACACCAGCCTCAAAAGGCTCCCTCTACACAAATCACAAGTGTACCAAGCTGAACTTATGGGACATAATAGGACATAATAAGGCTTTTGAGCTGGCCGTGGCATCAGATTTCATAAATATTTATCTGCAGTACAGCCAAACGTGATGACAGAGGTGATCAGCCTGGCCCTCTGAGGATTCAGAAGGGGTTCAGAGGACCAACAATGAACTGGTCATTTTAAAAGGGAGACTTTGAAGCGGTCAGAGAGCTGTGCTTTGGGAGGGGCATGGTGTGAGGAGGACCAAGCCTCACTGAATAGATGGGCTAATTGGAAGAGCCTGTGTTGTGATAACCTCGACACATGCCTCAGAAAGACCCAACATTCTTGAAACTCCAGATAAAACAGAAACCGATCCTAGACTGAGCGTGTCTCTGGCGTGCTCGGAAGTGTGTCAGCACGGCGACAGTAATTGCACCACTGTAACAGCAGGACTAGGTGCTAATGAGGACTTCGTGGGACAGGAGCACCTGTCACATGAGTGTCACACCTCCGCTCAGAAGCTTTCCAGCTGCTCACCGGAATATCACAATAAACACACTTCCTGTCAACAACAACCAATTCTAAGTAGTAAAATCAGTACATTCTTCTCTAACCATGATGTTATCTTCTCACCTGTTCCATTTTGGACAGGGTAATAAAGCATAGTATTGCATTTCATGTAGGATAAGTTATATATGCTATAGGTTGCGTAATTATATATCCATTAAGAAATTGTAGCTACTGTAAATCTGATTCAGTCTTTCATTTAATAAAATGATCTTGAAAGGCAATGCATTATGAAGGTTATTTTAATACAGATTACAGAATTATACTGACAAGGTAAAGGAAATGAGCTAATCTGAAAGATTTACTACCCTTTCTGCAATATGTCTTCCAAGAATGTGTTATAGTTTCAGGGGACAAAACCCATCCAGCAGGCCTGTGGCCAAGCATGGGCTGTGGCTGCAAGAGTGCCACTGGACTACTAATGGATCAAGGGATTTCTCTCCTGCTGGTGTTCCCTCTTTTGTCAGTTGTTCCATAGAAACCACTGTAAATAACACAGAACTAATCGCCAGATTTGTAGCACAAAGCACATAAGATCACTTAGGATGCACTCCACAGACATAAAACTCTCTCTCTCTCTCTCTCTCTCTCTCTCTCTCTCTATGTAGCTCTCTTTCCCCTCTTCAAGAGCCCTTTTATCTTTACTTTATGACTTTTTCAGATGATACTGCAGGCTTTTTGGCGTGCCCAAGCATGTAGACAACTGAGCTTTGGGCTGTTTTTTGGACGATGGGAAGCGGCTACAATTCACCATGTCCTTACAGTGCCCTTATCCTTACTCACTTTAATAAGCACTGTCCCACTCTGACTATACTCATCTGCAAATGGAGGATGACTACAGTCCAAGTGCTCTCTCATACAACTCAAAACAATAGGCTCGTTTTGTTGTGCGGATATTGATAAATGGATCTCATTATCCTGGCATAGTGGAGAGAGCCTTTGATTGTAAGTTTGAAGCAGATTGTGTTGATACAACATGTATAATTTCCTCTGAATCTCATCAATCATTGTTTGATATATTAATACTGGATAATAAATGGATTAAATGATGGTGGGTCATTTTGACATGATAAACTATTGGAATAAAAAAACGTGAGCAGGATGAAAAATGGTTTGAAGCTGAACCAATCGCCAAGATTAATGAGTATTAAAGTAAGCCTTGTTGATATTTATATGTATAAATAGCCCTATACTCATCCATATATATCCTAGTCTGCTATATGTACACATCTGTGAGTGTGTGTGTGTGTTCCACCAGTGTTGTGTGCTGGACGCGGTGAGCATGTGTGAGTGTGCTCTACGCGCGATGCATGAGGAACGTGCTGAACGTTTCAAATGCGTATGATTCACTGACAAAACATAAGCGTCGCCCCTTAAATGATATACGGGACATAGTCATAGCTACCATTGAGGACACCAAGCTCATTTCTAGAGTTGATGAGATTTATTACCCCTGTATCAAATCTACTGTCTTTCATAACTTCTCAAAACGAGAATGTTTGACAAAAATTAAGGAATGGCCGCTACTACTCAAAACAACTCAAAACAAGAGCTACTCAAAACAAGAGCATCTATGTTGGCAAAAAATCTAAATATAGATATATAAGGGCGCTTTGAACACACAATATATCACCGCTACAATGGATACAATGGCTTTTCTGCTAGAGTGAGATGGTAAACTGCAAAGATAGCCTAAAAACTTCAGCTGTCAGATCTGCAGATACTGTCTCCACAAATCTCAGCCTCTCCCGAAAATTTCTTTTGCGAGTGGGAGAGGCATAGAGGGCTAGAGAGAATGACAGGGAGAGCAATATTTACTGGACTGTTTCATATTTTGTGCAGACGTGCCTTCACAGTAGACCTCTATCTCGCTCACTAGGCTGTTAATCAGTAAATGAAAGTTTCTTGCATTATTTTGGCCATGAATAAAACTTGCACTATATTACATTTGTCCTAGACTAAAATGCAGTATGTTGGACATTAATATTTGATTATAGGCCTGCACTTTGCCCTATAACTGTGTGTAGGCTACAAAATATTTATATTTATTGAAATTAAGTTAAGGGTATGCCAACCTAACTATTGATATTAGGCCTATGATGATTTGTTAAGTAATTTGATGATGGATTTAATATCCTTTTTTTTGTAAAATAACAGCTACAAGGGATCGGTAAACCTCTTTGGCCATTACAAAATAATAAACATGAAAAAGAAACAATCAGTTGAGAATAGTCAGGAGAAGAGAGGGAGATTACAGGAATAACCTTTACAAGTGACCCCTGCCAACTAGTACATGTGCACACACATCAAAACACACTAAGTAGATTTCAGACTCAAAATCATGATCTACCATTGAGTGACTTGTGAAAATTACCACATTTTTGTGTCTGATAGTCAATAGCCTGACACACACTCACACACACAGTCAGGGGTCAGGTTTCAAACCCCCAAGGTTAGGGTACAGGTCTCATACAAACTCTCTCATGGCACAATTTGCACATCATTACAATTTTGGCATGGAAGAAATCTTTGCAATTTTTGACCTCAGTATTTGATAAATCCTGGCTATAGCCCTGATACGGGGCAAGGAGCAGTCTTCATCCAATACCAAACAGATAAGAGTGATGTGGTCACCTCATGCCTACAATTAATCCATTGAGAATTTTACATTATGTTGTTGTTACTGGAAAAATGTTTTTAGCCATGGCTTTTGTCTCCTCTTGTTAAAGTAATGTCCTTGACCATGGCTTGTAATATCAGTCACTCCTCACCTATGTCATATTGCAGTTGCATTGGAAACCACTGTAAATAAAACAGAAATAATCGCCAGATTAGCACATAAGATCACTTGGGATGCACTCCACAGACATAAAACTCTCTCGCTCTCCCTCTCTCTTTCTCTCTCACTGCACTGTCTGTGGAGGCTAAATGAATTCTCTTGACTTAAGTACAAGGTTACACTATGGTCTTACCAAAAACTGCACTCTCTCTCTCTCTTTCTCAATTCAATTCAATTCAGTTTTATTTATACAGCGCCTTTTACAATAGTATTGTCTCGTGGAGCTTCACAGAAGGAGCACCCAAGAGCAACAGGGGCAAGGAAAAACTCCCTTATGTTTGGTTAATCTAGGAAGAAACCGTGGGCAGATCCACAACTCAAGGGGCTAACCCAACTGCCAGGGGTTATGCAGAAAAATTACAATCAGTAGTAACCATGACAGACTATAAGTTGCCTATGGTTTTAGCTAAGGTTCATAATAGTTCATAATAGAGTATTATCCCACTTTTACATTACATGGTAGTCAGTCTATAGGTGGTTATCAGGAATTATGGCTGGACAATGTAGCAGCACCCAAACTCAAAGGAGTGAGATGGGTCATGGCGGTAACAGTAAGGGTCCATTTGACAGCGCCATTGTGAGGGGGGGTCAATCACAAAGCCTCAAGGAAGGGGAGTCAGGCCTAGCATCTGCGTCCAGAAGGTCCTCTGTGATGGGGAGTGACTGACATGGGCCTCCCGTAGTGTTGGTTGTAGTCCACTCAGGAGGGGAGGGTGAGAAGAGTCCGCCGGAATAAGGCAGGGATGACACTCAGCAAAGATAATTGTGGACAGAGGAATATAGTGAATTAGGCCAGGCTCACACATCAGAAAGCAAATGTGTAATTTGATAATATTATAATATATATATATATATATATATATATATATATTGAGAGAGAGCTGAAAGAGAGAGAGAGAGAGAGTTGTACGGCATGACACATGAAGGTTGTGTGGCAGCACTAGGCTATAGCAGCATAACTAAGGTATGATGCATGGCAACCCAGCACCACTGCAGGGATGGTCAGTGGCCGCCACGCCTTGCAACAGGGGGCAACAGCAGAGGCAGTCCCTCCCAAAAGACCCATGAGAAGTGATGATTTGTCATGCACCATCCCTAACTATGGGAAACAGTAAAAAGGAAGGTTTTAAGTCTAGACTTAAAGGTTTTGAGAGTGTCCGCTTGTCGAATGTGGGGGGGGGGGGATTATTCCACAGGAGGGGTGCATGGTAACAAAAGGCTCTTCCTCCTATCGTAGATTTTGATATTCTTGGGATTACAAGGAGACCAGCATTTTGGGATCTTAGGGTTCTAGGAGGGTGGTAAGGGACAAGTAAGTCTTTAATATATGTTGGTGCATCGCCCTTGAGGGCTTTGTAGGTTAGGAGGAGTATTTTAAATTCAATTCGACTTTTAATAGGGAGCCAATGTAGGGAAGCAAGGATAGGAGAGATATGTTCATATTTTTTAGTCCTGGTGAGTGTTCGGGCCGCAGCATTTTGTATTAGTTGTAGGTTTTTGATGCAAGTATTACTACACCCAGAGAACAGAGCATTGCAATAATCGAGCCTGGAAGTAATAAATGCGTGTATTAATTTTTCAGCATTCTCAAAGGATAGGAACTTTCTAACCTTTCTAGCAATATTTCGTGGGTGGAAAAAAGATGTTTTTGAAATGTGTTTTACATGACTATTTAGAGAGAGGTCCTGGTCAATTATTACCCCGAGGTCTTTAACTTTTGCGTTACATGACAGTGACAGGCCACTAAGTAAGTTTTGGTGATGGGGTAGAGTGTTAGTCAGCTGTTTAGGGACAATTATCATAACTTCAGTTTTATCAGAATGAGCCTTGGGGTACACCAAACTTTACTTTGGTATGGGTTGATGACTCATTATGAGCGTGTACAAACTGGTAGCAACCAGAGAGGTATGATTTGAACCAGGCTAATGCAGTGACTTTGATGCCTATCATGTGTTCAAGCCTGTATAGTAGGATACCATGGTCAATAGTGTCAAAGGCAGCACTGATCCAATAGTATTTATATTGATATATATCCATTATCAGATGCGATAAGGAGGTCATAGAAGACTTTAACTAGGGTTGATTCTGTGCTATGATTAGTTCTAAAGCCTGACTGGAAGGGTTCCTGGATATTATTGTCATTTAAGAAGCTACAGATTTGCTTGGGGGTTTTTTCAAGTATTTTTGAAACAAATGGGAGGTTAGATATGGGTCTGTAATTAGCAAGGACATCAGGATCAAGGTTTGTTTTTTAATTGATGGTTTAATAACAGATGTCTTGAAAGATTTTGGGACATGCCCAGCTATGAGTGAGTCATTTATAATTTTAAGAATCGTCTCAGCCAATAGAGGGAGAGCTGCCTTAAGAAGATCAGTTGGGATAGGGTCCAATAAGCATGTTGAGGCTTTAGCTGAAGAGATCAAAGACGTAATTTCTGATATATTGGTGGGTGTGAATGAATCAAGGTATGCTACAGGTTGACTAGAGCTAGCTGTAACCATTACATGTGGTCCAACTAGATTTGAGGTTACAAGGGAGTTGTTTATTTTAAGTCTAATAGATTCAATTTTGTCATTAAAATTCACTCTCAAAATCTCACTCTCTCCTTCTCTCTTTCTCTCTCTCTGATTTCTCTGTGGAGGCTAAATGAATTCTCTTGACTCAAGTACGAGGTTACGCTATGGTTTTACCAAAAACAATGATCGTCATCTATCCGAGGAAGTCCTTTTTAATTTCCAAAAGTAATTGCCGCCACAAGCACTGCTATTAATTTTCAGAAGCATGCCTCATGAATGACATTGGGATGGAAATGATAAACAGTTGCCATCCTCATCAGCCTAGGCTAAAATGTTCCCTCTAATCATCTCAGCTGCTAGACGTCAGTTTACACACATTGACATCACAGCTCTTTGTTATTGTTTGCCTCAACAAACCTCACAGGCAATCCAATGCAGGATGCTGTGTGGCCATTGGACATTTTATTAACATTCACACTTCTCATTAATTGCCAAAAATATCTACGTCCATTGGCTGCAGCTGGTTGTGCACATAATAATGCCTTCTTTCATTGTAACATCCTCAATTTATGTTTATAATAAACATTTAAAATTCAACATTTTAAATGATGGTTATGACACAACTGTGATGTTAAAAGACGTAAATTTTCTTAAGCAAGTGTTGAAATCCATTCCCAAATGTGTAATAACTGTGCGCTCCCTCATCTGCTTGTCTTTGGATTGTGAGAAGGACAATAGCACCCCTGTTTCCTCTTGGCCCTCTCTTACATGACTCAGACACTCAGGAGGAGTAAGAAGGAAAATGGACATTGATTTGGACGCACTTTGGTAAAAGGCACGCCTATGATGCAGTGCTGAGCGTTATGCAATCCATCACTCATGTATGCATTTAGCGTTAGCAGACTCAGCTGACTGTGAGTCAGAACCACAGGAGTGCAACAGTGAGAGACTTGCCATAAACAGAGTGCCTCCGTCATGACAGGCCAGTTTGCTCTCATGCATGCCTCCCGTTGTGAAAGCAGTATTTTAAACAAGACCCAGAGAGGATGAGAGAAAGGGTGCTGAGGGAGAGGGGTGGAGAGGCGGCACTTTTAATTTCAAGCAGTCTCTGAAATGGAACAACATACAGTCTAATGTTACAAGAACTTGCATGGTGTTGTATCCATTACATAGATTTCAGGCAGCTCTACACATCCTCAAGACACAGTTTTTCAGATCATCTAATCCCACTACTGCCGATATTATTTTTTAACCTCATAACCAACCTCAAAGTCCATATCTCAATCCTACAGCAACAAGGTTGTGTAAATGTATGCTACGTGGACCCGTAATTGACTCCCAAGGTATATTGTTCAAAAGCAGCCATACAGGTGAGCGTATACCCTGGGAATGACTGATGCCCTTTCATCCCATTCCCTGACTGCAGACCATATTTACTTTTGTCCCTCCACAGGGGATCACACACTATTTAACTGCACATCCTGCACAGAAGTTGGGCCGATCCTTTCAATCTACTGAACTGTTCTGATTGGATCATTTCTCTGTTCTACCCATGTGACATTGTTCCTGCCTCAAGCTTGGGGACATGATAACCAGTGCCATATGTGGCCAAATCCTCCCCATGTGTTGAGAGGAAAGAATAAAAGAAAGAAAAAAAAGAAAGAAAAAAGAAAGAAGGGGCGCAAGGAAGGTAAGGAGCACTGAACATTAAGCAGAGCTCATCTGCAATGTTTCTCATCAGACCTCCTGAGACAATATTTATGATAATACCAGTTATTATCTGTTTCATGGTGAAACTATATGTACAGTGTAAAAATGAGGATCCACACCTAAACACCATATCTGGCGCTTGTGTAAACCTTCATCATTTGATATAAAGTCAACGGATGCCTTGATGGACTGGGCCTCATTTAGTTTGAAGTTCCGAGTCTTCTACCCATGAGTTTGAGGCGACAGCTGCATAGCAAATCATAGAGATAGTGAACTGACCACAGGGCAGCAATGGTTGAATGTCCAGACCACCCAACAGCACATGGATTCTAGTATAAGAGGTTTATATAAGAGTCAAGGCTTGGTCTCATGCGTCACTATTAAAACCAGTAGCAGCCAACTCTATGTCTGAATGTTTACAGAAATGAGCCAAGGACAAGAACTATGCACGTTATGATGAAAGGTAAAAATTCGACAAACCACATGATCCAGTCTGTCTGCCAGCCAGTCGGTGATACAGCCATCACAACAAGAAACGCTATAGGTGTAAAGGGCCATCCTCCTTTTAGTTTTGTCACAGTCCAGAGAGAATATGATGAGCAACTATTAGCCAATCTTCACAGTTATAGCAGAATAAAAATAGAATTTAGCATTTTGTGTGTCTAAAACACAGGCATGACACTGCAGCTAAATGAACTCATTGGTTAGTTAGCAACACATAGCATACTAAGACTGACACATGGTAGTGGACAAAAAATTTATGTATAAATGTGAAAACACTTATTTTATGGACCATCATGAAAAAAAAAAAATTGCTTAACTTGTTGCATGTAGCATATTGCATGTTTTGTAGAAAATATCTGTGGTCCATCCTATTTTTAAAAAACATGTTCAAATCAAATTTTGAAGCACCCTCTGTGACGTACATAAACATAAAAACAATGCAATAAAAATCAACACAGTACATAAAGAGAGGCTAATAAATAAATCAATGAACAAGGAAATGGTGGCAATAAAAAAACAAAGACAGATGGGGTATTTTTCAGGATGACACAACACTGAGTCTGGAGTTCTCATGTCCTGTTCGGGTGATTCATTGTTGACATGTGCTTATGTTATGAGTAGAACCCCACTAAATGGATAATTGAATTTGTTTACTTGAGAAGCATATTATTCCTTTTATTCGACAGACAAATTTTGTGCAGCGGAACACATGAATGAATTGTGTGGCCATTGCTGACGTACATTGCATTAAAACTGATCATGTTCAAAGACCAAGACCATATTGTTCAGAAATGAATTGTGTGCCAGATGTTATCGTACATGACAAATAATGGTTTGAATAAACATGGATACATCATTCCTTAGAACGTTTCATGAATCACGTTCCCACCTGTCCATAGATTTCTCAAGCAAGCCAGTTAGAATAAGGTAATTCCAGCCTGATAGCAGACATCTGCAGACATGCCCAAGAAAATCTCTTTTCTTTTTCTCACATCTGTGACTACTGCTGCCATAGTGAATGATAGAAGATACGTGTGAGAAAGCCAGTGAGTAATCCCAGGCTACAATGAGGACCCACCCTGACACTTCCTATCTGTGGCCTTGGGTGTCTCTCAGACATGAACAACCTGTTGGTGCTATGGCCAGAAACCCAGCCAACTATCCAGCCCCGGCCCTCTCCTCCTGTGCAATTACATGCAGTGAGACATGTTCTCATTTAGGCACTTCTTCTGAAAGCACGGCCACTCAGCTGAAGAGGTGCATGTGTCCTTTTGATAGATTCTGGGCTGTTTGTCAAGAGAGCACATTAAATCATCAATGAGCCCTTGTGTTTATGAGTGCTGCCATAATCTGGCCACCATCAGACACAGAGCAAAAAGGCTAGCAAACAATTCAATAAAAGATAAAAAAACAAAGAAGAGGTGTAGGCCAAGCATGACACAATAGATGAAAAGATAAGCATGTGTATTCATGGATATGTGATATTAAGACACACAGACACGTGTAGCTGGATATTTATAAAAGTGTATACTCTTTATGCGGTTGTGCATAAAATGGAGATTTCAGTCACTGAAACTGGCTACTTTTTAAAACTCTGGCTAAAGAGGAGATTTCTATAAACTCCAGCTTTGGTGACTAGGAGTGGACAGAGAAAACAGAGTTTATGCATTGTGATATGACAGTTGGCTACCTATTTGTTTGACATGTGGTTGACAGCCTTCCCAGATCTTTTTGAGCATTGCATGGATGGAATTATTTTTAAATGTGGAGGAGGAAAATATATCCGTTTTCACAAATACCCAACTAAGTGTGTACAAGGCCAAGATCACACTTAGTATCTTTATTCAAGCAAATCTAATTCATACCTAAATTCTAATTCTGTATACTTATTCTCACTGTGTTCTCCATTACATCTCTTTATTGAGCAGCATCCCACTCTGTATTTTCATTTGTTTGTTGATTGACTGACTGGCGGACAGACTGATTGATTGATTGATTGATGTGTTGGTTGGATGGTTGGTTGACACCAGAGACGCAGACCTGGCCTTTTTTGGGAATTGAGGGGGTAGGAGTCATTTTCGCCCTGATGACAGTGATATAAATTGCTCTTTTCAAGGACCAAAAGAAGGTTCATACAAGCTTTGGAAAAAAAACAGATATGCTAGGTAGGGACTCCACATAAAGTCCCCAAGACACAAGTGCCCTCTATGAATCCTTATGGTGGTTCATGATGCCCTCTACTGTCCAACAGGAAAAATAGCTGCGCAGGGCAAGACTTGGCACTGAATCCTTTGTCAAATGACCCAGTTTAGGAAAGTTTTCAAAACACTAAAATGATTACAAATAATCCACTGATGAAGACAGCAGCTTATTCTATCAAAGAATGTTCTAATAAGGCTAGAGAAGGCCTGCACACTCTGATAAGTTCTACTGCAGGTGCAGCTATTCCACACTGGATACAATTTCAATAAAAGAAAACGAAAGGTGTAACACTGTTTACTTGACGTACAAACCCTTTCATTAACATACTGACATATTGGTCTGTCAGACACTGAGCACGTGTTCATACAAAGGTTTGTGCATCAAGTAAGCATTGTTGTGCATTTCATTTCTCTTTATTTTTCCATTTATTTGTTTATTTAATTATTTATTTATTTAAGGTTGTTCAAATAACTCTGAGAAAAATATGATACAGAAGATACATCCTGGTGAGTTCCATTGTTATTACACCAGAGCAAAAAGCAAGGCTGATCCAAAAAGGCAATTAGCTCATCTCCGCTGGAAAGTTGCATTAACAATGTTAATGGTTTTTTAATAGTCTGTAATCTCAGTAATTTTGTTTTCATTAACCTCTGTTTACTTTTCCAATTAAAGAGTTCTCTGTTACATCTACCAAACACTTTGCCAGCTTTGGATCAACTGAAAACATGGACTGAAATAATACAGCTTGGGATCATTTTGCCTTGGCCAGACATTTGTGAGTTTTGTGCGGCCTCAACCAGAATCCAGCCAATCCAACTAAATCTACTCATTTGTGAACAACTGCAAATAAACTGCTTCTGGTGATGACTGGTTTATTAGCATGTTTTCACTGAAAACCAAGCGTCAAATTGATTGAGTGTGATGTGTTTTAAGATTTAGTTGTTCTGGAAGAGGTTTTAACAGCACTGTGTAAGTAAACCTGGCATCAGGGCAAAAGGCCAGATCTTTCAGTGTCTAAGATCTCTCACAGACTAAATGTGAAAATTGCCAACTAGACCATTCTCTTGTCTAACAGCAATATCACCTGGTTGTCATAAGCAAATTATGCACTATAGCAGACAAGGTTATAAAACAGTCGAAAAGTAAACTTTAGGCTTCCTCTCATGCCAATCTCATAATGATTAGGAAAGGCTGCAAAAGTTCAAAGTGTGTGTTTGACCACATGGTAATCCACTGTATTGAGGAGAGTACTGAAATTTGAATAATAAAAATCAGAGAAACCAAGGTTACTGATAGGGGTTTAAGAAAGCTAAAGGCAATTAAAACGGCCCTGCACTAACATGTGGTCTCTGAATAATAATAATCATCATCATCATCATCTTGCCATCATCAGGAGCAGAAAATATAAAAAGCAAAGATAATTTGCTAACACTTTCTATGAACCCAGTAGGCTAATAATAAAGAATTATAAATGCTTTCATAAAGAATTATAATGCCATTCATAACACCTTATAACTAATGACAGTAGTAATTAGAACTGTTTATACATTGTCATGACTGTACTCATAAGGCATTATAATGTTATCATATAAGCCTTTATAACTTGAAGTGTCACAAAGCATTATAAAGCTTCTTTGGATACATACGACTTTACTTATTGTTTGTAAGAGTGCCATATTGATATTCATGACAAATGAAAGTGAAGTGAAGTGTTTATCTTACTTTACTCTGAGTATGCACTGAGCTCTTGTAACACTTGGCATGCGCAACTGGGCATATAAAAGGACAATTAACAAATTGAAGCCTTATAATGATTTGTGACACAACAGGTTGTAAAGGCTTATAAGATAATATTATAATGCCTCATAAGTACAGTCATTAGAATGTATATACATGACTAATGACATTGGTGATAAGACTTTATGAATGTGCATTATTTATGAATGTGTTTATAATGTTTTATGAATACTGGCTTCATAGAAAGTGTTCCTGTGAATTACTTATCTTGTCTATTCATGCCATTTCATTTCCTAAACCATGATATATAGCATGATCATTCAAGACATGTCAATAAATTGCATGTGCTCTCTCCCCCTCTCTCTCTCTGTCTCTGTCTCTCTCTCTCTCTCTCTCTCTCTCTCTATGATGTGCTGATGACAGAATGCTAGAACCTCTGTAAAGTCTTAATTTCTATCCCCACCTAGTGGACATGCAAAGCTTGTTCATACTTCTTTACTGTTGTGTTGCTAATCATTTGAACTATCAACTTCTGAAATTGCACAATGGGAGCAAAAGTCTTGCTGCAGATTAAGAGGATAGATGTCACTCACAAATGACTTGATTTTTTCGTGCTGTGACCCCTGTTTCCACACATTAATCAAGGATAATTTATTCACTAAATCGCTGTTGTTGTTTTATTCTTAAAACAAAAACATATCATAAAATATCATAGTGTGCACCATGTCTGGATCCTATTGGTCCTGCAGTATTGGACTTATTTTCAGATAATGTCCAGAAAACATTAAATCATCCTTTGCATAAAAGATTCTCAACAGATCCTTACAACACACCGAATTTAAAGGACAAAGGTCAATTATTATCATTTAGATGTCAAGTAATTACAGACTGACTGAAACTGACTTTCTGTTACTATTTCAAGTCACTTTCAGATGCTATAAAATACATGCCACATATCAACACTAAGCAGCTCTCACATTCTAAAGCACATTTTTAAATACAGCGTATGGAGTAGCGTATGGAGCAGTAAATTCTACTAAAGATGGCAACAACATACTGAATCTTGCTCCTGTTTTTAAGTCATCCAGGGAAATTATATGAATGACTCTAATGTGCTCTCACATCCCATAGAAAAATATGTGATGTTGCCCCTCTAAGCAGGACCACTGTCAGCCTAGTTGAACCATTTGGGCCTAATCAAATGTTTTACAAAAGTTTATGTGCTTCTTTAGGTCCTGACCAAGATCACGTTTTGGTTTAGATGACTTATTGGTTGTCCATGGTTAACAGTCCCCGGGTTTGCCAGTATCGGTTCCCCTGTCATAACTCCCTCACAACACAAGCCATCTGGTCAGCATGGCGAACTGACAACTGTGTTCTGTTCCTCTAGCTTTTTCTTATTCCCCGCAGACAGAATAGAGCAACACATTTGCCCCCTTTGGCCAGTAAAGCAAGCAGTCTGTCCCTGCTATCATCTTACACTGAAAATTAAAAGGTTTTTTTTTTCCCTCGACATGGCTGTTAAAAGAGATACCTACAGAGACACAAAACACACTCGGCTACAAAAAACAAACACATGCACATTATTTAAGACTTTAGATGCCAATGTGTATTCTCAGTCTTCCTTCTTTCATTCTGTATCTTTGTTGTGCTCGACTTCAGTTTAGATGGAATTAAAACCAACAAGCAACTGGCAGCTCTATCCATACACTGGGCACACAGTACAGGATTGCATGGGGGGAAAAAGGCCCTGCTCGTTATCATACTAATGAAACGACAGGTCTCAACCACCAGGCAACCATATGCACCGTGAAACTGGAGCCAGAACTGGGGTGAGGTTGGGAGGGGAGTGGGGGTAGGGGGGGTTGCCATACCATCCAATTGCTCCCACGTCTCGTGTCCTCAGACAGTCATCCAGGCTCTCAGCTGCCCTCTAGAGGTCAATGTGCCCAGAGAAGACTAAGATGGCCACTGCCATCTAGCCTAAACACAGGACGGAAATAGGATTGGTGTGTTGAGGCTGGGGGGTGGTGGTGTTAGATTATTCATTGACTCCAAATGGGACTAGTCCAGACACTACAGCCATGTGATGCCTGCTATGCAAGAATGTCAGATTCAGGAATATCTAGCATGCAAGACTATGCATTTCAACACAGCTGAAAAATATATTCAGTATTAACATCAGGAAAATTTGGTCTAATAGTGTTGAGAAGTTGGAAAAATGTGCAGATGGACAGGCAAGAGAAGGCACTCACCACTGGCCAGGTCTTACCCTGATACAAAGGTTTCAGGCCAGATCAGTGCCAGATGAGGGCCATTTCCAGACTTAAAGTAGCAGCTTTCTGGTCTGTCCATCTGTGTGAAAGAAAAAATGTGTACCAGGTTATCAACCCCACAAGGTTACAACACAACTAGAGCAAACACAGATTTTGATTTTGTACAGATTCATCTGAAATTCTCTTTGAAAACATACCCAATTTAGCCATACAAAGAACATTCTACTCCATTTAATTTTTTTTACATTAATGGTTGAAAATAGTGCTTATTCATGCAAATTAATGCAGTCCATAAAACTCATCCGACAAATGCATTTTGCTCTGATAAAATGTCTCACAGCAGTCTCAGATGTCCTTGAATGAACTCTTCAACCTCAGACTTGATTAACCTACCTATGAAATCATGTGTCCAAAAACTGACACTGTGTCTCAGATACATTTAACATAATTAAAATTTTGCAGATTGTGAAGGGCTAAAAATCTGTATCCCGTGTCATTAGTGTGAATACCTGTCTCTACTGTTCACTCTCTGTATGTTTGTGTGTGTGTGTGTGTGTGTGTGTGACTGTTACAGTTTTACAGTATGCCATGCCATATCAGTTTGAGTTGCCAAACAAGACGGCACAATCTCTGGCATTACGTAAAGAAAAGAGGGAGGAGCCTGCTGCCCCTTCCCTCCTCCTTCCCACTCTCCCTCTCCCTCCTGCTCGCTCTCTCTCCCTCTCCCTCCTGCTCTCTCTCTCTCTTTCTCTCTCACTACTCCAGCTCTCACTCTATCCTTGCGCCCCCTCCCCCTTCTGCTCAACCAAACGGACGCCCCCCTCCCCCCCCCCCCCCCTTCCCCCTACACGACATAGACACACTTGGTCTCTCGCACTGCACGCACACACTCACACACGCTTGCACTCTCTCTCTCTCTCTCTCACACACACACACACACACACACTCACATACAGTCTCGGCCCCTATTGGTCAGTGCCTCTCTCCACCCCACCATTGGAGTCTCCATGGGGTCTGCTGCAGCTCTGAGCTCCAGGGGCCTGGAAATGCTGGAGTGAGGGTTTTTTCCCTCCCTTTTCTATTTTTGGTGGAGTTATCTTTTTAAGCACACCAACACACTCTCTGTCTCTGTCTCTCTCTCTCCCATTCTCTCTCCCCTCATGCCTAACCATTGCCAATTTCACTGCTGGCTTGGTGTCGTTACAGAAAAAGAAATGAACATTCCAAAGAGGTGTGCCCCACAGTGGTTGTGGCTACAAGGCAGGCACACACCAACACTTCTAGAATGAACCAAAGGCGTCACAGAGCGTCTCGTACTAAAATTAAATCTCCCCTTTTAGCGCAGTCAGTGGCATCGCCTTGAACACAGCAAAAAAAAAACCCACACCAAAAAAGAGAAAGTGCAAAGATTGGATGCTAGACACAAAATTACTAAAACTACAATTGGACAAAGTATTCCTTTGAGGCTTTATGCTCATGGGCAATGTGACTACCTTTACACCCATGGGCAATGTGAGATCTGCCTTTTGCCAGGTTGTGTTGACGAGAGCGTGAATGCCTGCGTCAGACATGGCCGTTTTCTTCAGGCTTGGCTTCCTGCAATATTTCACATTCTTCACTCACTGCACTGCAGTGCTCCCCACTGAACACCAGCAACAACCCAGTCAGGTTAGCCCACATTTCCACCACTCATATGTAAACCTATTCTGCAGAGCATGTTCTCATTGAGCCATACAGTCACATAGTGTTTTCCAGCTATGACTTTTATAAAGACACCATAGTGTTGCAATAATAATTCAGTAAATTGCTATGGTGTGTAGAAAACAGCCCCCACCAAAATGGAGATCTCAGGGTTGTGTTCTTGGGAGGAAGATGGCAGTTTGACCAAAACGCCTGATGCAAGGAGTCACCACAATGGATAGGGGAATGGTGGTTCTCCACGCTTCTTTGCAATCTTGGGGTTAAATCTTTTCAGAGCTGCATGCTCAACCAAGCACAGCGCCAACCACAGACTGAACACGAGGGAGAGAGGGGAGGAGAGATATAGATGACTCCCAAGGCTTTTTAAACAGAGAGGGGAGGGGAAATGACTGGTGTGCTTGTTTGACACAAAGTTTACAATTTCTTCTGAGTAGCCTATCATTCTGCCCTCTGCTCCCCTGATTGTGATAGCCTACTAAATGTGTTATAGAGTAGTAGTTCTGGAAGAAGGTTTATGTTTCTTTTAACTACGGGTTATTACTGTTGTTTGTTTTGCTGCAGTGTCTAAACATGGGATGTACATAAACTGTTGCCGGTATAGTGTATTTACCTGTCAAACATCTGCGTCAGGCACAATGTCACGATGCGCAAGGGGCTGACAACTACTGCTTCTGTGACAACGATGTTGTTACTATTACGTGTGTTTAAACCATGTTAACTCAGTATTCTCTTATTAAAAGTATAGTATGTTAAATAAAGAGTGTTTAATTCACTTATGGACATTAACCTTATACCTGGCGTCTCCCTGGGCTTTTTTTGAGGTTGGCGGCCAGCTACAAAGAGTGGCTAGTGCCAGCGGGCATTTCAACAGCAAGCGGCCATCTGCCAGCCTAGCGAACTAGCAACCCCACCAGCTGCAGTCGCAAAACGCCCTTACAAAGCAGGACATGCAAGCAGCTTCTGACGTCTGCGGCCACACTGCGCTACAAAGCGTACAAAAACCAAGAGCGGAAACAATGAGATTCAAGGCTCCCAAAACAGCATGGTTTAAAGACCAACGAGTTTCCCGTGGACGCACATAAGTACATTTCAAATCATTTTTAAATTTGCGGCTAGTTTTGAGAAATATTTACCCCGCTAACATAAATAAAAGACTCATGCAGGGGCAGTTCAATACCCCGACATGGCGGCAAGAAAAAGGAGAGAGCTTTTTACTATTTTGGAAACTAGCGCGGACACAGAAACTAATACCGTCTCCGACAGTGAAGAGTGTCCGTTAAATCTTTCAGTAGATGTGAAGTGGTTCGAGATTCCTTTTAGAAAGCCGGACTCGGACTCGGAGGAAGAAGAACTACAGGAGAACGAGGGGGAGACTGAATTCAAAAGCACAGCGGCAGCAGACGAGACTGCGGACTCAGCCAGCTACATCGCGGGAGGCGGTTGCAATATTATTTTAGTCACTGGAAATGGGATCAAGCACGAGGAGTACGCAGAGGAGTACGCTGAGGAGTCCTATTATTCTACCTCCAATAACTGCTCTGAAACAACGTCTACCGACTCGGACATTGATTTTTCTGATTTAGAGGAGGAAGAACACTCGGGGTTATTCAGTTCAGATGATCTTTTAGACGAAGACTGCACTTCTCCGGACTTCTGGGGAGAGCCCGATCAGGTAATATCAATTGAGCCATTCACTGCTGTCAGTGGCCCTCAGCACTCGCTGGGGGATGATGCTGACACACTAGACTACTTCCGGTTGCTCTTCCCAGATTCATTGTTTGAACACATGGTAGAACAAACAAACAACTACGCCCTCTATAGGCAAAGGAGGAGTGGGAGATCAGATGCCCACTGGCATCCCACTGACCTGAGGGAGATGAGGGCTTATATAGGTCTGAACATTCTCATGGGCATAAACCAACTCCCAGATTACGGCATGTATTGGGCCAGTGACATATTCATAGGGAACGCTGGCTTCAAGAAGACCATGACAGCGCGGCGATTCGAGAAGCTGAACCAAAATCTCCACCTGTGTGACCGTGAATCAGAACCAACACGTGGTGAACTGGGCTACGACGGTCTGTACAAAATCCGCCCCCTGCTGGACGTGGTTGAGAACACCATGTGGGACTCGTACGCGCCCAACCGTTGCCTGACCATCGACGAGTGTGCGATCACCTCAAAGGGTCGTTTCTCACCCACACAGTACATGCCCTCCAAGCCCTTGAGGAAGGGGCTAAAGGTGTGGATGCTCTGCGACTCACGCTCGGGTTACTGCCACCGCACGCGTGTCTACGTGGGCAAGCCAAGTGAGGAGGCGGCGCTTGGTGTGGCCCGGAAGGCGGTCACCTCCTTGGTGCGTGGCCTGGAGGCCAAGCACCACCACATCTTCATGGACAGTTTCTTCACCTCTGTGCCCCTGCTGCAGAGGCTTCTGCGGGATGGCCTGTACGCCTGCGGGCCCACCAACCCAGCACGACGCGGCTACCCAGAGGCCCTCAAGCCGCGTAACGTAGGCAAGCTGGCGCCCGGTGAGTTCTACCAATGCCAGCACGGAAACCTGGTGGCCACGGTGACGCGGGATGCCAAGGTGGTGAGCTGCCTCTCGACCAACTCTGCGCCAGGCATCGTGGGCATTAGCCCAAGCAGGCAAAGGGATGGAGACAGTGATGGGGACAGCAGTGGTGGCATTGGGCCCTGCGGCATGGGTCTGGGGGTGCCACGGCCGTTGCCGCTGCTGCTGTACCAAGAGAACATGCGTGGCGTGGACCTGTGCGACCAGCTGCGCGAGTGCTACCAGGTGGGCCGACCTTGTAAGAAGTGGTGGCGTTACTTCCTGTGGTTCTACGTCAACATGTGCATCGTCAACGCTTATGTAATCCTACGGGAGACACGTGGTGGTGCGCCGCCGGCCGGCTTCAACGGCAAGCAGTTCACGCAGCGCCACTTCCGCGTCCGCCTCGCCCAGCAACTCATCGGGGACTACCAGGGCGCACGGGGTATGGAGCGCGCTGCCCGCAAACGCCACGCAGACTCGCCTCTGGAGTACGGCCACCGGCTGGAGCGCATGTCCGAGCGATCACGCCGCTGCCGGAACTGTACCAACAAGGGCCTGCGGCACGAGAGCGTGTTCGGCTGCAAGATCTGTAATGTGCACCTCTGCCGTGGAGGCTGCTTCTCAGAATTCCATAAATAAGCCTTTTTATTCATATTTCTTTGTTTTTGTTTTTTTTATCTCTTATTTACAGTTGTTTGTTTTGTTCTAATGTGACATCAGAGAAACAGAAAACATGAAAAAAAACAACTTTTGAAGTTTGTTATCCAAAGGTTATCATTACAGGTACTGTACATGTCATACTTAGATTTCAGTAGTAATTGTTAACTAGTCATAATTGTTAGGATAGTAACGCACGTTTCAATTAGCAATGAAATCTGTTATCCTTAGTTGCATTAATGTGGAATTTGTCAAATTGCCTTTCATAAGACAGCAAACAAGGCCTTGTGTCACTTTTTATATTACAGGAAAAGAAAAAAATGTTTTATTAAAACACTAAAGCTAGATAACTTTGAAGCCATTAAAGTGGGATTTTTTTTCTGTGAGATCTTCTTATGCTTTTCCAAAATAAATTCTCCATAAAAAAAGTTTTCCCTCACGTTTGGTTGAAATGAGTGATCTTAGTCTCAACACACACACACACACACACACACACACAGAATCCATACACAGTGCTAAAGGTTCTCAGTGAAACTCAAAGGGAATTGTTGCGTCTTAAAGGGGGACAGCTTGCTGCAATTACAGGGCCAATAGACTTTCCTCTGGGCTTTACCTCATGGACAAACAGATTGGTGCCATTTTAAAGGCACTTCAAGCTCCATGGCAAGATCATCTGCATGCTGATAAGCAGTCTAAAAACATGTCAATGAAATACTCTCTAAAAGAGGATTACATTGTGGAGAGCCCTTCTTACATTATATGTACTTGTGAAGAGTGTCTCTGTTAAGTGGGGCCACATTACTCACTCTGAGAGTATCAGGCCAGTAATAGCTCATCCATTCATTTCACACTAATGGTGCGTATTGCAAGTGCTTATTCTTTCATCAGATGCAACAAAACTCAACCAAATGTTGGCCTTCGCTTGTCTGGAAAGGCATAAATATTTCCTTTGACAGGAAGCACCGTGTTCAGTTGAGGGCATAGCCACTGAAAGGACATTTCCACCTGGCCTTTTCTCGGGGGATACGTACTCTGCATGTCCCTGTTGTTTGTCATTCATTTACCTATGTGCTGTATCTACCTATCTCCTTTTTACTTACTTATTTATTATTTATTTAAAAGCATAATAATAACACACTATGTGTAATTCACCGTCTCACTAATAGTAGTTTTGTTGTCCGCCTCATAATCTCCCTGATCATTAGAATTCAGCATGGCAATATTAAAAGAGGCTTTAAAAGAGTCAAGTCATGGGGAGTAGATGTTATGACTGGTAATATGGCTCCCATTACCAGGTAATAGCAGATATGTTAAGTCAACAGATGAGCATAACATTGCTTTCTCATAGGGTTGTGAACAGTTGTCCTTTGTTATTCCTTCCCTTGCAGACACATGCTGTTCTTCACACAGAAATTTGATACCTTCAGTGATCTGTAGAAATGTGTAGGCCTACAAAAGCTGCTTTTTTAGGAGCACTGAAGGAGGTCCTGCACCCTTTTCTGTCACATATTGTGTCATTTAAGCAATGTCTTTTCCTGCCTCAGTGAAAACACACCACAAACCAGTGCTCTCTTCGAGCCTTTCTTGCAAATACGCAGGCTCTCTCAGAAATGAAAATGTTTGGCACAGGAACCAGCATTGCCTTCAGGCTCCGTGGTAAGGCATTTATCCCAAAGCCAGTACGGCATGCATGCCACACTTTCACAAACGCACCCGTATGAATTACCAAGCAAGCAGCATTCATTTTGATGGCCATGGAGTGGTGCATGTGTTTTTGGTTGGCTTGGTTTTTTCCCTTTCTCTCTTGCTCTCTCTGTCTTTCTCATGGTTATTCAGAGTCCAGGGCCTCTGGTCCTAATAGCGAGGGGTTTTTTTTGGTCTCTCAGATCTACTGCAGTGCATTTTCCCCGCAGCTCCCCAACTGGGAGAGGGTTAGTCAACTGGACGCCCCTCCCGTTGATCTGGGGGAGTCCCACGGGGAGTCTCCATGGCAACCCCAACCAGCGAAGACAGGGAGTTGCCAGCAGGCTCAAACTGTTGTCATGGGTACTCGCTGGCGGTTGGGGTGGGAGATCTCTCTCTCTCTCTCTCTCTCTCTCTCTCTCTCTCAAACCACTCCTCCAGCCCTCCTTTCCAAAAACAGCCTCCCCGGCACGGGAGTGGAAAGGGACACTGGGTGTTCTATTGTGACTTCAGATTTGCATGGGCTGCAATGGAGAATGTGTGTGCACCAGTGGCGACGAGCACAGCCATGTGGCCTGTTTTCTATCTGAAGGAAAGGCACGGAGACACATTCTCCAAATGGTGTTTACTGCCAACTGGTCATAGTAAACAACTCACGTTGTTGTCTGACTGTGATTGTTTTTGGGGATATCTGGGCATTGAGATGTCCAACTGACCACTACAGGCAATTTTCCAGATGCTATGGATTTGGGTCCAGATGCTTTGCCAAAATTAAGAGAAAAAATCATACTAGTACTTAACCTACATACTGGAAATAATACACAAATTCAAGTACAACTCTTTCTATCTCATTATTAACATTTCATACAGAGTAGCCTATAGACACCTACATATTGTATCAGCTATAAATATCTAATAAGCACCAACAAATCCATAATGCAACTAAAAATATTTAATTTTCAGTTTTAATTACAGAGTGACTTTGTCTTGAGAAGGTGCATAAGTCCATAAAGACATTTAAGAGGGAAAAAACCTTATGAGGCTTTGATTGACAGGGCTGTTACTGTGCATACGGTTCTCATTCCTCTTCTTATGGTTCCGTTTATGAGACGGCATTTGCGTGCCAAAACCATTAAGATTATTTTATGTATTGTAAACCTATCACCATGATCTATGTCATTTATGATTTTTATGAGATGCTACACAGCACTGGAGAGAGCTGTTAAAAGCATTAACAAATCTCGATGAAATCTGAGATTTATTGGATTAGCCTTTTCCACAGCAAGTGTACAAGACCTTTCTGATCACTGACTTTGGGACATTTTCCCGATTGAATGCTTGTTACCCTTTGAGATAAAGTGTCGTTATAACTTGGTAATGGGTGCTAATGATGCTCGGTGAGGCAAACACTTATACAGTATTTAAAGTATTTAACGCAGCACTGTGTAGTTTTTGGTGTAAAATATGTGGACATTTTACTGAGCCTTATTGGCACTGTTAGGAGATGATGGCAATCCAGCCAGCAAAGAAGTCGTGCTGAAAAGCTTTCACTTTTATTTTGTGGTGGTTTTTTACCCTTCACCCAGAATTGCACAGTGAGAATAACCTTTGTGTTTGTTCGCCGTTCGTATGGCTTTATGCCAGCCAATTTAATTCGGAGATGGTACCAGAACAAATAGTCTGATAAAAAGGACACCTCAAATAGAAGTGAAGAGTTACAGTATTACTTAAAGTGCAATGCAAAGCACAGGGTTTACTTTGTTGAGCTCATTGTTCCTCTGAAAGATGCTGTACAGGAAGCCTTTGAAAGGAAAGAGCTGAGATACACTGAGCTGGCAGCAGAAACTGAGCAGCGAGGCTGGAGTGTGAAGACCTACCCAGTGGAAGTTGGATGGACTTTGTCTCAACTTCTACTGTGAGACTAATGAGGGACCTGGGCATCAGCGGGCAAACCTTATGCCAGGCCACCAAGAAACTAGCAATGGTGGCAGAAAGAAGCAGACAATGACCATAGCTCAAGAGGCAAAACCCTACCTAGTCTCCCAAATAAGAAGGCTGGGCAAATGCAGAGAGGGCGTGGTTCTGGGACACCAGAATCCACTGCTTATCCTAATGGAGAAGTCATGGGCATAGTCAGAGAAAGACTGGTGAAAGCAGAAGCTCACTTGAAAGCCCTGGTAACGTCCCAGCCTCTTCAACAACAACATCTGAGAAACAGAACGTGAGTCTTTCAGGTATGTGGTCAGGTGTAAGCTTGACTAAGTGATAATGACGCCCCTGCCTTGAATAGTCCAAGGCACCTCAGATTGCTGTCTTTGAGAGGTATAGCTTTACATCCACAATGATTTCACCAGTTTCACCGCATTTGTAGCTGATCTGTCCAAACCTACAAGTCACACACTGCAAGTGTTACGGTAAGTTATACGGGTACCAGACATCATGTGTCTATGTGAAAGCGAGCAAAAAGCAATCTTTCATGACTGCTGACAATAGTTTTAATGCAGCTCCTTCATTATCTATGAAAATGTTATATCAGTGACTAGCCACTCATTGAAGTGTAACAGTTGTGAGGTAAGGTTAACAGTTTACTTGTGTGGAGACAATACACTTTTATCAGCTTTGGCCAAGGGCATGATTGCCACGGATATTTAAGACAGTGAATCATGCTGCTTTAGTTCTTCCACAACATCCAAGTGATATTTGTCTGGTTGGGCCTCCAGATCAGGGATATCAGTTTTACGCTGTGGCCGCCACAGGGCATGCTGTAGCCTGCACCATCTCACAAAACATCTCCCCAGACGTCATGGTCATTTAAGGTGCCAGAATTCAGTGTTAAAATACGCCAGTAGGTGGCACCCTCTACAAAGTAATAACCCATTTCTGCAAAGGGTTACTGCATTACTAAAATGGGGAATGACAAACATGCTGCTGTGGAATGACACAAATGTGTGGTGTGATAAATGACAAGGATGAGGAATCAGTCAAGGATTATAATGCTATGGCAGCTTCTGTAGAGAAAATGAATCTTTAAAAAAATGTGTGTTGTGAGTACCATAGGAGGACTCAATACACAGAACATGGCCTACTGTGTACTGAATACACTGACCAGTAATTAACCTTGGGAGGGTTTGTGGCACAGGTTACTTTTAATGAAAAAAAAAAAAAAAAACCCATCAAAAACAACAAAATGCAAAAATCAGTCATACATCATATATGATATAGCCACTACACTTTCACAAATCAACAACCATTGTTCTGTGGACCAATATATATATATATAGTACATCTGCCTCTCTGCTCATGATAGGATCATCATTCAATTTAAGTGGGATAAATATAAATACACAGTACATCTATCATTTGCGTCCTTTTTTTCTTTTTATTTATTTATTATTTATTTACTACTACAGTCTATTTGTTGCATGTATAGAGTGTTAACACCTCCCGAAGTTAAATCCCTTGGATATGTTAGTATACTTCGCCAATAAATTCTGATATTATTTATGTTGGTAAACTTATATCTTATCACTGGTAACTCAATTCTTTTCAGAATAACTAGGTAAGGGAGGATACAGTGCATAGGATGCATAGGCTGGGGGAGGACCGTAGGGGGCGCCGTAGGGGGCGCCGTCGGGGGCACTGTGGGGGGCACTATAGGGAGCACTGTAGGGGGCACTATTCCATCCTGCCTGGTCATGATTCCAGTTGCCCCCAAACCCAATAGACGGAGCTGATGGAGGAACCTCTTCCTTGGTTGGTGCAATTGGAAGAATGACAATAGGAAACTTGACCTCGGGGTCAGAGGCATAAGGGACATCAAGGTAGACCTGAAAGACACAGAATGTGAACTGGAAGCATGGCACTGTACAACAACCAAAAGTGAAAGCTTGTGTGTGTATGTGTGGTGTGTGTGTGTGCGTGTGTGTGAGTGTGTGAATGTAAAATTCATTGTATGGCTAATGCCAAGCTACATTTAGCCAAGATAGTAGATACCCCAACCATTTAGCCCGCATGTTGCCCAACATCACATACATATTCTAGCTAAGAAGAGGGATGCTCTGTCCTGCAAAGGCTGGGTATACACAGTCAAGGGAATGAGAATGTCATTCATCAAAGTTTTAATATCCTGTACTCAGTGGGCTTTTGAGAGCAGTCCAGAACACGTGACAGTCTGGCCTATTCAATAACAGTGTGATTAGTGTAAACTGCCATTGTATGACAATGCGAGACACTTAGTGTCCTGAAACTGAAAATTTTAAAACCCAGCTTCAGTGTGTTTGACAAAACAACAAATGGAAAGAAACAGGACTGAACACAGAAATAATCAACAGTTGGACAGCAAAATTTGCAGTATGTATGGTGTCTTGTTATTTGCAGGACAACTAGCATGGTTTCTGTTTCACACCAGATAAACATATGTCATATTTCACATCTTAGTCTCTTAGCATCCACTTGTCACTAACCCTTAGGTGAAACATTATTAGTGGACACAGAAATGAAAAACGACTTTTTATTTACTTCAAGAGCTTGTTTCAATTAGCCCAACCCATAAAATCAGTATATACTTCTTAAGTCTTTCTGTCAGAAATATGTTTTCATCATTGATTGGTAGATGAGTTGGCACTGTAACATGTCACAATAGGGAAGGTACTTCCTCATTTCCTCCACATCTGTGGTTCTTACCTTGAGTCTGTACTCAACCTTCAAGATCCTACAGTTGAGGATGGACATGGTAAGACCTGGTGGGATGGTAAGGATCTTGGTTACGGTCTGATGTTTGGATGGTTCAATGGAATCTCCCTCCTCTTTTAGTACCTCGTGAGTCTGCAACCTTCGTTTGTGCCGTGCAAAAAAACTGTGCTTATAGTAAAGGCAGTACTTGGGTTTTAGGGCACGAGAGGAGTTGTTCTGAACTTCAGTGACAACCTTAATTCCTTCTCCTGATAAAATGAATAGAGGGAAAAATGAGTTATCATGGAAGATGTACACAACAATTGATGGTCTATGACTCTCTCTGTGGTTGACACAAACTATTTAAGTTTTTAAATGTTGCTGCATCTGGCAGAATATATCACATATCAAAGCCTATAAGCATGCATATTTAGAGCCTCTGCCTAAGTGTGATATTTGTACATACACACACACACAAACAGACACGTACACAGAGAGAGGAAGATAAAAAGATTAGTGGTGTGAATCAACACTTTATGTTTTGAAATCTTACCCAAAGAGTAGCCCATTCTGTCAGTCTGGATACTGAATGAAACATTTCCAGAGGAAAACAATTTCATCTTCTTGTCCTTTGTGCCATATTGAGGTGACTGAATGCACAGAACAGAGTATTGTAATGTAGGGCACAAGATAAAATAGCTGTCCAAAAAAACAGACCCCAGCAACTCAATTCTGACCAACATTGTAACTACCAAAGAAACAGGTAGCAATCTGCTTACAATCTGACCACTGATGCTCATGGAGCACGCTTACTCGTGAAGAAAAGGGATGAGGGAGCATTGCCTTGGGCAAAAGTATTGGATCAATGAACAAATTGCCATGGGCTCACCATAAGATCTGGAACTGACATGTCTGGCTTAGGAATATAGCGGATCTCCACTTTATCTTTGTTTGAGAGACGCATTGACCTGCTCAGTTTTGCCTCCAAGAAGTAGCCAACATATCCCCATGCACCTTTGAAGGATCCAGGAAGGGTCCTGGGGAGACGTGAGCAATATTGGGCTAAGGTCACTTTGTAAACTGTGAAACATTTTGTGTTTTGTGCAATATAAGGACTTACAGCTGGGGGATCTGAAAAGTGAATGGGTAGACATGGGTTCCAGGGGCAACAACTTCACAATCTTGGGGGGGTAAAAAAGATAGAACAAACAGGCCTTTGATTAGTGTGGTACAGTGGTTGACAGCAGGATAGGTTGAGACTTCAAATCTAATAAAGAGATGTAAATTATGTAAATGAGATGTAAATCGTTCTATCCCAAAGATCTGGTAATTTGACAAACCATCCATTTGAAAGCACAGGCTTTTCCCCCCTATAAATCATGTCAAGTCTTGCATGAAAAATCACAACAGTAAGTTTGCACACAGAAATGCTGCCAGCCAGATTTCCAGTTGTTATGTGAGATAGATCAAAGGTAGGAAACATTAGTTCCTGATATAGTAGTTCATGACAGTTTTGTGGAGCATCTCAAATAGGCTGCTTTTTCACATCAAGGTCACATTTGTTTCATAATTATTTAACTGAGCAAAGAACTATTAGACTGAAACTTACAGGGCTGTCCAGCTTCATCTTTCAACAGACCTGGTGTAAAGTCATCTACAACAAGAAAGCAGGCATAGGTTACAACCGTGGCATAATATGCCTATAAAGCCCTCCAGCTTCTCATATTGCATGTTCAAACAACTTGCCATTGCCTTTGTGTTCCTTAATAAAGTATTGCTCGGATGTGAAGTACTTCTCCTTGTCCTGGTATGTATGCGTAGTTTTCCCATGCCGCTCAGTCCAACGTACGAATGCTTTGCCTTTAAATTTAATGAGAAGTGTGTCTATCTTTGTGTCCTTCGCTGTTTCTACGGTAACCCGTCCGCGTAGTATATCTCCGTTGGTGAACGTGTTGCTTGAATTTACTGCATCGTATGTAACAGAAATCTTCTTAATTGTTTGTGACATTTTGTTTCTGGGTGTGACTACTGACGGTGCGACGCAAAGTTTACTTGATGCATGTTTTTGCCCACAGGCTTTACTTCCTCTAAGATCATGTTTCAACCGACAGACACACCGTCATTCACTGGGTGTGGTCTCCATGGGTTGGACCATAATGCATAATGCTTGGTAAAGACCAAAGAGATTAACCAGGGGGTGTTTCTCTGCATTCTATGCACTCTAAGGTTGTCCCATAGCTCTTATCTATTTTGACTGTTCAACCACCACCACTAAATAAACTTGCCTGGTCTATAGGTTAGTGGTAGGCTAATGTTTGACCTGTTCTGAGATGTTAATGAAAACCAAGGCAGAACACACCGATAGGATATATGGTAAATATCTTCAGTAAGAGCCATAATGCAATTATGTGACATATTACAATTTGAATGATGACGTGTTTACCACCATAAAATTATTTATATCATGCAAGGTATTCTGTTTAGAAGGCTATAGGCCTAGAGTAATCCTACTCCTGCTGTTGCCCAATAAAGAGCAGTCAGAAAATATTCCTCTCTATTCTATCAATGGAATTGTTAGAGAAAAGAAGGAAGATTCTCAGAAATAGTTTATAAATGTCATAAAGTTAGTTTAACTTTACTGCAGTTGGTTTCTGCATAAACAGTATGCTAAACATACAGTATTTCTCAACATCACAAGACAAAAGTCAAATCTGCTGTTATCAATTTTCCCTATATCCAGATATATATGACTTACTAGCATTTTAAAGGAAAAGCAGGTGACATTTTATGCTGTTTTTAGGTTGATTTAACCTTGTCAGTCTACATAACATTCTTTGAAAATTATTGTTGCTTCTTCCAATTTTTTGGTTTACAACTAATTCCACATGTATTGGTGAGAATTTACAGTGTTGGTGTTAGTTTTTAAATAAATCAGCGACTGTAGGGGAAGCTCCGTAGCTAAAAATCGCAGGTTGCCAAGTACAACATGGTGGCATTAGTCGGAACAAGTCTGTAATAATACTCCCAGATCTTGGTCAAGCACTTAATCCACTGACTGGTACTGGCTCAGCTCAACACTCACTTTTATTGCTTTTTCATCACTAAAATCTGGTACCTGATACCAGATACCTGGTGCCATTCTTGGTACCACCTTTGCCGAGGTTCCAAGTGAGCTGAACTGATACCACAGATAGTTTAGAGCTACAGCAACCAGTTTAATTAAACAGTACCTTTATGCAGTGGAAAAAGAAACATCCAAAACCAAGCCAAGTAGAGTTTGAAAACCTTTGAAAACCTTAACTTTGTCATCTCACACCTTGGATTCCAACCAAATTTAATCATATCACAACCCCACTGTCGATGGAAATTTTGATGTATATGCTCACATCCCATGATAATTGATACTTACAGACTTCCTAAACGTCCATGGCAGGACCGACTCGCCTTCCCTGAGGCTTTGTGTCTGACTCCCCCTCACAACCATCAAAATGGACCCTTATTGTTACCCACATGACACATCTCACTCCTTGACTTTAATACTTTGTCTGGCTATTACTACACTGTCCAGCCATAATTCTTGATAATGACCTATGAATTGACTACCATGTCAGGTCATGGGACAATATTTAGGAAAATAAGATGCTTAGCTAAAAACAAGGACAACTTGTAGTCTATCTTGGTTACTACTGATCGTACTATTACTGCATGATCCCTGGCAGTTGGATTAGCCTCTTGAGTCGTGGATCTGCCCAAGGTTTCTTCCCAGACTAACTAAACATAAGGGAGTTTTTTCTTGGCCCTGTTGCTCTTTGGTATTCCTTGCTGTACAGCTCCATGAGACAATACTATTGTAAAAAGCGCTGTATAAATATAATAGAATTGAATTACAGGACTGCCCTTCTTCATTTTTCAACAGAACTACAAAAAGTAAAAAAAAAAAACATTACATTATGAGCACACCCACTGAGAACTATAAAGGTCATTAGATCATTGTTGGTCTGGTAAATATTTAGGCCTTTCAAAACAAAACTATACACATATGGTGTGATAAGCTTAAATTAAGTGAAAGCTAGAGGAGTGGCTGCTGTAGCAAAGCACCATAACATGAAACTGAATAGAAAAGGGAAATGAAGTCTCAAGTGCCTGTGCTTTACAGTAATTTTGGAACACCTAGTTTTTGCTTTAAAAAAGCAGAGTAGCTCTTCAGCAACAAAGGTTGGTAAGCTAAACATAGATACAGCAGCACACTCTTTGCCGCAATTAGACTTGTGTAATTTGACCAAAGGTACTGGGGCACTGCTAGAATTTTGGGCCCTATGACAGAAAATAATTTTGAGACCCCAAGCACTAATTTTAATATTAAAATGTTCTCTGGAGCCCCCTGTCAGTGCTAGGCCCTTAGAATCATCCTAACCTTTCCCCCCCTCTGGCGGCATCCCTGAACATGTATGATGACTGAAGAGCATTTTACATTTAACCTTTCATCAAAATGTACTATTACCAAAGGGATATAGAATGGATGAATGGAGTATTGTATCTTGTTCTCTGATGTTAAAATAGAATATGCAAGATTAATTATCAAAAATAAGCTCAAATGCAATTTTACAAGCCCAATTAAAACCTTATATTTTAAGCTGGGAATTGAAATGGTCCTTTTGGCTAAATGCCACCCTGTTTGGAAACCATGATTGAACTACAATTGCTTTGTACTATTTGACATCGCATTTATGCTTTGTCCTAATTCGCCCATATTTTAGTGTCTCTTTCTAAGTTCGAGACTTTCATATGAAGGAGGGTACAACCATGCTTCATGTTCATGAAAGCTCTTTGGTTATGCATAGCCTCTTCTAACCTCTCCATCAAAGCCATGGCATAAATGGTTTTACACTCTATGTCTCTTTTTAAGCAAGCATTCAGGAGCAGAATGCTGTTCCCACACCATCTTCCTCGTTACGTACAGTCCAACGAACATGTGTTGTCCCTTCAAGTTTAATCTGCCTTGTGTGTCCTTCAACAGTTCAACAGTAACTTGTTCACATATTATATCTCCATTGGTAATGGTGTTGCTGTTATTTATTGCATCATAAGTAACAGAAATCTTCTTAACAGTCTGCAACATTGTGTACTGTAAGCTCAATGGCAGTCTCGCTTTCCAGTTTTCCGTCTGCCATTTGTTTTGTTTTTCTTGCTCACAGTCAATAAATGGAATAATTTAAGTATATGACCTTTACACACACCCATATAAAATTAGCATGGATTAGCTATTTGACAATGAAATATCTAGCTAATGTCAACACATGATGACTGAGTCATTGTTAGTCAACCATGAGACACAATTGACATTCAGTGTATTACAAAGACAAACCAACAGTGTCTATCTGGCTAAATCTGTAAAACTTTTTAATGGAAAAAAATGCTGTGTTTTTATCTTAAATACATGTTTTACAGCTTTAAAAAAATCTCATGTTGGTCTCAAGACTTGTGCACTTACTGACATGGAAGATCTGATATGGTTGTGTTTGCATTTTGCCAAAATAAACACATTTGTTTTTCAATCCCTCTAAAATGCAAACAAGTCATATATCTGTCATATTGGTGCACTAATTATATTTTCACCTGCATATTTCTTTTTGACACCTGCACTTTAATGCCCTTAAAACAAAGTTCACCCTTTCTCAAAAAGGTAGAAATGGCAACAATCAATGGCAGAAACATGGATTCAGCCTCTTTAGAGATAGTTAAGAACAACTTAGTAAAGAGGACTCTGAAGAGAAAGTTCGGTGAACACAAGTGGACGTTATTGGGAAACCATACCCAGATTTGCTAAACATATGGGTATACATGGTATCCTAAATTCAGCACATTATAATAAGGTAATTTAAGCAAGTGTGCAATATGTACTCACTTTTCATATGTCCTGCAATGCCATCTCCAAAAAACATTGGGGATGCTAATCATGCAAAGCCATAGCCTATTTATTGACAACAGTCAACAGTTGAAGACAATATTTCAACTGTTGAATTAGAGAAATTGGAGAGTAGTTAGTTTTGAATTTTAATCCACATGACATGATGCAAAGGACATCATTACAGCTTAGAAGGAAATCTCACAACCTAGTATTTACTGTAAAGGCTTTAACGTCAGCACATACGTAATCTACAGACACTCTGCGCTAACACTTACAGTACACATTCATCAGTAAAACCCTCCACCTACACAAACAGAACAGGGCAAATCTGCCTTTTGTTCATATGTACATTACAAAATACTCCTGGACTCCTATCCTCCCTAAATGTCAGCTCAGCTCTTACACAACAATGGCATTGTTTTTTTTGTTGGTTTTTTTTTTATCATTTTCAACCCTTGTATCTTAAATCTTCCTTCTTTCTTTCTTTTTTTCTTGTCCATAACTCTCTCTATTTTGACATCTAGAATCTCTATATGTTTAGTCTGTTAGTCTGTGTTTAATTTTTCTCATTTTTGGAATGTCTCTGTGTTATATGTGTATATATGTTGCATGTTCTATGTGTCTATGTATGTTGTCTATGTATGTTGAAACTTATTTGCTGCTACCTTGGCTAGGACTCCCTGAAAGAAGAGATAATGTATCTCAATGGGACAATCCTGGTAAAATAAAGAATAAATAGAATAAATTAATTAATAATAAATTTATTTATAAATTAATTATTATCAATTTGGGTTTACAGCTGTGAGGTTCCAACTGTTTTGTTAAGCACTGTATGTAAATGTTTTTGAACTATGGACACTGTTTTTGTCTGCAACTATCTGGCTGACCAGGCTACTTTACTTTGTGCACTTTTTAGTAAGGGAAGGGAAATATGATATTGAGCAGAGGTAGGTATGCCGGGGCAGTCAGTTACAGGACTTCAGCCACTCAACAGTTTGCTTGTTTCATTCCATACTATAGGCCTACCCAGTATGACACATCTGGACTCCAGACAGGCCATTTTAAGGCCTGGACTCTTCTCTTATGGTGCAGTTGTAATAATATATGCAAAATGCTGTTTGGCCTTATTTTCATGTAATAGTCAAGGTATCCTTTGAATAAGGCATTCCCTGGATTGCAGTTTATGTTGCTAAAAACTTCAGCTATCTCCAACTCTCATTCAGCATTACTTGTGCCTTTCCAGATGTTCCAGCTACCCATGCCATATAGGCACTAATACATCTCCATATAGATGCAGGCTTTTGAACAGATCACATATAACAAGTTGGTGTCCTTTTTGACTTAAATGATGCAGAGTGCATGATTTCCATACGGAATCACAAATTTTGATTTGGATAACCACAAGGCAGATTTCTGTTTCACCTCAGTACATTTCAAATGTGCTCAGATCCACATGAGATCGCAGTGGCCTATTTGTGGATCATGTCCAAATAGTATGTGAGTGGGAGAGTTTTAACCAGCACTGGGGGATGAAGCATCAAATTGTGTAGTAAATGTTTTTTGAGAGCCCATGCCATGATTTTTACAGAAAGAGGTGTGTTTTTAATGCAATACCAGCTGAGCCACACAATACTGTTTTTCAAGGTTTTCAGATTTTTCACATCATAATTTATTTATTTGTTCATTTTATCCATTTATGGTCTAACTTTGTTTTCAGGTTATGTTGCTTTCAGATTCTCTTAAGATCACAAGCAAACATTGAAAGGAATGAATGTTTCTGGGAATGTTTCATGAGACCCCTGATCACTGTTTATTTTGAGAGCATTATATCAGACACATATTAACTGCACTTAGGATAGCCTTACAGAACAGTCCCATGTCTTGTATGCCCTATCCAGTAAAATGACCCAGGCATATTTCCCATGCTTCACATTATGAGTTAATGAGTTGTGTTGGTAAGTTTGTCATTCCATTGAAAACCCTGCCTTTGCCATGTCGGTACAAGTCATAGACTAGAGAATGACCTGCATACCTGAATAATATATTTCATTGCATAAGACGGCTGGCCGTTTGTCAGGATTAATGGGAGGAACATCAAAAAGACTTAAAGTCACAGATCAAACAAAGACCAGAGAGAGTAATTCACTGCACCTTTGTCAGATAAATATTTGAAATGCCCATAACATATAGTCACACAAAACACCCCATATTACACTAACAAGCACCAATTGACATAAAATGTAAATGGTTTGTTCTTTGCAAATATAAGAACAAACAGCGTAGAGGAGAAAGGAGAAATTCTAGTTAATCGTCTACTGTGGGTTGAGTAAGCTCATGTAGAATAAGGCATTAATAAGTGTCTTGCGATGGCTTGTATGTTATTAATTATAAGTTAGTATAAAGTTACATTCCAATTGTCCATCCTTCCTTCTTAACCCTTGGAACTGTGAAAACAAATTGCAGCTCAAATCTTGCCCTGATGTCCCATCTATCAACTTCTCAGTCCATACATTTACAAAATAAAATAAACAAGCTGTTAATAAAAAAATAAAATAAAATCTGTGATTATGTAGGGTGAATGTGGCATGCTGGTGGAAATCTATTTTTATATATTAGAGAAGGCACATCATCTTGTCATATCCATTCAAACATAGGACGAGTTTAGCGTGTGTGAGGGGTGTGAAGGGTGCGGGGTGTTGGCATCAGAATGTGACAAGTCTGAGGGGCTGGTGGCCCAGAGCCCCGCGGCATCATGGCATACCTCGGGCGGAGGCGGGCCGGCACCATTGCCATGAATACTTCCATGAAGACCAGCTTCCATCTCTCTGGCCTGACATTAACTCAGCGTTGCATATATTTACTGACACATGCTTAACTTACCCAGGTTTACCGATTAAACAGAAGAGTGAATACCGGGCAATCCACCTGAGCAACCACACACCATAACTAAATACACCCAAGAGACCATAGCCACCAAGCTGGTTCTGGAAAAAAATGGGTATGGTTAAGAAATCCACCACACCATGTTGCCTCTAGTGCAAATTAGCAAGTTCACTTTCCTTGGCAACACTGCTGTGGTCTCTGGGGTAAAGTTACTCATGATGTCTGGTTGCTAAGGAAACCTTTGAGGCCACTGAGTGTACATCATTGTGCTTGAGTGTAACATCTGTAAGATTGTGTCTTAAACAAGAATGCTAATGAAGAATGCTAACTCTAATTGGAAATAAAAAAACAACATTTGAGCCATTAGAGCCAACAAAAAAACAAAAAAACAAAACAAAACAAAAAAACATCAGAGCATTACACATACCTAGGTAATGCTTGATTCCATCAATGGTGACATTAACTGAGATATTGCCTGCACTCCCACACTGAGAGCCCTGAGAAGAAAACTGAATTAATGGAAAAAATGTCATGTGTAACTATGGGGAACAAGATAAAGAAGATAATGGTTGGAGATAGAGAGGGGAGACTTTGTGAGATATTTACTTTCAGATTTGGAACTTGTACATCTGTCTTCGACAAAAAGCTAAACTCAGTTTTGTTTGTGGTTGATATCCCCATAGACCTGCTCAATTTTGCCTCTAGGCAATAAACCACTTTTCAGGCTGGACCTTTGAAGGATAATGGCATGTCCCTGTCAAGTACACACATTAAAAGTACAGTTGTCACAGCATGTCTGCAACAGAGCCAAATTCTACACCTGGGTCTGTTCTCAAAATGAACAAGACTCACTACAGACTTACTTACTGATCAGGTATTTGAAAAGTAAATGGGTACACATGGCATCATGGAGGATCAACATTACAATCTGCAGAAACAGAGAGTGACTGGTTATAATCATCCTTATGCACCAGCCTACATGTGTTCTCTTGTTGTGCTTTTGTCTGTGTGTTGTTGTCTTTTTTCAGACTTACACATCTGTAATTGGTCTTGCAGAGGTCAAAATTCATCATTTTCTGGAGTGAAAATAATTTGTTACTGATTATTGATTACCGGCAGAGTTCCTTGCTGACTATTGTTAAGGTTTTGTTTGTGAAACCTGAGTCTTGCTTTTTTAAATCTCCTCACATATGAAATGTTCAGACTTGAAGAGTGTTTCTTTGTTGTGGTAAACAACTATAGTCTGACTATAATGTTCAGTCTAAAGGAAAGAGAATTGATCTTCGTTTACTTCTCCAGTCACCACTACTAAATGTGTTGTGGTAAAGAAATCAGGAGAGGGTGCAGGGGTTGAATAAGTCCCATGACCTGACATGGTCAGAAAGTGTCAGAATAGATTCCACCTGAACTGATTTCACATGGCAATTAACCTGACTGTTAACCTGATTGTTAAATTTGCTACTATGGCACTGTTCAGCCCTGATGAAAATCAGTGGCAGCTTTGAGATTGTACAGCCTTGATCAAACCTGGCACATGTAATCACCGTAAAGACCACATAGACTCGTGAGATGGACTGGCCATCGGGCGTAGCGGTCCATATATGTTGGGCGACGCACCTTTTTGGGCCAGGTCTGTTGTAATATAATTTTTAAAAAGTACATTGGATCGCGTGTGTGTTTGTGTGTGTGTGCGTGTGTGAGAGAGAGAGAGAGAGAGAGAAAGAGAATTGCCTTTATAGCCTTTGTTTTCAAATAATGCTGTGAGTAGACTTGGTGTCCAACTTATAGTGTTACCTTCCATGTCGGCTACTGCACTTTATTTTATATTCTCAAACAACACTATGTGTGCTTATATCTTCTGGTAGGCCTATGCCGTATGATAAATAATCATGGTGGGCCACTATGGCCCAAAATGCCAAGGCTATTTTTTGGTCCCAGCCCAGCCCTGCATGGACTGCCCAAGTAGCCATGGTCACAAGGTCAAAGATTAAGTTCAGATGGGGTAAACTGGTGCTGCCACACATTGTGCAATATTTTAGCACATTGAAGGACCTTCTACAAGCCTAAAACAGAAAATCACTAAAAGGGGCAGATCTGAATAGACAATAATTGTTACAGGGTCAAAGGTCAAGATTGCACAGCGTTGTGTACAAAATCTTGTTCAGCCTTGTTGTTCTACTTGCTGTTTCTCTTGAGTTCCTCACTCACCATTTATTCCTCTTTAATGTCACGTTGATAGGGAACTCAGTTCTAGAGGTGTGGGTCGCTGCTGCTCACTAGAGAAAAGGTCTCTTTTACTTCAGTGGCTGTCTTCCTGCTTGAATGAATTGAACCTTGAGATAATTGTTGGCATACTCAGATAGCATGTGTCATAGGTTAGCTTAGCAGTCACAGCGTCACAGGGACAGTTGGGAATTATTCCATAAGAAACTTCAATTTGAGAGAAATAGCACCCTCGCTAGGTTGGAGTTGGGACTGATCTGATAAGATTTTAAATGGATCAAGTAGTTTCATTTGATCATTTCTGTACTCTGAGAAGATACTGTGGATATCCTGCACCTCAGAATAAGGTTGATGCTTAAGATAACCTAGTTTTCCCTCTGACTATACTCACAACTATACTGAAGACAATATTGTTTAATGTACTTGTCAGGTACAAAGATAATTTCCTCTAGTTTTCATACTGATATTTTATGATTTGTCCCTAAAATACCCTGCATTCTGACAACTCTGAATCCTGATCAACTATAGGAAAGTCCCATGTTCTAATCTGAAATAGCCCAAGACCAATCAGAATGGTTGACAGATACTTATGTCCTGCATGGCTGTCAGTATTCTCAGTTCTGATTGATTGGAAGAATTCCAGCAACTACAAAAAAACTCACATAAGTGTGAGTAATTTATCTATCAACAAGTTATGATATTCCTTTCTGTTGCCTTTCGTGCAAGACCAATGTAGAGAAAAAAAATCAACAGTGAAATCATCTCCTGAGTTTATTACCAAAGGAGAGTCAGTGACTAATTTATCCCAAAGGTTCACTTACTTTTGTACACAGCATTTTGGATGTTTTCAACAAAACCATTGATTTTTCGATTTTTCGTTGTGCTATTACACTTCACTATTGTGTTTGTCCACCCAGACAGAGAGGTGTTTGTCTACCCTAGTGATTTAGATGAAGATCAGATGACATTTTATGACCGAATAATGCTGAAAATTAGATTAATTGCAAAGGCTTTGCATACTTTCGAGCAGCATTGTATACATTCCCTCACAATATGATCCTCTGCAATACTTTTGCATTCAATCACAAGTTTTGCATTCTCTCTTATCTATCTTTTTCTGGTGTCATCAACACTCAACCTCCACCAGTGTATTTATCATTAAACTACAAAATTAATTTTCTGAAGAACTGAGTAAACAAATTAAGTAAGATCTGTTTATTACAATTCCAGAAATATTTGGTTAGAGTGTAACAAATTTTCACATTAGTTTCATAACTGGAGGTGAATTAACCATTTTCAGAGGGATTCTCAATCTTCCTGCCTACAGGGTCCAAGCATGGTCCTCCCACCAGTCTCAGAAAATCCTGCTGGAGGCACTGAAACATGCTATATGTAAAACACAGGGCATCCTAATGTAGTGATCAAGTTTGTCAAATTGATAATGAACTTTGTTCAGAAGTTCAGATTTTTTTTTCTTTGCAGATTTTCATTTATTTTTTAAGAAATCACATAATGTGTTACATGAACTTAGGGGATGAACTTGGCCATGTTCACATCTACTGGCTCTTGCAAAGTAGGCTACAGCCCTAAAAAGCTGCATTAAATTTGTTAGGTCATAACCAAACTGATAAAAACACACAATGCCAACATATGTCTCAGACATTAAAGAGTGGGCTATTGTGCAAGTTAGGTTGCTGAACTGTGTACAACCAATGTGTCAAATAGGGCCTACAAGGGGCAAAATGTGACTCGGCGATATCAATCCCTTTGAGGAAGATGGCTCCTATATAAACAACTGTTTCATCCTGTTCAGAGTTGATGCAACGTCAAAATAATTTTGGAAATGTTATTTTAAGGCATAAAAAGTTCTTTGGAGTTGCTTTAATATGAAATTCCCAAAATGAAATGAATACCCATTTGTAGAATATATCACAATTACCCTTCTCTAAATATTTTTTAACTAACATTTCATTTTCAAATACTGTTAAGCTGCCAATACAAGTGACCTATCAAAACTGCAAGGACCATACTGTAGCACTGGCCAAAATTGCTGAGACCAAGAGTGCGTGTTCCGTACAACTATGAAGGTTATCATTGAAACATCATGGTACATGTATGTTTGAATTAGACAGCAATTCAAGTATAGCTGTTTCCCAAATATCGCCAACCAACATGATACCATGGAAGTTTGTAAGCTCTGTTGGTTTGTATCACCTTTGTTCCTACTACCATGTTTGCAGATGTTTCGGACAGTCGGACATATTCGTAAACGCTGAGAACTCGCTGAGAACAATGGTGTTGTTTTGATGTGTTACGATGGTCTGTTATGGTCGAATTTGCAGATTAATGCCTTTTTATGCTTAAATTATTAAAAGGTTTGCAAGAAATTATACCTGATATCTCTCAAAAAGGTGTCATTGTAACTCAAAAACAAAATCTGAAATGATAGTGAACCAACCATCTTACATTAGCAAGTTGCATCCAACATATAGCTGTTGTGGACTATTATTCAGCAACATGATCAAAAACAACATCAATCCAAGGTGCTGTAGCCAATTTTCAACTTCATGAGGAAATATAAGACATAATAATGACAGCAAATTTATTTAGTGAGTAGCCTATCTAGACACAAAAAACTGTCCAAAAAACAAAGATTGTCCCAGGGGGTAAGACCATGCACTTCACATGGTGAAATTCAGGCAGAAGAACCGTGTGTGATTCAGATCCAGGTAGCTGGATATAATTCTTGTTGCTGCATGGAGTTTATATATATATATATATATATATATATTATATTTATATATTAGTTTTATATATTTATATATTTATAATTTATCCCGTTAAAAACAATACAAGGAAGACAATGACATTTTATTGTCAATGCCACCTTGATATTTCCTCTAGTCCGTATTACGCATTAGTGCAATTTCATTTTTTCCTAAAGCCGACACATCCCCAGGATGGTCGACGCCCTCTGTCAACTGCAGTTTCCATCAAGCAATGAAAGGTCAAGAGGTGTAGTTGGTACCATACAACTTTACGATCAAGCTTACAAGTGGCTTCGTTGCTGAACTATGCATTGTACCATGTAAGGTGCACGATCATGGTCTGGGTGATGATTTTGAGAAACGGTTGTGTCGTAACTACATGGTTCCAAACTAAGTTAGCTACCATGCTTTTGGAAAATGCATACCAGTCTGGTGTACAGTGACATATCCATCAATCCATTCATTAAAATTTTACTTCATGATTCCATTGGGCCATTAGAAGATGTAGGATACATTTCGTAGTCAGAGTAAGGGGGAGGAGACTCTGAGAAAGAGACCGTGTATGCCTTGTCTTGGCCCTCAGTGGAGGAACTGTTTTCACCATCCGCGAGTAGAGGCCTCCACCCTGAGACTTGTTGTGGTGGAAGAAGTTCTATCTCAAACTTAATCTCTGGGTCTAAGGCATATTTGACATCAAGATACACCTGAAAAGAAATACAACACCATGCACTTAATCCTTTTGGGAAAGATCAAAGGAAAGTGACTATAGTTTGCACAGTGTTAACAGCTTAATAACACACTGGGCTCATTTGGGTTCTGAGACATCAGAAGACATAGGGAGGGGGACATTGCTTGACTAGGTTGAACCATGTCTTAGATGGCTTCAACGTTTATGACAAAACATGTCAATAAAACACTTGTGTCTTTACAAAACATTTCCATTACCATTAACTCTATGTAAATCCCTTACCCTTACAGATACCTACCACAAGTCTGTACTCGACTTTGAGGATCCTACTGGTGAGAATCGATATAGAGATGCTACTTGGGATGTTCAGCACTTTGTGCAGATTTATAGAGGTGGACGGCTCGATGCTCTCCCCCTCTTCCCTCAGAATATCTCGGGTGTTAACCTTTCTCTCCTTGTCTGCAAAACAACTCTGCTTCTGGTACAGCCAGAATTTAGGCTTGATTGGACGGGATGAACTGTTCTCAAGTAATCCTGTGATTGTTATAGCCCCTCCTGTGATGGAAAAGGGAAAAAAGTTTGTACAAGGATATGAATTGATTGGCAATAAGTACATATGGTACAAAAAGTTGGTAGACACATCACTTTTGCCTAGATAATCCATCAATCTTACAGGTATGATGACACAAACAGATGGAAATTTCAAGCATGATTTTTAAACAGATGTGTTTTAGGCTTAAATGGCTTTAAAGCATTTCAACCCTGTTGTCACCGAGTGTTGTCCACTGGAAAAAGAACAATAAAATTGGGTACAACATAGACAGAATAGCGAATTGGTACCTTAACTGAATGGGGCATAGGTGTGGCAACGCACTTTAAAATAGGCAGCTTTATCACACAGCACAATATCACTGATGCCATTGAGCCTGGAGGAGGGCCAGTTGGCATACTGACAGCAGGAATGTCCACCACAGCCATCAAGGGATGTGGATTTTTCCCACAATTCTGAATAGAATTTTATTGAGAACAAACATTTAACCTCTTAATTAACCTTGAATTAACATTTTATGCATGCATGAGGGCCATCTTATCTTTGATCTTATACCTAAATTTGTGAAAAAAAGTAATATGTTGCATTTACATGGGGTAGTGGTAGCATAGTGGTTAAGGAACCTGGCTAGCGTGTAAGTAGCCTGAAAAGTTTTGGGTTCGAATCCCGGCTGCCACCGTTGTGCTCTTGAGCAAGGCACTTAACCCTAAGTTGCTCTAGGGGAGACTGGCCCTGAACAATTGATAGTTGATGAGTTGTAAGTCGCTTTGGATAAAAGCGTCTGCTAAATGCATAAATGTAAATGTAAATGTAAATTTATATTGATCGGTGTGTAATACCTTAATGTTGCAATCTGTTATAGCTACCTGGACATAAAGTAAGCTCCATCAATAGAATCATTATTCCTCTGAGATGAGATTATGTAGCTCACTATAGGCTGAACATTTCTATGTGTGGGCATGACCCTGAGCAACCACTAAAATGTAAAGCCACACACTAAACCGTCAACACTGCAGCTGTTGCCTCTGTTACTTTCTTCTAATTACAACCAGCCTTGTTGAAATAGAACACCCCATTTGTTTACTCAGTAAATCCTTAGAGTAAACCATACTCCAGCGTCCTCGATGGAAAAACATGTGCATTCTTGTCTAAATTGAGTATTAGGGCACACACTGGTCTAACTTGGTCTAACAAACTTGGTGTCATTGAAATCTGTGCTGCAACTACGTGACCTTCAAATGATCTTGACAAATGGTGCTTACCTAAATGATACTTGAAGTTATCTATACTTATATGCATAGACACACTGCCATTGTTGAAGAATCTCAGTTTCTTCTCTGCGAAATCCTGTTGAGTACACTGGATAAATGGTGACAAAGAGTTATATTTCCAAGTGTCTTTCAATCTTTAAAGAACATCTATTCCACAGGTTTGGGAAAATAGTATTTATATGTTTAATGTTTATAAAGGCATTTTAATGTAAACTATACGCAGTTGTTATGCTAACTATTTTGCTTCTTTTAAATAAACTATTGTACTGAAGCCCTCAAAGAATATCAATCAAAATTAGTGTGCACGGTAACTTTACCTGCAGGGCTTGATAGTTGGGGTCCAGTCTTGAGACAAAGGTGAACTCTGTTCTGGCTTTACTTGGGATCCGCATTGATCTAGTCAACTTTGCCTCAAGGAAATAAACAACCTTACAATGCACTCCTTTGAAAGATGGAGGCATTTCTCTAAAAAGAAAAAAAAAACGTTAAATGGTGCTCTATGGTACCTGAGACTTTTGCTGTATCTGTGTATCTTTGTTTGTTGTTTGCAAATTCACTCACTCTTGAGGTAGGTTGAAGGTAAAGGGAAAAATATGGTGTCCTGGTGCAATTACATTTGAATCTGAAATGTAAAAATGTGTCGATTTTCATCTGAACGGGCATAATAAACCTGTCACAAAGGCTTTGTCTATTTTTAATACATACAAACTTGCCCAGCTTGGTCTGTCAGCAGTGGAATGCCATCTTGCTCTAGAAAGAGATATATTATGAAATATGAAATATTAGGATAGGCCGAGCGGTTTTCACATGGATTTATGGCTTTCCTACAGCGGTGCGTACAAGACTCTACCACAGCCATGTCAAAACACAGGGTGTGTTGTAAACACATCTCTTCCCAGCAGCAGTCTCCCTATCTCACAGATCCGCTATTGGCTACATCCTTTACTTAGCCGTAGGGGTATTTTGTATAGCCCACTTACCGTCGTCCTTCTGTTCCTTGATAAAGTACTGGACTGACTTAAAATATACCTCGCTGTCGAGGTAATAACGATAATGATATCCAAACTGTTCCGACCAACTAACGCGTGCTTTCCCTTTAGCTTTTATCCTGAATGAGTTGATTTTTGTTTCCTTCGAAACTTCCAAACTAACGTGACCAGAAATGCAGTCCCCATTAGTGAACACGTTGCTTTCGTTGATTTCATCGTATGTTATTGAAAGATTCTTAATGTAAAAGACATTCTTAGATCACTTAGGTCACTTTGCGAATTGTCCTCTTAAGTGGTCTAGTCAGTGAGAGTCGATCCCTTTTCCTTGCTGGTCCTGCGTGTATGGGGGCGTAAACCATGTTAGGCACCGTAGTAGTCGCAATAGTAGTAGAAAAAATCTTGGACGGTATGCGGGGATCCCTTCACCACATATTCAGTGTTGTTGGTAATAACACGTTGCAAAGGGGCGCTTGGTCTTGTGTCATTTCAGTAGGCCTACTTTTGTCAGGGACTAAATAACGTGTTAGGCATTACAGAAGATTTCAGTAACTTCATGACTAGAGTAGGGGTTAGCGTTGGAGTTACTTTAACCTACTCTAGTCATGAACGTGTTAATAACATTTTTACGCAGTGAACTAACGTGGCTCATACTTGCCGATAATTTAAGTGAAACAAAGGAGAGAGAATATATGGACGAGAGTATAGGTATCTTTGGTAACTGGAAATAGGCACATTTTTTTTACTTACTGTGCGTAAGAGCAAAAGGCAAAAATGTGTCGGTGAAATGCAAGATGCTCCCAATGTGATACTGTGCGCATATTCACAGTTGGTCCATGTATAGCCTACGACTGAGACTACTGCAACGCTTGTAAGTAAAGAGTTTGACATTCGGTTGCATTGTCCAAACGATGCTTTGAATTGTTTCTTGCTGTTCTATTTTTAGCACTGAACTACGTTCTTGTTATAAGAGAAGTTTTGCGCAATAGTGGTCAAATACACTTAATCCTGTTAAAATCCTGTTAAAAGCACAACTGTCAACCACCTACAACCCAACCCCCCCAAGTGGGGCACATTCCATTTGAGACTTAACAGTCCTATTGATTGATTAATTAACAGGCCTATTGATAGATAAACTGAATAACTAGAAATGAATGATGGGTGATTCTCTTTCTGCATTTTTTTGCCATCAATTTTTGATAATATTAGTGTTTTATCAGAATGATAGGACTTCCACATTCGACCCGGTTAGGCCACGTAGACTCCAATGTACAATCTAACAGGGTGGATTTTTTTTCCATCTTTCTGGGGCTTACCTGAGATATAAACTTATAGCAAGCTATCCACCTGGATATGAAAAATACTTATAACTGTGTCAGATATGTTTTATTTTAAATTCACACAGACATTCTCCATAACACAGTCTAACAGGGTGGAACTTTAAGAGTGACCCACATGAGTAGGATTTCAAAAACTACAGTATAAAGATAATAATGACAGCTGAATTTTAAGTTTACAGAGGTAACACCAACTGGTAAATATTGCTCTCATGTGATGAAGAAAGTTTTAATGGAATTATAGCCTTTTCTAGAGGGCCAGAAAGTACATGATAACAGGGTGGAATATGACTTCAGGGACACATAGTGAAATAAGAATGATAATAAATATAATAACAGTAGTTACAACTGATTTTAACGTTTGATTAAAGACAGTTTACCCTAGCCTATAAAATATTTCATAAATATTTTGAGGTATTATTATGTTCTGGTTTATAATTCCCATGAAAGTGGATTACTTTGCTCTTGGGACATTAGAAAATCCCATACCTGTCAATAAAAAGTGTGTAAAACTGAAACTAGTTTTGACAATGTGCATTATTTTTGTATTTGTTATGATGTGAATACATCTAAATATATTATTCAAAAAGTTGTTTTAAACATGTGACTCATTGTGGTACAAATATGAGCATATTTACATAAATAAATCATCTGGACATGAAATGTTTCCTAAAATAAAAAATCACCCTAATAGCATCTAATTAGCTGGTAAACACATTATATCATTCATATTTACATTTAGTGTGTAAGTTCAGATTAAGTAAAACTAAACTAACTAAAAGTACACGAACTGATGGTGCTATGTGAAAAAAAAATATAAAATAGGCCAGCAATATTAATTATTGTTTTGTTTTCATCAACAGAATACAAATTGGGATAAAAGAGAAGTCAATAAGTCTAGGCTTATACTGTAAGCAAATCAGGATATGTTGCAGATGATCAAGACTGCCCTGTAATTAAGCAACTGCTAAACCAGGGATCCAGTTAAGGGTTGACTGGTGGACCATGCAGCACAATGGGGAAGCGCATCTTGATGCTGGAACACCCCCCAGAGATGTTTATTACCACCTGAGATAAAAAAAAAAAAAATGAAAGCAACTCTATGTAGTTTTTGGTGTAAAACTAGCCACGTAAAGTCACACAAAACCCTCTAGACTTTTTACAAAGCCTTACTGGCACTGCTAGAAGATAGAAGATACTTATTGTTGTCTAATGTAAATACAAATCAGCAATGTAATGTATGCACATATCCCAGATAGCTTGTGAGAATAGCACTTTCGTTTACCTCTCCTTCATATGACTTTTATATGCTCCAGATTAATCTGGAGATGTTACCAAAATGAATAGTGGGGCCACAAAGTTACATAGTGTTACTTAAATATATCTGCTTTACAGGTATGCAATGTAATGGAAATGATGTAAGAAAATTAAGAGACCACTATTATGGGCTTCACTATTTATAGTTTATAGTTCTTTCCAGATAATATATATACATATTATTTACCATTACAAAGTACTGCACCCAAATGATTTGGCTGCTGGCGATGGTAGGTGCTGCATTTCTTGGAAGCTTAAGTTTCATCACACTGTAGGCTTCTGAGTTGTGGGCTGTGATTTTCCGTCCTCTTGTTTGTGCTAGAACTGCAGACACACGTTGCTTAAACATGTCGATCTGAAAACACCATCTCTGGTGCAGTGAGGCTTTTGGAACAACTGTACGAGAAGATGAATTATCAACTTCAACCAAAATATCCATCACCTCTCCTGCAAAATGATAATAAGAAATGCATTTTATTCATTTCTGAGTTTAAAATTTTTAAAAGCTCTGTTTCAGGAGCTTTTATAGTTAGCAGATAAAATATCTGCCTTTTTGGATATGTGCCAACAGCATTTCACAAAAATATGATATATGAAAGAATTTTTATCCCATCAAATTGTCATTGGGTAGGAATAGGCTAAGGCAATGTTCATGTAAACCTCAAATTATCCACTAATGGAAGCACGTGTTGTCTGAGGAAAATATGTTAAACAAAATTCAATATGCAACAGCAAGAGCAACATAGTTACCTAGGGAAAAGCTACATTTTTTCAAGGAAACGGTTGCTGAGACCTCTCCCACACACCAACAGAGGCAGCCGAGGTGCTTGCTTTGTGAGGCTGACAATGGATTCTGAAATAGGTGTGACAGAGAATAAGTAGTCAGTCCGGGGTAATTTAAGTATAGTATATATATATATATATATATATATTATTATTATTTTTTAGTATAGAAGTATTTTTGAGTTACACATGTTTAGACTATGTAAATTCCGTCACCTCCAGGTGGGGGTCATTTACACGTTCAAAGAAGATAAAATCAACTTCTTGTGTCTTGACTTTTGATGACATGTCCTCTATCTCTGCTGTTAGAGAGTAGAGAATTCTACCAAAACGCCCCTGTACAGTGGATGGACAGTTTCTGCATTGGAAGACACAAGGGAAATTAAATACCTGTTTTTGTATTAACTGTACATTTGTGTTTATAGATTTAGAAATGTGGTCATGTACCCTCCAGTTAATTGAAAACAAAATGGGTAAACATGTCTTCCTGGGTCTAACACATAACCTGAAAATACAAATACAAGACAACATGTAAATACTGCCATTTCCTGTACTTGATAATAATAATAATAATAATAATAATAACACCCTCCTCTTTTTTTAAGAAAATAGTTTTCTTTTGCAACATAGGTTTGGGAGAATGTATACTACCTTGAATGTTTTGCAGGATGGTGACTTTGATGAAGAGGAAGCTTTCTCTGGTTGAACTCATCTTTACAGACATACCAATTTGTCCATTTGGACCAAGCCCAAAACTTGGTACAGGAATGGACACAGAAGCAAATCCTTTACATGTTAGCTTTATAGACTTTACCTTAATCTGTTTAGAAAGCATAAATTCGATTTCACCTGATACAACATCGCCACTTGAGAAAAAGACCTCCGAATGTAAAGATTTAAGTATTATCTTTATGTATCTAAATTTCTTCCGCATTGTTAACAACAAACTGTCTTACAAAGATAAACAGTCTACAGTGGCAGGGCCCTTTATCTGACTGACCCATCACAACACAATATATATCCTCACCCGCCCACTCTCACATATACCTGAAATGTTGGTCGTGGTCTGGGGTTGTACCGATATTTTTTTCTGTCTCATACAAGACTTGATTTGTAACTACTACTTATATTGCTTCTTCTTATCATTATTGTTATTGTTATTGTTATTATTATATTATATTATATTATATATTATAATTATATTATTAGTGCATTAATTTCTCTCATGTGCTCTACCATTCTTGGCATCAGCATGGGGCAGAACTCCTCAAGTCAGAAAGGAAGCCAGCTCCACACCCACTGCAATACACCAGATTCAGCCATAAACTCAAGAATGTTCTGTCATTACAGACAATAGAGCTTTTGGATTATTGTTGCCCAACTCTAAATCACCATATACAAATCTGTCAGCCAAAATTGTGATATCTACCAGGAACACATTTGTTCTCAATTTTTCATTTGAGAGGAATGGCAACTTATTTACACCTCAACTGTACAGGCCTTGATAGTGATGTTATACCACAGCAGAGGAACTAGGTCACAAGGTGGCTAGTGTCCTTTTTGGGGTTATGGTGGCTATGTGACCTATTTCAGGATTCATGCTGATCAACTCTGGTTTGGATAAAGGGTTGAGGTTCTTGCACACCATTTACTGAAAGAGATAAAGTTAGGACTAGAACTTTCTGTTTCTAGATGCTCCATTAAATACAATAAGTCAGTCTGTATTAAAACAATAGCATTGTTTACATTGCAAACTAACGTAACAGAGTGTCAAAGACAGGAAGGACAAAGTTACACTGCTGTCTACAAAATTATGAATGCAACAAATGAAATACATACATAAAAATCTCATAATAATACATAATACATATTGATACATTAATATATACTGTTAGCATTAGTAAAACACGGTTCACAAATAACAGCAAGTTAACTAAAACCCTAATTTTGAAAAAGTCAGGAAGCTAAAAAAATCTAAATGTAAAATACAAACAGACACAAATGCTAAAGCTATAACTGACTAAATGAGCAACGCATTTGCTCAATAACAGTCTACAGACATCAGCTGTCCACATTAAAAAAAAAAAAAAAAACTTCACTGTGAAAAATACAGTGACAATGTATAGCAGTATAAGATATATTCCCAAATGTAAATTTCACAGTGTAATTCAACTGCTTTAAAGTTAAGTTATTGTTAAAAACATACGTACTGTAAACCTGTTAAAGGTAATTTCCTGCTAAAACAACATCGGTAATGTAAAGCTGTTTATGATAAAGTAATGTGAAAAACAAGATATTCTGTAAATCCCATTACAGTCTTTTACAGTGATAAGCATGACACAACTGTATTATAAATAACGGCATGTAGCTGCAAAAATTGATATAGTAAATTACTGGCATCTGTGGTTGCCAGAATATCACTGCATAAAATGTTATAGAACCGATGAGAAACTACATTTGGTTGGCATTATGTTTGTTGCACACAGCTGCAAACAGCACACATAAAAGTCCTATTAATCAAGAAACACTTTATTAAACAAAGCAACGCCCTTTACATATTTACCAGAATGTCAGTTTACAGAATGTACTAACTTGCTTGTCAAATTCCTTTTTTAAAAACAAAAAACACAAACAAAAACATAACAGATTTTGCATCTGGCATTTTCTGTGAAAGAAAACAACACTATTAAACTAATTAAAAACAATTAAATGAATGAGAGTATAGTTCCATGTCATACCAGGAACTGTCACGTTTCATTTTACATTGTACACTCTGAAACTACAAAAAAGTCAAGTTCTAATTGGTAAAAATATCAGAATTCTTAAGTCACTTTTGAGTATGATGGTAATAGGCGAGATGTTAATGGTAATCTCATTCAATGATCTATCCTAGGCTGGAACTACAAGTGCTACAGTCAGACAACAGACAGATAAAATGCAGAAAGGTAAAACTTAATCTCAAGGGGATGTGGAAAATGAGTATTTCCCCAAATGGTGGCATATAAGAATTACAAACAGCAATTTAAAACTTGACAGTGCACCTCATAACACGCAGGCCTCTAAAGTAAACCAAATAAACTTACCACATACAATGATGCATGGCGTCACAGGCAAGCTTTCCACTTGAAGTTCATTTGACAGGCATACTTCTTCCATGCAGTGGAAGAGGTTCTCCTCTTTTTCGTTGAAGTAGGACAGAAGAAGCAGTACCATATCCGTAATGTCAGCTGTCAACTTTCATTTCAAATTTCAACTTTGTTACAGTCCGGAGGATGCATTTGTTCTTATTAGCACAAACACTTCTCATAAAATTCAAAAGCCATTTTCCCTTTTTTTCTACACACTAGAGGAGTGGTAGTCCTGTGAGCTCTTTGAAATGGACACTCATGCCAATTTCCAGAAACAAAAAAGGCCACTCCTCCATAAGGTGTTGAAGATCTGTCCCTGTGTTTACTGCCTTATGTTGGGAGTAGTACGTGCACTCCATAAGAGTTTTTACCTCTTCTGGATTGAAGGTAGGTAGAAGCATCATTTTATCTTTCTTTTCCTGTTGGCTTTCTGGTGTCTCACTGACTGGTATGAACTTCAAATGCACAAGCATTCATCATCTTCGAAGCAATAATCCTGATCATTTCTCGCTGTAAAAGCTGGCTTGGCCTTTTCCCTCTCTCCAAACACTGCATCAAGTCTTCAGGAATTTTCCACCATGGAATCTGGAAGCTGTCAACCCAGTCAATGAGTCAACGAGTCTTGAAATAACTGCGTGTTTTCCAAGCGCATTGTCCAAAATCTGATCAAAGGGCCAAATTTCAGAATGACTGCCGGATAAATGATGATGCTCAGGTTTCAGCTTAGTGTTTGGAAACAGAGCTTTTCTTGACTCTAAATATTCTTGAATAAGAACATCAAGAAATGCAACCTGCGGCACAGAGATCTTCTGAGCGCGTACACAATGTCTTTGAGCTGCACAGTTAATTGCCAAACATCATCAGCGGTGTCTTTCACTCGGTCACCAATTATAATTGGCAGCAGTCTCAGAAAACTCCAGTCCTGTATGGCCTGTCCTGACAGTTTCTTTGCTTTAGACCTGACTTGACATGGCTTTGTAGAAGCATCAGTTGCACTGTATCTGACCTAATTAATGTGCCTATTCAGAGTGGAGTGAGTAAACCATTTCTTTTCTGTTATAAAATACTTGAGATAAAGTGCATCATATGACAGAATTCCCTCAAAGATGTCATGCCCTAGGCAAGGCGGCAGACCTGGCTGACAAACATGAAAGTAATTTAAAAAGTTGAAAACTGACTTGACCTTCACTTCTTCTGGTGTATCTTCAGTCTGGAGGCAGTCAGTGGCAGAAAATCATGCATCTATGGTCCGCTCTGGTCCACACAGATTTGGATCACCCTGAAGTTATTAGACAATACCGACAAAAATACTGTGAGCAACTGAAATTTTCAGAGGCCAAAGTCATCTGGTGTGGTTGCATCTTATGACTAAGATGCAGATTCTCTGTACAAGTCACTGACAGTGCTGTCTGTAAAATCTCTGTGCTTCTGTGCTATTGATACCACAATCCCCAAAAAAGCAGTAGCAAAACTATAGCTAATATTAAAAGTGACATGTATGATTGGTTCAAATCCATGGGAATTATGCTAAACCCTGTATTCTCATAAGCGTAATAAGCAATTTTGAATGTCTAAGATACATGAACTTTCAAACTAATGTGCACGACCCTAATGAGGGGTTGTGGAAATGATTATACTCCAGATATACACAAACAAATGCCATTCAGAACGCCTCACCTCTGCTTTAAGCATGGTGCATCACAAGTGGTGTTAACGTTAGCTAATGACTTGGTAGACAGAAAACACAAACTAGTTAACGTTACTCAACATTTACCCAACAAATAGACACAACAGACAAGGCGTTAATATAATCACTATGCGAAAGAAAAAATAGGGTAGGCTACACTAACGTAGATAGGTACAGAGACAAGGAGAAGAAATATTACCTTTGATCTGGTCTTTTATGCTTGGCTTTTCCATAGTCATTTGGCTTTGTTGCGCCTTTCTCAATGTGTCTTTGTTCTGATCACAAAGACTGGGATAGGCATGCGCATAAATCTCTCAAACATGCAAGGAGTGGGACTATCTTGTGTTAACTATAATGTGGGCATTTCCAAGCACCAGATGTTTATTTTATACTTGTACCTGACTCACAGAGGTCAAAATACCTTCATTCATTAGAATCTTGTAGGCTATTCATGATGACGTATGACATTGACCTCTGTGTCACAATATTTTGATGCTGAATGGACATGAAGTCTGCTTCAATCTCTAGTAAATAAAATCTGTCTTTAGCTTCCACAAAATTACTATGTGTGCTGCTGATACTGAAAGCTGTTTCTTTCATGTTTTATGATGGTCTGTAAAAAGATGTGGCAGGCATTTTGTTTCACACACTCTGAACTAAACGCTGAACAGAAAGGGAAAAAAGTTTACTTTTCATGAGGATCACTACCAATCATTTTGGCTTAGGTGTTTTCAGTAAGAGTATATTTTTCACCTATTTATTTAATTTTAAAACTAAGATAAATCAACAAAATATAATTTTTCTTAGACCTACCTATTTTTTAGCTTAACTTTACCAGGGGTGCAGGCCTATGGCAGTAGGCCAAGCCTAATGCTTAGGGAAATCATTTTACAGTTATTTGTTGTAATATTCTACATTGTATGATGGTAATACATTAAGTTCAGTCAGTTTCAGGCTTTAGGGTACTTTGATGTTTCTACTACAGTGATATACTGTTTTACATTTTATGGGCCATTACTGTTGCCATTTCACAGTTTTCCCCTGTTGTTTTAACAGACATTTTTTACAGTGTTGAACAGAAAACAAAACAAAAAAATGTTATTTGGGATATGTCTGTAGATTCTCATTCATTCACCGATTCATGGTCGGTGCACATTTTGGACAAGGTAGACAGATGTTATGAGAGAGGAGTGAAAGAGGGATCTAGAACAACCAACTTTGGACAGAGGAGGGGGGCTATGTCATTATCTATCAGTCCGGGAGCCCACTATATAAATACAGAAAGTATCGATAGGCTCCTTAGAAACAACATGATGAAAACTTCAAAATGGCACATATGTCTCCAAAAAAAAGTTTCAGGGCACAGTGTACACCTAACACTCACATTGCTCGCCTTAGTTTCAGTGAGTTCCAAGTAATGTGAATAGCCCTATTCCTCAAAAGTTAGCATTGGCTGTTTCTGGCTTGACATGGTTAATCTCCATGCCAGCCTGTCACGTACGTGTGGAATGAATGAAAGTAGGAAATATTGAGGAATGCTAAAGACAAAACAAGGAAGAACATATCATGATTTATTAGGTTAACTGGGAAGATCATTGTGTATAAAAAGAGGTCATTTCCACAAGATTTTGTGTCTATGGAAGTTTTTGCCCATTCACTCAGAAGTATTTATGAGATCATGGGGCTACTGATACAGTTCCTGGAAACTTTAACTTTTCTACAATGTTTGCAAACCATGTGGAGGTAGTTGACATTCTTCTTAGAGTCTGGAATTCTGCAGACCACAATGGGGAACGTCTGAGTGGGGAGGTATACACTTTAAGCAATGTATTAAAGCACACCACACAAGCCTGCAATTTTTTACCTACAGTGCTCCCCCTACAATTGCCGTTTTTCTTAATTATTATTACAGCTACGGCATAAATTCTCAATAATACATGCGAATTTGTCTGCAAACCAAAGACTAGAATTCAGTGATGGATCATTTTTGTAGAGTTATATTGAGTGACAAAGTAATCAACATGATTTTGGTTTCACTCAGTTTCGATTTTGTTTGACAGCGACGCACTGACGAGAACCTGCAGGAGTTGGAGCTGCTAGAAGGGCCAAGCGAGCCTCCATTCACCCCGTAATAAGCCATTTAACCATTAAAGTCACAGTATCTCTGACACAACTAATAAAAATAATGACCACATTTCTGTAGATTTTTGACATTGTAAGATATTGCTTTAAAAAACCAAATCATGTCAAACATAGATTTTTCACTATTCCATTTAATATTAGTCTGTCATTACATACTTGGTCTTCCATCTGGGTATAACATTGTTATATTTTTTCTGATAATGTTTAATTAATTTTAATGTCTAATATAACGTGGTGGTTTTATCAGTATATTATTGTTTACTTGAGGGTATGGCCCAAATATTTCGTCTGTCCACTTCATTAATTTATTGATTACAAAAAGATGGGACTGGTATCAATTAATGTCATATCACATCCAAATCAAAATCCAAACCTTTAGGGATTATGAAATCTGGTTTACTGGAATGAGACAGCACCAGAGACCATTTATTGCAGTGCAACCTACTGGTCAGGCCATATGATAAACAACAAGCAAAATAGCATGTATCTATTTACAATGTCTATCTGAAGACACAGAAAACAGCTCAAGGAAACAATATCTCCATACCTCCATCCATTCTCAGTTACTTTTAAAGGCAAACTGGGCAACGTTTTGAGGTTAATTTATCAGCTTTGTAGTCAATTCGATGATTAAATGGCTCATTACGGAGTGAATGAAGGCACACTTGACCAGCTTCAGCATAGATTTCGCAGTTACTACTCTCGCAGGATCCGAAACACGGGATCAGTGGAAACAAAACTAAAAGTAAATGAAATCGCATTTATTACCGGTTTGTCAGTCAGTGTAATGCATGAAAATGATCATCGCTGGTTCCTATTCTTTGGTTTGCAAGTAAATTCACATGAATTGGTGAGAGAGTACAATGTTGTTGCTATTTTTTTAAAAAATTGGTGACTGTAAGGGGGGCTCCAGAGATAAAAAAAAAAAAAATCACAGTCTAGCCTGGTAAAAGGCTGATCTTGAACAGCTATTGCTATTGCAAACAATTATTTACAATTATTAAACACACATTACATAAATTACATATTACATTATACTTAAATCAAGAGCAACCACATGATATAACATGATTATTTTTTCTTTTGATCAAATAAATTCCACTTCTACCAAAAGATTTTGTGCAACACATTATAAAATTTGGATCCAAATCAAAAATAATATTGGATATAAGTTTACATTTATGCATTTAGCAGACACTTTTACCCAAATCACTTTGTTACCCAAAGAGGATAACATTCATGCTGCAGCACAATGAAAAACTAACAAAGAGTGCTATATTACTATGATGAAATTTGCAGTATGAAGTTGAAAGTGCAATACTGTAATAAAAGTGCAGTATAGAGAGAGATTAAGAGTAAGAGATTAAGTGCATTCCTAGTATTCAGAGATAAAAGCCAAGAGATATTCTTAAAAGTGCTGGGTATTCTAGAGTTTCTTGAAGGTGGAGAGGGTATCTGTTGATCTGGCAGCACTTGGAAGTCATTCCACCAGTGTGGAACAACACATGAGAAGAGTCTGGATTGACCCGCGTGAGGTGTTGGCCATGCTAGATAACGTTCCTTGGAGGAGCGAAGTGACCGGCGGGTGACATACAGCTTTAAAAGAGTATTCAGGTAGATGGGAGCAGAACCATCAATCACCCTGTAGGCCAACATCAATGCTTTAAATTTGATGTGAGCGGCTAAGGGTAGCCAGTGGAGTTCAATGAATGTGTGACATGCGCTTCTTTGGCTGGCTAAAAACCAGACGTGCAACTACATTCTGGATTATCTGTAGTGGTCTCACCACACAGGCTGGAAGACCTGATAGGAGGGCATTGCAAGAGTCAAGGCGAGAGATAACCAGGGTCTGTACCAGGAGCTGGGTTGCATGTTGGGCTAGGTACGGCCTGATCTTCCTTATGCTGAATAGAGAAAAACAGCACGACCGAGCTACAGAGGCAACGTGATCTGCAAAGGTCAGCTGGTCATCAATCACGACACCTAGGTTTCAGATAGGGAGTCAGTCTTGATGCTGATTGCCGTTGTGATGTATGGTTTGTTTGGCTGGGAGGATCAGCAGTTTTGTTTTGGAGAGGTTTAGTTGGAGGTGATGTCCTTTCATCCATGCAGATATGTCAGAAATACAGAGATCTGTGTTGACACCGTGGAGTCACCAGGAGGAAAGGACAGATGGGTGTCATCTGCATAGCAGTGATAAGAGAAGCCATGGGAGTGGATGATCAAACCCAATGAGGTGGTATACAAGGCGAAGAGAAGGGGCCCAAGCACAACCCCTGTGTTGAGGTGGTGTAGCGCAGATGCTAGCCATGACACATTGAACGACCACCCAGTGAGATAGAATCTTACAGAATCTAATCTTTTTTTCTTTTTCTTCTTTCCATTTTCAAGATTTGATGCTATCCAAAGTCAGTTTTCTTGTTGCGATAGTTAACAAATTCAACACATAATGAACTATATCAAAATAAGCAGTTACGTAGCCTGTAGCATTGCAGCATATTTCTGCATAGCCTATTCTCCTCCAAAGCAAGTCAAGCCATAAAAACTGGGGTCTGTTAAGAGATAAGTTTAGAATGTGCCACATTTAGTTTGTCCTGCATGCACTGATTTGCTGACATATTTGCTACCATCTTTTTCATGAACATGACCCCAAACATTTGGGCTTAATAATATGGCCTTAATAATTAACTTACAGTAAATAGGCTGTAATGACATATAGTATTTAAATAAAAATATAAAGAGAGAACAAAGTCACCTCTCTGGAAGAGGTAGTAGAGGAAAGGCAGGGGTTTTCAGAGAGGCATGTCGAGAAAATGAATGGATACTCTATAACTAATAAGAAATAAATGAATGTAGCCTATTTAAAGCAAAAAAATCTGGTGTGACTCATTCCATAGTTCTGTTGTTCGAGGTGACTGAGTGCTGTCTGTAGGAAGACTGAGTGCTGAAACTGAAAGGAAGTTACTGTGCTCCATTCAGTGTTAGCTCACGTTCAATACTGTATATATTGTATCAAAATTGCTTTTTCTTTACCTACCTATTTGTTGTATCAAATTTTCTTGTTCTTTACTTTCAAGCACTCAGTGACGTCAAACAACGGGGCTATGGATTGATTTACACCGGATTTCTCCTTTGAACAAAGCTAGTGAAGTCCCTGTTATGATATTACATATTTCTTGATGCTTGACCCAATGTTTTTTTCTCAAACACAAAGTTAATAAAAAGAAAATTGTAAAATTAGTCTTTGGAGTAGAATTTCTAGGCTACACGGGCCATGGTTGTTAAGAATGTGATATTACCCATTATGAATATCGGGGCAGACAAATAATATAAACAAAATATGAATAATGCTGCTTATTTAGAATTGTGTTGCTTGCATCAAAATAAATAAATAAATAAACAAACTTACTTCTGTTTCAAACTTCAACAACCACATCATATATTGTCTGCACTATTCTGGATTGAATGTAAGCTTACATGACATGCAAAATCATTCCACTCACATTTTAAAAAATGGCCCAATGTTTGCAGAATTACCCTAGGGCTACCCCGTATGGTATGGAAGTATCAAGTCAAATCACATCAAAATACATTTAACATGTGGTCTAATTTTTTTTAGAATGTAAGCAGAACTTTCTTGTCTGGTGCAGCCAGTCCCAGTGATTATTGTGGAAGCTAATTGTTGCGGCAGATACAACATGAATTTAACGCTTCAGTAAGTGAAAGGCAACTCCAGCATGTTTCAGACTAAATGTTGTTAGAAGGCTTCACATACTTTCATTTGGTACAAAATCTAGCCTGCTTATATTTTAAACACTACAAAACATAGTGATCAGGGCTATACCGTCAAAATAAAAGACCAAGGGGGTATTCCAAGAGATGGTGATTAAGGAGGTCACTTGCTTTGGTCCAGACCAAGATGTTTCTGTTTTCATTTGGTGTTTTCTTCCACACTGCATTTCTTGCGAATGGCCCAGAACAAAACCACATTTGTGGTAAGGTCATTCAGTCATTGGACAGAAATATTTGGGGCAGGGGACAGAAGTGAAAGTAGGCCTGAACAGTCACGGAAATGGAATCTTTATTGTATTTAACTATTAAACTGTCTTTGATTTCACAGCTACAACCAGTTGTAGATCATTTTTAGCGTCAGGCACATTTAATAGGCTTTTCTTTCTAAGTATAAGTATATATAAGTATATATACTTTTTTGATCCCATGAGGCCTCTGAGACCACCTCTTCAACTCGGTCTTGGTTAAGCTTGTTTAGTCCACACCAGAGTTCGAGTGCTTGTATTCACATCTTGTTTGGTCCACACCAGAGTTTGAGCGCTTGTATTCACATTGGCCAAAAAGGTCCAACCCAAGGGAGGAACCAAACTTAAGTTTGTTTTAAGCAAACTAAACAAGGCAAGAGCAGTGTTTCCCATACATAGACCATTCTGAGGCGCAGCGCCACAGAATGAAAACCGAGCGCCACAAATTGATTCCACCCCCCCACCAAAACGCGCTCTGTCATTCTCGGAAAGAGATCAACATCCGAGCGTAAATGTCAATGGGGGTGCCCTTATAAAACATCTGCACTGGCCCCATGTTTTCAACCAACCAAAGCGAAATTCGGACCTCAAGTTATTATTAAAACATCGATCTCCTTCCCGACCCACTTATTGTAAAAGGCATAGGGCATGCTTTTGATTAGTTCAATCATAGAATTATTGGCTTACGTAAAACTGATATCTCTTGCATTTAAAACAAAGCGTTAACATGGTGCATAGCAGTTGTGCGGAACTTCAACGTTCATGCAAAAGTTAATAATATCCTAGCTTAACATTTACAGTAAATAAGAATTTCCCACTATACATACAATGTATGAGCAGTTACTCACGGGTTTGCCTAATTGATGCTATCTCCTGGAAAGCTCGGGCTACCTTTGCGCAAGTCATTCATCCAATGATGGCTTTGTCTTTTCTTATGATAGGCTACTCTATAAATACAAAAGTGTATTCGGCATCTTTATTTTAACCGACCCGAATGTCATTGAAATATTTTCTGTGACTCACAAACGCTCAATTTTTATCAAGCTGTGCATCACTGATACATGCACACTCGGTGAGGGCTGATTTGCCCGCTACTCCTGTCCACGTGCAATGCTTGAGGCTTATCGAAGCAAACCCCGAAGTAGCGGGATATTTGGCAGAGAGTAGACGGTTGGACTGCACTTTACAAAAGGTTAGTAGGCTATGATATGCTGTGGTCAAACACACCTGCCCAAAACTGTTGTTAGTTCAGAAAAAATAATGTCCTTATGAGTTTAGAAAAGATAATAATAGATAATAATATATTTATTAATATCCCAGCAAGTCAGCATAGACAACGTTGGTAACTCAGCAAAAATGCTATTAAGATTAAATGCGGTGATGTATGTAAGGCTATAGCATTAGCCCATACCAAATCAAAAAGAATAGAATACATACGTGGTTTCTATTCTTCTTATTTCACCATCACCATTATTATTTTTAGTATTATTGTTAGTAATGTTAGTATTAATGTTGGTTTGGGGAGGGTGCATCGTCTAGCACCACACAATGCTACTTGGTCTGTGGGAAACACTGCAGGTGTAAATACCCAAATGCCAAACCTGGGTAAGTTAACCCTGAGGTAGTAATAAACCTGACAAAACAGCCTGAAGCTCTCATTCTCTTAACTAAACAAAGCCAACAGGCTACTGTATTAGTAGATTTACCACTCTGGGTTAACTGAGCCAGGTTTATCTCTTAACCACCTACTTGGGATACCCCCAAGTATGCCCAGATCGCTACCTTTTGTAGTGCTCACAATATTAGTGGGCCTGCTTTCTCATTTCTGAACAGTTTTTCATCATTTTGTACGAATGAAAGTGCTTGAACCCCTGTAGCAACAACATTTAGGCTGAAACATGCCAGCAGAATCAATGGGAGAAGAGTTGAGTTAAAGCTGTAAAAAGAGAATCTTGAATTGCTAACGTTGTGTAAATCCAAAGACATTCCCTTCCAACACATTCATTTACTAACAATTAACATTAATCAACTTAATAAGATACACATAGACAAAAAAATAAAAAATAATAAGGACATAATAAGGACACATGTAACTGATCCATTCTGACACAGGAGTAATAGGTAACATTATTCGTTTTGAAAAAAAAAACTTAAAATGTAACTTTCTGCATATAGGTTTATACACATACACGCGCAGTATTTATCTACTCATGAAAGGTTTTTATAACATTATTACAAACTATTTTGAAGGTTATGTCCCAAAACTGACTATGGCACAGTGTTTCACAGTACACTCTGAGCCAGTGTAGCACAAGATCCTTATTGGATGTCATTAATAACACCTGTGCTTACCCTGTGACTTCTTGGAAAAATGGCTGCTGTGAAATAGGCCCATTAGGCTTAAAGCACAATTTGGCCCAGAATTCTTATCTGTCTTTGGCTCTGTGAAATGGAGCCCAGTTTTTATTGTGTTCTTGGCTGAATAAATTAGAGATACTGACTGCAATCTGCTGCTTTGCACAGGAGTGTCTGACAACATAAATATAAAGGAATAGCATATGTAAACAAAAGTATGGTAGTATACTGTATTTATATAAAAAAAGCATACTATTCCTGAAGTGTTGTCTAATATCTGGCAACCATAGAATATGGAGGTGGTCGGGATTCTTCTTCACGCAGAGGAATATTGCCAAGCACAATGGGGAACAACGTCTCAAGATTAGTGGCTCCACTTATGTTCAAACTGACCTGTTATGTAAAGCATCAAACCGAATTAGACCAACAACATTCCAAAACATGATGACTACAGATTATGTACATCAAAGTGGTCTGCTTGGTGTGCGTGAGTCTTACCATGACAGTGTAGTTAACCTCAAGGATTGAGCAGTCAGCTATGCTTAAAGGAGCATCTTCTGGGATGGTGAGCATTAGCTCACAGTAAACATCTGAAACATTGGGTTCAATAGTTTGGCCCGTAGTGCTGACCAAAGTAGTAGGAACAATTCTCGAAGTTTGTTTGTTTAAGGTGTAGAATGCTTGTTGTTGTACAAGGGTAGCCTTTGGTACAATTCTCCGAGAAGAACCATTCCCAAACACTGCTGAAATTTTTATAATCTCCCCTGAGGATCAGAAAAAAACATGCAATAATCAGTACAAAACAATTCCTGCAATAACTTAAAATAGATAGATAGCTGTGTCCCAAATTGATGCTGGTCCATTTTACAAGTCAGGTCTGGTCAGGAGTTTGGACATATCAGGATGGTCTCAATTAGAAGCCTAGTCTGATTTTTAGATTGTGGCTGTACAAAATCTCAAATACATCCATTTCTGACACACTATGTACACTGTTAGGTCACTTATTCTCCAGAATTCAATAATTCAGTTAGTTTCATTTAATAGACCCTACCTTCAAAACAGAATGTGCATCTTTGTTTTTCTTTCTTTCTTTCTTTTAAATAATTCAAGTCCAAGTCATGAATGTCCATTGCTGTCTGATCAACTAACATACGAAGACTTAAGCCTGACATAGCCTACAGGTAAATACGTATTTTGTCATCATGCCACTCAGGACAGGCCAATGCTGTGCTCCAAGATCAGATGTACTTGCTTCTAGACTGTAGTGCTCCTCCCTAAGCTTCACCTGGGGAGTTGCAGAGAGACAAAGAGGAGCCAAAACTGAAGGAGATTAGGCAGACAGGATACAGTGAGGAGTGGAAGAGCGGTGGTGGTAGGGATTCGGGGAACACAGTTCAGGTAATTTGATGCCTGTCTACAGGCAAAGATGCTGACAAGCTCCCAATAACATAAAGAGTAAATGTCTTACGTGAACTAATTTGTTAAAAACATTCTCTCGGTCCCTGTTTGCAAATAAATGGTCTTAGTAAGGCAACTTTCTGCTGTCATCTCATAATCTCTCATTTAGACTATGCCACAACATGGAGACAACATGAAGATATTGGGTAATTATTGTAAAATAATCTTTTTAATAATTATCCATGAAAAGTGTAGTGCAATTTTGAGCTTTACCAGTGGTTAAACAGACATCCCAAGTCCCCCGGAGTGTCCGAGAGTCTCCCGTATTTAGATAGTGGTTGCCTTGTGAGTGTGAGTGACATGAAATCTCTTGTAAGACACGGTATCGTGCAAATTTTATTTGCGAGTGGGGGAAGCAGTCAGAACAAGTGGCAGAAGCAGCTTGAGTAAGTGGCGGTGAGACAGGGGGAGTGGGAATGAGAAAGAGGGAGCATCAGTCCTATGTAACATTTTTGTATATGTATGCCACCTTAACAGAAGACCTCTATCTCTCATCATCAACAGTCATTAAAATGAAAGCTTCTAGCTGTGTAAAGGAAAAAAAAGCATTTCATCCTGAAGTGTGCTTGAGCATTGTAGGCCTATGTAAAACACCCTATATTTCCACAGTTCCAGGTAGGGATGCTTAAATAACAGCTGATGTGAATTTAGCAGTTCAGTATGCACTAAAATGAGTTTCTGCCAGTTAGGATGTCTACCTATAATGGCTATCACAACCATAGTTAGCCATTCGGCTGCCATTGCAAAATATGGCTCAAAACAGCTTGGATCAATGCATAACGTAATCAACGTAATCAACATATCATTATTCAACTCGTTGTCATGGTGAAAATGCCCTGGGCTCAAATGAGTCTGGATTGTTGTGATTTTGCTGTCTTCGGTGTAAGGGCATGCAGCTATTAATATGTGTCTGCCATTTCAGCATTTATGCTGACTGTAAAGTGTTGAGCGCATAGATGCTCACAAGTGTGCTGACACTTGCCTACATTCACAGGGGTGAAATTTTAAACAGAAAATGGACTGAAAAAAAAAATTTGCTAGACAGTGGATTTTACCAGACAGAAGCAACAAAATGGAACGTAATTGGTGGGGGCAGCACAGTGTGATGCTGGTGTGTGGGGCTGTAGTGAAAACAATCCAATCTAAACTACTAGACTGTCGCAAGAGAAAGGTGCCACACTCAAGTGCACTGGTTGCGGAGGCCTTAAGGTTTCATGTCTCACCTGGAATATAGCCTTTTCTTTCAATTTCCACATCCATAGTGACTGGCCCTGATGCACACCAGAGGCAGCAGACAGTCTTGCCGTTGGTTGCTGATAGTGGAACCTTCACACAACAATACAACAGAGGCAAGAAGCTGTCACCTTGACCACAGAATCTAAATTAGCGATAAATCAGAAGAGGGCAAAACCACACATGTGGCACACCAAAACAAACTTATATATATACAAAATATAATATAGATATAAAAATATATAAAGGGCTAACTCAAGAAGAATCTCAACGACATGTGAGAAATTAACAGTTAAGGAAAAAAACTGAATATTCTCTTACCAAAAGTGCTGGATTATTAATATCAACATGCCTTTCAAACTTGAACTCGGATTTAAATTCTTTGGCCATGTGCCATGATCTGTGTATTCCTAAAATCACTGAATAAGATATTTTTCCATGCTTTCCAACAAAAGAAGGTGGGAAATCTCTGTTGAAATAAAAACAATATATTTAAAAAATGTTTTTAATTTACTGAAACTTGCCACAGTTGGTCAGGTCTATGTTCAGCAACGTGGCACTTCAGATGACATTATCTTCATCATAATGTAGCCTACTATTCAACTAGGTAACCCCGTCAACCCCACCAAAGGAATGCAGCTACCTGCTCTGGATGACACCACCCTGTTTCCAGCAGAAGACACAGAGCCTCCGCATGGATACATCCAATCCTGCCCATCAGCTGTCTGAACTGATGCCCTCCATAAAACTCTAGAATACACACTTCAAGATTCATGAAAAGTTTCTTTCCCAAACCCATTATCTCACTGAACTGAAAGCACATACAATGCAATAGACTTTAACTCCTAAAATTGTGTGTTGGATTTGGCTGCATGTTGTCTGAATGTATTTGGTACTAATGACAGAAAGGGATTATGGAGACTTTGCTTTCCTCAAATGAAATTTGCCACTGCAAGGCCTTGCAGTAAAATCCAATGAAAGTCTTGGAAGTGCAGGAAAATTATTTGCGCAGTGAGTGGTTAGACTTTGCATGCATATGACTGTAAAAAATGACAAATAAACAAACTAATAAATAAATGTATTCTTATAATTTTTTTTGTTGTTGTTGCTATTGCTATTAGCATACTATAAGAATGAAAAGGAGCTTTAATTGCCTACTCACCCATGGGGAATCCGGCAGGTGAAAGGGTACACGTTGATGCCCCTTCTGAGAGCAATTTCATCTGCTAATGTAAACAAACGAGAAAAATGTGAAGACCTCCGAGGATAGTGGTTTATGAGTGATCTACATAAGACAGGTAAGATTACGTTTGCAGAGAGCCTACCATTCTGCCCTTGTAGTACATTACATTCCAGCTTAAAGAATACCAGTTTAGCTGAGTGCGTGTTAGTTGCACGACCACTGCGAGTGGTCCACCTTACTTTAGCTGAGCCTTTGAGGGTCAAAGATATGTGTTGGATCGTGATATCTTTAGACAGTTCGAATCTCATTTCACCTGAGACTACGTCGCCGCTGAAAAACGTGCATGTTCGATGGGGTGAAACAAAGTTTACAGAAAAGTTCTTGAACGTTTCACCAAACATGTTTACTTGGAGGTTTAAAGCGAGCGCCCGTTTCGTTTCAGTATCAAGCCGCGTTCAGATGTTGGAAGAGAGGTGTTGAGTTCCTGAGCGTGACCTTTCAATGCGCTCAATTAACTTTGCAAAATTAGCATTATCAGCAGTTAAAACCTGGATTGTTTGTATTTAATAAATAAGTAGCGACTTGTTTCCAACCCGGAAACAGTGGGGAGTGGCTAATTTGCTCTGTTTTGCAAATGAAGGTGGGGAAAAAACGCAAGCCAACGCCCATCTTGTATAGGCCTTTCAGTGAGGTCCGAGTTCAACCGATGCACCGCTTTGCTACAGTTTACTAATTGAACGAGGTGTTTTGCCGCAACGAAGTGCATCGCTTAGCAACAGGCTTATGAGGTAGTTTTCTTTCGTTTGGTTTGCATGTCAGAAAAGTCACCCTATCAGCAGTGACGTAACCATACTTTTTTTTTTACATGGGGTGGCCAAATGGTGGCCAGGAATATTGGCCATGCTGTGACAAAGCAGGTCCACTCAAAATCGCAGTCAGGGGGACCCTCTCAATTATTGCATTTTACATTGAGACACACGCTAGAGACACACCTCACATGCTCACTCACCTCACAAGCCACATAATTCTCAAATGCATAATATGCAGCCTATACAGCCATACATAACCTGTGATATTCACACCGCTTGAAGATGCAACGGCAGTCCTCTGTATCAACATCGAGTGCATGCAAGTTCCAATTCATGCATGTCAATTTAAAAATATAGCCTATATAGCGAACGTCTAAACTCAGTCAAAATAGCTTATTCTCGCAATTAATTCATTGTGTACCTGATTTATCCACTTGCTTTAAGCTTGTAGGCTTTGTAATTTGAAATCAGCCTTTGAGGGCACTGCATGCAAATGAACAGTAATTGACCGATTTTAGGTCATAAGGTGCATAATCCATCCATAGGCCCCCCCATAGGCCCCTTCGGGATCAACGGAGTAATTCGAACACTGTCTGGTGGCATGTCATTCAATTAGCCTAGTGGGCCTTAGGCAATTTCAGGGAAATTTCAATAAGCCTACCTTTACTTTCAAGCTCTCAACTCAATCAATAAAAGGGTCATCAACACATGCTATATCTTGTTTTTGTCAGGATAGTCTAGGCTATCCAAATGTGGCAGTGTTTGATGTGATACTACTTGCATATGGCTTACATTAGCTTTGGTATCAAGAAAATATTTTTGGTCGTATAATTTAATGAGGGCATAGACAATGCAGAAAATTTGAGATGATATAATTTTCCAGATTGCTGGAGAACCACTGATCATACAAAGGAATGCTATACACCATTGATGTCGGCAGGATCTCCTGGGTTTTTTTTTTTTTTTTTTTTTTCGGTATGCCATATTTGGGTAAAGACATAAAAAGAATGGGTATAAAGTAGTATTAATATTAATATTTTTATGTATATTCAAATCTAATTTTCTCGCAAACTGTTCATCACAGCAACTACACCGTTGGAAAGCTCAGGTTGTGCAGTGATATGTATATGCTATCTGTGATGAAAACTCCAGTAATGCTAGTAATCTAACAGAGAAGAATGGTTGTGAAGGTGGTGGAACTAACAATGCATTTCTCACACTCCACATTCCTAACAATCCATTCCAACATTTATTCTTTTATTCAGATTTATTCAGATAGCATACACATATCACTTAAAATTGCACGACCTTTCCAATGGTGTCACTCTGTAGTCGCTGTGATGAAAAGTCTGTTTGCAAGAAAATTAAAATGAAAAAATTTCATTAGAATTCACGTAAAAATACCTGTGGGGTTGGCCACCCTTTAGCTCTGCCACTGCCTATCAGCATCAACAGTATCTGTCTGCGTCCTGCAAGATTAAAGATACGCCTTCTTAAAACTGAAGACACGCCTATAAAGACATGCCCAGAGGCTGCAATGTGTGCCTATTAAAGACACACCCAACAGTTGTGTCATGTCAAGACAAATCAACTAGGCTACCAGACACACTACTAAAGCAGACACAGTTAAGAATGGAGCGTTTAGGTGGTAATTTTCAATATGTGCATGAAATTAACATACTGGTGTGAATGTACACACCATCTAACATATAACATATGTAACTATATAACCATATAACACTTTCCATGTCTTCAGTTTAAACACCATGTTGGACTAGCAATGTTTTTGAGGCATGTTTTAAGTTCTGTTTCAACTAGATGTACTGCATAGCGGTACATGGTATGACCGCCGCAGTGTATTGAAATGTGGGAACCATTGGTATGGTGAGTTTGTCAATTTAGTTGCAAACTTTAGCGTTTTTAATAGATATTAGGCAAAATAACATTTTGTACAATTATAGCGTCCCCTATGGGCCAAATTTTATGGTACTTGCTGTGCTTTCAGAGGTCAAATTGTTTGCAGTTCCCACCTTCTCGGCCCAAGATATTGGCAATTCAAGATCTCAAGTTTTGCATTTACCCATATCACTAGGTGGCGCTATGCTACAAGTGAGTCTTTATGGGCTGGGTCGATACTCCTCTGTAACACCGGCATATCACAACAAAATTTCATGTTGTTGGGTGAAACGTTTATTGAGTTATTCAGCAAAAACTTTTGGCCGTGTCCCCCTCTTTGATGGACACTGGCACAGCGAGTAGGGCTACATGAAGTCCACCTGATTGCTGGTCCCAATGCACTTCATTTAATAATTACATTTGTGTGTTTGCGGACAGATAAAATAAAAAATATATAAGATAAATGTTTAATAAGACCTGCATTTAGGAGAAAAGGCAGGGTCACTCAAAAAATGAATGGTTTTATGATTATAACATTACGTATTAAGGTTGTAACATTTACCTACTTACAATAAGTATTAGTATTCATTTTCACGGGTGCTAAAATATATATATAATTTTATACTTATTTCAAAGCACAGGTTAAAATGTAGCATTAAATTCTTTGACATGCAAAATTAAACAACCAAACCAAAAATTGAAAGAGGGGAAAGCAATATTTCACACTGAACATCCCTTTCTGATGCCATCAGACCCTGTAGACTTTGGCATGTGCAAAACTTTACTTTTAGTAAAGTACTATACAATTTGTGAGCGAATGAATGCGCTCTCATGACAGGCAAGCGCGCATAGAAACTGAGTCAAGTTCCAGTCCTATGAACATTACACTCTCGGAGGGGGAGAAATTGCTTTTGCTGTGGTTTACTATGAAACCTAGGGAAGTCAGGTGCATGTGTACATGTTGGGTGTCCCAAAAACACCTGGCTTTTGGAACTGGCTAACATTAGCAAGTCATCCAAATATGTTAAAATTCTGGCGTAATGGGGCCAGCCCCGCTTCTACAAACAGGGCGGAAGACCCTGTTGGACAGAGAAAACCGTAACTTAACAGCATTTCCGGTGAGGGGTATATATGCCTATGTGATGAAAGGTGTCTTTGAGATTGATCGTTGTAAACCAATCATTGAAGTGGTAAAGTCTTAAATTCCTGTTCAACACCCTGAGGTCCAGAATAGGACAAAGCGATCTTTGGTACCAAAAAGTTAAGTGGAATAAAATCCCTAATGGGCTTTGCTACGGGGGACTTCCTGAATCGCACCCTTTTGTAAGAGAGAATTTATTTCCTCCATTAGGAAATGGGCTGAGCTCTCCTTTGTCTGAGAGTAAACTATGCCACTGAAATGAGGGGGGTCGTATGGAAAACTGAAGCTTGTAGCCCCTCTCTCTTGTCCTTCTAACCCTCTCCATGGCCTTGCCCGTGGTGATATGGCAAGAAAGCTGCCCGATGGGCTCCAACAGGCACTTTATTGAAATGGGGGAGGAGTGTGTGGGGCTAGTGATCCCCTACATGCTGCAATGTCACCTTCTGGCAGCCAAACTGCAGGCTGTGGTGGCCTGGGGCTCATAAATTCATCAGAATTATTTTACTTTTTTTCAAACAATCCAGGGCTGTAGCCCTCATTGGGACTGAGTGAGTGGTGTGGTGCCGACGATGTGGTAACTGCCACTGTCTCCAGTTTTGTGTGCGTTCGCTTGTGTCTCCCAACAGCGCAGGGAACGTTGCTGGTGCAATGAGGGGTAGGAACCCACGTGGGAGGGGGATGCTCCCCTTCTAACTGGAGTCTTCTCCTCTTCAGTGGGGGAAGACTGGATCAAGTCCACTGTGCTGGTAGCCCGAGAACCTGAACTGAACTCTGGGCTGTGCTGGTCAGGTAGATCGATTCCTCTCGCTTTTTTGCCCGCTGCGAAAGGCACTTTGCCCCAAGGCTTCACCTGCTCCTGGGGCTGGTATTGCTGTTGCTCAGGCTGTCCCTTTGTTGGCCAGGCTGTTTTCCATGCGGCCTATTGGCCGTTTGCTGCGTGCGGCTAGTGGGTGGCTGCAGGGGTCTCGGAGGCGGTGGTGGGCGCGGCGCTGCTTTCCTCTGCAGACAAAGCTTAAACGCCTCATCCTCCTTGTCATCGTAGCGCTGATGCATTAGTGCGACTACTGGAATGAATAACGCCAGGCCCGGCTCCACAGGGGTGCCATCGATATCTCTCTTCTCACTGTCGGAGAGCCCTGACAGATTAGGCCATAGCGTTTGTTCACCCACCACAGTCAGCACCATTTAGCACCCACAGACCTGGCCACACGTTTTACATGACAAGATCGTTCACCGCAACAATATCTTTCCATAGGCCTGGGGTGGTGTTACCACTCACCAGCATCCTGCCCATGTTCCCATAACCTTGGCCTGGTACACCGAGAGGAGAGGGGACACATTCAGAGCTCTCACTGCAAGCAAGTTACCCCTGTATGAGGACTGAAACACAGAGGCAGAGAAACAATCCATCTTGTTAGGGAGGACCAGCTTAGGATTGGCGAGCAGCCTTCTGTGTGTGGCGGTCAAATGCCTGTCTATTGAGGGCTCGACAGTCAGTGGGTCGCCCATGCCGAAAGTGGACATGTCCTTCACATCCAAGCCCAGGAGCCCATGCTTCAGATCGCATGCAGGAAGAACAAGCAGGAGTTGCTTTTAAGGACCTGGGGGTAAACCCAGGAGTTCCATGTCCCTCTTGTGGTCGGCCAGGTCGATAAAGCCGGCCATTCGATGTTGAGGCATTAAACTGAGTTCATGGACATCCACATGGAATGGCTTCAATGCTGCAAGTTATGAGAGGCATATTCAATTGTGTTAATTTGGTAACATTAACAATGCAAGTATACATATATTGACACTCCCAGGTGACATATGAGCCAAAGTGTGAGTTTAGTAATATTAACCAGTGCCCAGTAAAACTACAGTGGCATATGCACTGTCCATAGCAGGTTCAAATAGTGACGTTCTCTGTTTAGTCTCTGTTTTAGCATGGGTTTAGTCACACTGGTTTATTGTTGACAACACAAACTTTTTGACAATATGGACACTCCTTACGCATCCAAGGTCATTTGCACCACAGTGGATGAGTTGGACATATAGAACACATCAGTTGAAGACAAAAAGAAAGGTATCCCACTTCAGTCAATCCAGCCTAACCGTTTCATCTTGGCAGTCAGGTCAGTTGCAGGTTCACAGCAACAACAAAAAAATGTGCTGCACTATTGTTGATGTTACATGCCATTTGTCTTTTTTGGGACAATTGTCAACAGTTCCATGAAATTCATCTTGTCATGCCATACAACTACTTGTGATCGATAAAGTCTGACTAAACCATTTGTGTTGCTTACCAGCCATACAATAGTCCTACAGTTGAAAGGCCATAGGAGCATAACCTTAAGTTAAGTTGACATTCTTTAATGAATTGTTATGCTGATACATTCATTATAAGCAAGCAAATGGCATTGAGAAGTCTGGCCTAAATGTCATGGGATAGTGTGGTGGAGATGACACTGGACAACAAACAAGTGGCACATCCCAGCAACAACAGTCAGTGCAATAATCTGCCACCTCTCTGCCACTTCAGCCAGTTCCTACCCAGGACCAACTTCTCACTACCACTTCTGGTAAAAGTTGTGGTAAAAGTCACTGGTGCTGGTTATGAGGAAAAACAAACCAAACAAATAGCATTAAGTAACAACTACATAATATAGCAAATTTACAGTCCTGCTAAAATGCTAAACAATCACACACATTGCCTGATCCAAGACATTAATAATGAAGCTTAATTACATGTGCTTCTCATTTGAAACATTACCTAGTTATTATTACACTGCTATAGGATGCAATAGTCTACGAATGCTGTCTGGGGAAGATTTATGTAACATAGTAAAATGCAACTTTTGTCAGAGACACTGAAAGAGGTAACTACGTGTGTAAATCTCAGAGAGGGCAAATCTTAAGTGAGTGAGGGATGATGGTTTAATTTAGGGGCCCTAACAGGTAGATCGGGAGCAACCCGTAGCTGCTTACATGCTTAAGAGTAACACTCCAAGGGGTCCAATGAAATGTAAAATCTCATACACAAAAAGTAAACCTGTTAAAACTGAAATTCAAAAACATCCTGCCCTGTCTGGTACAAAATGATTCTCTCACAGATTTACTGCTCTTTGATGTAAATGTTTAGTATATACCAGATTTGGCTGTAGCTATGAAAATATTGGGGCCAATAAAGATCAGGAAGATCAGAGTACTCTGCATTGTAAGTGTGTAAGATGGTAAAGGATGTAACGTTTATAGGTTAGCAATAATACTGATGTTAATAGTAGTTGAGTAGCTTGACCATGATGATTTTGTCAGTAGCTCTCGGATGAAAAAAGGTTGGAGACCCCTGGTTTAACTATACTGAGTACTGAGTTTAAACACAAGCAATCCTTTAAAGTAATTTCTGTACCTTACAGGTAGCCAATACAGGGACTTTAGAATTGAAGTAATGTGGCCAGTTCTTTTTGTTCTTGTAAGAACCCTAACAGCTGCATTTTAGACCAGTTAAAGATGTTTGATAGTCTTTTTAGAAAGACCTATGAACAGACCATTGCATTAATCAACCCTAGTTGAGATAAAGGCATGGATAAGCTTTTCTAAAAGAAGTATTAGACCTCTTAGTTTGGAAATGTTTTTGTAGGTAATAAAAGGCTGACTTAATGATTGGGAAGGATAACAAATACAAATTGGGTCTTTGCCCAACTTGGAGACAGGGAACTGGAGTTCGCCCAACTTGGGTGTAGGGACACGGAGCTCGCCCACCTCTGGTGCAAAAGGGCGTCAGCATTTGCCCACCAAGGGCGCAGAAACTGGAGCTGGGATCAGAGGGCTGCGGGGAGCCGGGAATGGTGGGCCCTTGTCTTCAGACCACTCATCCTCAGTTGACCAGTCATCCTCCCCGGTCCAAAAAAGCTCCCAGGGCTGCTACCACACAGGCAGATCAGAATGAAAATCAAAATACCTGTTGTAACAATTAACAAATTGAAGCGTGATAATGATTTGTTACACTTCAAGTTGTAAATGCTTATAAGATAACATAATGCCTTATAAGCACAGCTTAGCAAATGTATAAACAGCTATGAACACTAATAACATTCGTTATAATGATTTATGAATGCATTATAACCGTTTATGACTTACGCTGTTTACGCTTTTTGAATACTGGCTTCATAGAAAGTTTTACCATAATATCTCCTCATGATCCACTAGCTCTGCATTCTCTAGGGTGAGTGAAAAAAAATCTGGTCTTTTTACAACACTCAGGCTCCAAAAAACTGGAACAACCAAACGGTCAGCCTGCCTCCCAAACAATAACACAGAGTTGCTCTATTATCTTAGGTCCAGTCATTAATTCAGACTGGTTTTTATTTAATAAATTACGGTAGGCTACATGAACAAACTCATTGTGTATTCTTGCTATGGTGCTTGTGTACGTAGCAGCATGACACACTGCTTGTTACAACATATGGACAGTCTGACTGCCTGGCTGTGATTTGTGGCCTACAGAGCGTGTTTTGTTTGTCATTCAGTAGTGGCCAATGCGCTTGCCGCCAAATTGTCTGATGCTGGGGCAGCCAGACGCTAGACGCACCTCACATATCTTAGGCCATAGGTGTCAAACATATGCCCCGGAGGCTGGATCTGGCCTGATTCAAAATGCTTGAAAAGAATTCAAGCTATGTGGCCTGCTTGAAAATAGTTAACAATACGCACAATAATTATACATTGTATGCATGGTCATTGTTGAACTCAGCTACGAGGTGCATCACAGAACTGCTTTCCGACAGGAAGGAAGACAAAACTAAGTGGTGAGCATGATGGTCAGAAACATGAGGAAACCATTTTCTTCACCTGACAGTTTGTAGTCACGTGTGTAAACAAGGCTTGGCGGCCCTCTGAGGAAATGCATAATGCTCATGTGGCCCGTGATAAAAATGAGTTCAACACCCCTGGCTTTGGCGGAATAAATGACAGCTTGTTCCTATTGGTTAACCTTGAGTAGTTTGACTGATAGAGAACGTAAGGGTTATGTACTGTATATAACCATGGTTCTCTGAAGGAGAACATGAGCCATCAACCCTCTATTTCTGGAATGTGTGCAGGGGTGGATTAAGATGTATAGGGGCACCTAGACCTTTTGAAATAATAATTTTCTGTGTACATTAAAATACTTTTCGCCACCGGTCTGTGATGTCACAAATGGATATGAACTGCCACTTGCATGCACAAGGTACACATGCAACAGTGCTGCAGGAGATGGTGAAGAGCAAGTTAAGGTCACTTTAATGGGGGTTATCTGGACTACCAGTTCAGGTTAAAGAGCTAGAAATGAAAACTTTTAAGGATTTTTTTTCATTAGCGTAGGTAAATGCCCCAGCAACCCCCTTAAAAGGGCACAATACTAGTGGGCCGTGTTCAAACAAATTGAAAGAGAAATTGTGTAAACCAAATTTAAAGAAGGCAGGGTAATGGACTCATACATGAATACATTTCAAATAATAAATCAATAATTACAATTGAGGCTTAATTTTTGGTTTTCTGTTTTACTAAGGCACAATGCTTTTGCTCACATACCACATGTGAAACAGTATATATGCATGACAGTTTCATTACCGTATATGACGTACATGAGTCAAGGTGAGCTACTACTACAGGAGTTCTACAGTACAAGCAATATTTATTAGAATAATTAATGGATTAGATGTGAATGCTTAATGAAATAATTAAAATGATTTTATTGAAAAATAATGAATATACTTTTTTATCTAAAAAGGTTGTTTTATGATCTTACAGTAAAAATTTACTGATGTCTGATTTTGTGCATTCAAGTTGAATTACTATAATGTCATTTCATTGAAGAAAGATTTTGAAAATAGTAGGCTATGACAGTATTGAATACTACTAACACTGTTTGAACGTTTGATAGTTAACAGTTGAAAACATCTGTAGGAAATTCTGTAATCAAGAGCAAATCAAAAGTAAAAATTGAAGTTAAATTTCTTAAAGTAACCTATTTGAATCAATTCCAGTGTTAATTGTAATTAATAATTGGTAATTGTTAATTATAGGGTAACACCAACCCATGAGTGTATGCTCTATTTCCTAATAACCTTCCTAGTACATTTAGGTAGGCCTATTTTTCCTTGCACATAAATATTTTGCCAAAGTAAACTAGTGCAACAAAAAATATAGCCAGAGTAAATATATGACAGTCCCTATCACTGGATCCAGTACATCATGACTGTTTCTTTTCTGATTGAGCTGATCTTTCAGCTTAGACCACATGGGGGCAACAGAACATCCCACTCAAGTACGAATCCTCTTTCTGTCTACTTGTAATGCATTGTTTGTCACAAACAGGCTGTTCTTGTCAGGTTCACCATGGATATTTTATTGATAGATAATATGTGATAACAAACGGTGAATTGGTGATTGATTCTATGCATAGCCAAATTTGTAGCCAACTGGACCATTTGAATATTAAAATAAATGTCAGATTTTTTCCTCTCAGAAATACTGGTTACTCAAATAAAGACTCCAACATTTGTGAAAACTGTGTAGAATGTTGAAAGGTTCATTGTACATAAAACTGGTTCAAGGCAGGTCTATGCACTCACCCACCCACCCCTCAACAACACCACCCTTAAGAATTCTTCTTACAAAAGAGGAACTTTTACAAACAGGGCATTGCTTTGATAATCTCTTGAAGATCCATTTGAAGATATATCCTTCCCAAACAATGGTCAAAAAGAGAACTTTCTGTCATGGTTCACTGACTGTACCTGTTTAAAAAAAACATCCAACTACCAGGTGCAACTGACGTAAGCTGACTGTAGAGAATGGGGGCTTTGAGAAGACATTTTCAGAGCAGTCCAGAATGCAGGACTTACCTTGACCTGGCAGTCGGAAAAGCTATAGATTGCTATCAGTGGAAAACCATCTTCCTGCCAGCTACCCCAATCATGTTCCTGAACTGCAAGATGCACTTATTTCTCTCAGTGCGGAATGCTCTCTCATGATGACCATACAATGGTGTGGGCCTCAGTCAGTGTTCATTGGCTGCCTCTTTAAACCAGTAAGGAAAATAATTTTTTTAGTTTTGTGTTTTATTACACAAATTCAAATAAATGTGAATAATTATTTAAAGAGAAATCCAGTGTGATTCAATCCATAGCCCTGTTGTTAAAGGTCACCATGTGCTGTCTGTAGGAAAAGAAACAATATACGATATACAATATACAATACAATATAGACCAAATAGCATTCTGGCATCGAGTTTCTGTGCCCCATTGAGTTAGTGTTAGCTGTCAGCCTATGTTGTATGAAATGTTCTCATTCTTTTTTTGTACTCGGCAGCACTTGGTGACCTCAAACAACAAGGCAATGGATTGATTATAACCGTATTTCTCCTTTAAAAAGTATTAACGTCAAAAAGGGTTTCTCATGGTGAAATCACTGCGAAGGAGTCCTAACAATCAAAATGCCTCCCTTCTGTAGTCTTGGCCTGGTCATGGCTAGTGTTGTTAAATGTTGTTATAAATGGCAAAGTTTTTTCATCAATGCAGCTCGTGGCATCAGGTGTTTCAAATCAGTTATGTGTAGGAAATGTACAGTACACTGAACATAAAACAACGCCCCTCACCAATGGATGCCACCTACAACAATTATCCTACCTATCTTTAAGAGAGAGAAGCAAACAAACCCCATAAAAAGGCCAAAGCAGGCCTTAGAGACAGAGGGAAGAGCAGAGAGAAAATTGAGCTCATCCTTTTCAACTAGGTCATTTTGGCAGGGGTGTTATGTAAGGACAAACCTCCAGGCCTCAGGTCTGTGTGACATACTGTGTTGGAATCCCTGTTTCAAGTTCACACCATATCCAGCGAAATCCATATGCTCACATTAAAATTCATCGTCTGATTACATCTCACAATGATAGAGGAACCTAGAGAAACCTACAAGTCAAATCCAGATTTTATGAAAAAAACAAAAAAAAAAACAACTTCTATCTATCTGTGAAAGCCTATTTAGTTGTTTTTGTCTTGTTTTCCAGATCCACATAAGCTCTTCACTGTAACCATCTAGTCTGGATCTTAAGTCAATGCAAGGCAAAAGTTGGAAGAAAAGGCTGTCTGTTAAGAGACTATCATCAAAGTTCACCTACTGAAAATAAATGTAAGGCAGGGGTGTGTCTTGGTCTCTCGATTCTGGCTGTATTACTGTAAGGGGGCTATTGTTTTGATTGGCCTATTAGAATGCCAATTCATCGGATAAGAGGGACAGAAAAATGTCTGTATCTAATCAACGCTGTTCAGCGGATGGAATGGTTTAGCAAGGCTGTCTGGACCAGACAAATCCATGAAGTCATCTCTCTCTGTGTCTCTCTATCAAACAAACACACACACACACACACACACACACACACACACACACACACAATATCCATACAAAGCATGCAGTAGTACTGATTATATCTTGTCTTATAATCCTTTACTCTGCTTCCTGTCATAGCTGCATTACCACCTCAAATGTGCATTATTTTGTTATATACACTCATCAAGCAGTGGGGAATAAAAGAAATTTTGTTTGTTACTTGTTTATCTTCTTTGGCAACAAGTTTGGTAGCTCAGGATTTACCAAGCCAGCATAGTTAGTTTGTTAGTAGGCTATAGTTGTTTGTGAATCTGCACATTAGCTAGTGTGAATGAAAGGAACAGTCAGTAACTTGTTACTGCAAAAATCGTATTCTGACGGTTTCAAATTCCCCCTTGCATCGAGAGTGAAGGCGAGTAGGGGAGGAGTGTGTGTGTCTTTGTGTGTGTGTGTGTGTGTGTGTGTGTGTGTAAGAGAGAGAGAGAGCGTGTGTGTATGTGTGTGTATGTGAATGTGTAGAGTGTACAAGAGTCTTTCTACGTCCACCCAATCGGGCATATAACCGTAGTTATTGGGTGATAGGGTGCATGTGGGGATGTGTTGGATTCGAAGGCGTGGTCAGTCAACTGTCAGTCATTGGGATTGCCGACAAGAATGGGCGTCTTGTACATGTAGGACACCCAATGGTAAGAACCGCTGCTGGAGTCGCTATGGTGACGGGGTTGTAGCTCGCGAGGATGTGATGGGTTGACAGGTGCGTGACCGTCGGTGCTTTCTGTAAGCATGTACACCAAAGGCAAGAGTAACAGCGTGCCGTCCGACAGCCAAGCCAGAGAAAAGTAAGTTTTATTTATCGGGGGGAGGGAGAATATTGCAACTGGGAGAGGGCTCAGGCACGTGCCTTGGTCACACGCAATTGTAGTAGCGAGGCTGGAGCGTGTTTGCCTCTTGAAGTTAATGTGCAGTCCTTGTGTTTATTTGGACAGAGGCATTTCCGAAGACCTATTTTGCTGGATGTAAACCTTTGGGTGGAACGCCTGTTATATTGCTTTCGCTGTGTAGTTTGCGTCTTGTAGTTGTCGTTAATCAGCATTACATTTAATTGTGGCGGTGTAATGATGACGATTAAACATATTCAATGATCAATGAGCAGGAACAACGTCATCTTTCAAAACTGTCACAAATGGTATGCTAGTGCAGAATTTGTTTCATGGAACTAAATAGATAAGGGCTTTGTGTTGTGATAGTGTTTCGACGCCGTTTTAGGGCCGCAGTCATTACTTCCAACTGTGTTATAAATGCTGTGTTTATTCAATTCTGTCTTACTTAACAATTTACGCGGGCTGGCATTTGTAATCATAGACCGCGTTACCAGTGTTGTGCCGGTTGTTCAGTGTTGAAAACGAGAATTCGGTCCTCTGTTACTGATAGTATGTCCATGTTTGTGCTGCCAAGGTGCAACTTAGGGTTGTGTTACATTGTCACACTGAAGTATCTGTCCCAGGTGAAAAGACATGCTACGAAGCCCCCCCCCCCATCCACCCCCCTTTCTCTCTCTCTCTCTCTCTCTCTCTCTCTGTGTGCATGTGAGTGTGAGTGTGCGTGCACGCGTACATTACAGAGAGAGAGTATGCGTGCACATATTGCACTCTGTCAATTAACACACATTCGTAACTTTTTGAGACAGACCAAACCAGATTATATTACAGTTGCTTTTGGGATAGACCTGCATTGTCATAATATGGGGTGTTGAAGTGCAAACACTATTGTGTTGTCCTGTTTGAAAAAGGTAATCATATGCCTAGACCTTCAACAGTGTTGCCCTAGAGTCAGACATTCAAAAAAAAAAAAACAGGGAGAGTGGAAACTGAAAAAAATCATGAAATTGAAGTGTTTACACAGAGTAATTCTGGCTTATATTATTCCTGTTATTAAAAAATATTGCATTACCTAAAGGAGTGGGACAGATACCCCCTTGTGTGCTCAATTGGCCATATGCAGTAAAGCCTCTGCCACCTGCTGTTGTAAAAGTTAACTCAGTCAAGTCATTTGTCTCGCATGGTTCTTGTGCTGAGAAGTTTACCATAGCCATCTACTGATGGATCACTTGCGATATGAAACCTTGAATTCTATTTCAAATTTTGGCTATTCCTTCTTTCTGTGCTGGACATCAAAGACCAAAACCATAATGTGTGGTGGTTGGGAAGTAAAGAAAACATCACACAGACAGAACACCTGAATAATATTGGCAGGAACAAGGAGACAAAGAATGCTCTAACTATGGCTACTCCCTCAAAGTGGGCAAATGTCCCAAAATATGTCTGTAGCCAACCAAGACAGAGTAAGAGGCAGAAATAGTAAAGGGAACTGCTGACAGCAGAGCTTTCAAGATGTCTCAAAAGTACTTTTTGCATTCTCACTTCGCAGAAGGGAGAATATGTTAGGACCATTGACTAGTGTGGTAGTTGGGGTCCACTGTGATAGCTGTTCTGCACACACACACACACACACACACACACACACACAACCACAGAGTGTTATGCACAAACATAGATGTGCTCAGGCTGTTGTGGTTATGCTTGATTCTCCATCTCCCTCAGGGACTGTGGCTTAGGCACTCACACTGCTGTTGTTGTCTGCTTGTTCCAGGCTGATGGCTGGCTGGAGGCACTGCCAGGCTCCTTTTAACAAAACTCTCAGAACCTGACAGGAAGTGCTGAATCAGTGTTGTTCTTACAGTGGAAGAGTTGCATGCTGGGAGAAATTATTCTCTCTGACAGGGCTAATTCGGGCTGCCAGTCTTCATTTTGACACAAAATGAGAAAGCGCATAAGGTTTCTGTGGAAGTTACTGCACTTGCGGATCCTTTCCCCTGTGTTACAGGTGGAGTGAATGACACCATTTATATATATATATATATAGGCTATATATATTTTTTAATTTGAAAAAACAGCAATTTTAATCATTTTTTTAGTACCAAGTAAGCTTTATTTTCGTATATGAAGGAACATCTTTTAAAGCAGAGTAAGTTTTGCGTTGTGATGTGTTTCAGCACATTTGATGGCTCCATTTTATCACTAGTTAAGGTATAAGCACATTGCACAAACAGTTGTGGTGAAATGATGCCCCTACCATAATACAAACCATGACCTAATTCACTTTGTTCTCGAACAGATATAACCTCTAATCTTGGATTATGCCATGATAAATTCACAGAAAACAAAATGGCAAAATCTGACATGTGTCCTGGATGCTGAATCTGCTCTGAACTGGTTGTGACAGCTGAAGTTGTTTTGCATGGCTCTTTACTAACGTAGTGTTAATACCTTAACTATTAATCTAACACATCCTTTCTTTTGTCAAGATCAAGGATGTCTTCAGCCTCTTTCAGCTTTTCACTTTTGACTGACCAGGGAAGTTGCTGGCAGGCTAGCTGTCCCTCATACTGGCAGGATGAGTCAAGCCATAGGAGAGTGAACATGACTGTGGGAAGGCCTCACATGCAGCATTCACTCAGGATACTGCAGGGCCCGGTAGATGTGACAGCAAAGACACTGATTGTGTCAGATAGAAGGGAGTGATCTTAAACAATCACACATCTGACAGCTGAGGGGCCCTTGAAGCGTTTCAGGTAGTCCATTAGAAGACGAGCAGAGATAGTGAACATCTATTATCTAAAAGACCCATTGGGCTTCGCTGTCAGTGTAGCAGTATGTGATCTCTGTTAGACAACTGTGTAGATATCCAGGTTTTGTTTTTTACCTTCATCGCTATTCACTAGAACGCAAACTGCTCATCGGTTTTTGCCCCTGATACATTTAAATGGTTTATAGAAAAGGTGTTTGGATGGTTAAACCAACACTACCACTGATTATGTAAAATGTACCAAGATGGAGATCCTGTAAGATTCTGTAAATTATTATGTTGTGTTGTGATGTTTAGATATTTGATGTCCTCCACTTGAAATTCCCTTAGCCTTAGAACATACATATTTGTGAATGTTTAGTGTTTATGATTAAGGTTGGGAGAGGTTTGGAGCATTGAGCAACATGTTAGAATGTGTAAAGTGGAAAGCCTTGGACTTTTTGAATTATTAGTTTTGATGCACCTCTTTTACACTTAATTTTTTTTATGCCGATTGGTAGTAATCTGGCCTTTTGCTCTTGACCAAGATTGATTTTGCCTGGAGGATGAATGTACAAATGAAAGAGCTTTGACAGAAGGTCAGTCAACACAGTATTTTAACTTACATCAACCTGGTGCTAAAAACTACAGTAGGAACCAGAATGACTAGCAATGATAATCTGCATCTGTTTCCAGGAAGGAGCCTAATCTAGTAGTAGAAAGGAAGAATGAGGTAGTGAGCAACATAGCCATGCCCCTGTTGTGCCACAGACATTATAAATGCCTCTGTGGCCAGCGTTCAATAGTGTTTAGTGGAGAAGTTGTTGTTTGTGGTAGTAGTTGTGGTGTGTGGACAGACCTCCTCTGCCAGAAATGAAACCAAACACCCATTCATTTAGGATCCTCCAGGACTGCAATTTCCTGTAACCAGAACAGAAATCTAAATGTGAGGTGAGCATTAGATGGGAGGGAAAAGAACGAGAGACAAAATTGTGCGTTGCAGAATGTCAGAATGTAAAGCCATGGTTTTAAGTGGCAAATGGTTTTGCATTATGTTCAGATATATATTTTCCTGCTTACGGAAGCATTCATCTCTGTGATAAATCAATGCAACAAAGTAAGTGTGTTTCCTCCAGATGTGGTTTAGGTGGAAACACAGTTTCTGCTGCTGCTGGAATACTTGCCTCTCTTGCAGTGTTATCCACCTTGGATATTTCCCTGCAGCATTGATATGCAAGCAGCATCGTCTCACCACAACTGCAAGGTTAAGCATGCGTGGCAGCAAGACTTAGAAACAACCTCTCTCACTCTCTCTCTGTCTCTCTCTCTCTCTCTCTCTCTCTCTCTATCTCTCTCAATTTCTCCCTCTGTCTCTCACTCACTCTCTTTCTCTCCCTCTCTGTGCATGTGTCTCTCTCCCTCCCTCACACACTCTTGCTCCTACCAATAAATTTATGATTTTTTAGTTTAACCTACTGAAAGAATCTATCTCTCCCTCTCTCTCGCTTTCTTTCTCTATTCCCATTCTTTCAGTATCTGTTGTTGTGGACGTTTTGTGCGGACTCCTTCAAAAGTGTGTAAAAATCTCCCTCCTGCATGCTGGACCAGACCATGACCAAACATCACTCTACTTTCTCTCAAGCTCAAGGCAGGCTGCAGATTTTTCTGTCTGGGCTTGTTTCACAGTGAAGTCATTTGGCATTTACAGTAAAGGACGCTTATGATAATAACATCACTGGATTTTTCTGGAAAGTGCTTTCAGGTGACAGTGGACAAGACAGCAATATTTAATGAACAAGTAATTTGTACACCTTATTTGCAACGTTTCATTAGCATATGATGTACTGTATATGTAGGTTATGTCTAGTATTGCCACATGTGACCTCTAAAAGGTCTGTTTAAGTACATAACCACATGAAGAGGAATGCTCTCTGCAAAACCATTTTGGTACTTGTCTTGGTAGTACCACATGCTACTTACATATTCACAAAGCCTTAGATACAACCCAAGCTTGTAGGCTTGAAATAAGTATGCCCTAGTTTCAAAGCATAACAAAAAGGAGAAGAACTTCAGAAAAAGGAATGAATTTCCTTTTGTGATGAATTGTCAGATTTGCCTTTATGTCATGAGTGAGCATGCCAAGCTAGTTTGGTGGCTCGAGACAGCTGAATTCCTGCCAGACATTTCTTTGAAATGGTCAGACGCGTTTGGTATTCTGCCCAACCACTTAACATCTCAACATCTGGAATCTGAGCATTGCTAAAAGGCTAATAGGCTACAAAGTTACCAATAAAACCTTAATGTTTTTTTTGTTTGTTTAGTATTCTTCAAAGACATGTTTAGGTCTTTTTGTATGCTTATCAATACTTGAGGCCAAAACTCTAGGGCAGAAAGTTTTATGTTTATTGTGTGTGCGTGTGCATGTGTGTGTGTTTCTTTGTGTCCATTGTTGGTGTTTCTGTGCCGTAGAAACATTTTAGCTTTCAAACACTAGTCTTCATTTCTGTGTGTCCCTATTCTTCCTCCAGTTGCCTTGTGTCTCTCTAATTGGGTGTCATTTCCTGTTCTCCTAAACTAAGAACATTGTTATCCCTGCTGTTGTTTTAGTCTGTCTCGATGGACGGCACAACATTTATGACTTGTTGATTGGCTTACCACTCTTGACCTAGAGCAGCGTGCCATGGTGTGATTTGTGATCTTTTTTCCTTTGTGGCCTTATTTTAAAAAAAAAAATAGAAAATTGCATTGAAATTTTGAAGCAGACAACAGGAATCAGTTCTCGTAAACATCTTTTGATGTAATGAACATTTGTTTTCAACATGCTGCAAATTTATCTAAATATTTCCATCATAATAGTTGTTTGAGGATTGCTGTCATTACAAAGCCATTGGACAAGTGAAAGCATCCAACATTAAACATTAGTTAGGAGCTCACACCCATTTGTAATTTGCGTCAAGACAATTTTTCCCTTTGGCTGGTGTTTCAATAAGTTCCTACCAACTGTATTATCTAGAGGCAACACAAATACACAACACCAGTCAGAGGCCTTTCAATCATTTGTATGTAAATAAAATCAAACCAAGAATCCCAGAGCAACATTGCATAACCACACTGAATAGTGCACCTTCTTGCATAAAGTGTACAAAGTTCATGTGGTCAAGTGGAGTAAAGTAGAAGTAATGAAAACTAGCTCTGCTGCTCAGACCTTGTTTGACACCTTGACATTTTACTTGACAGTTTGGTTGAGTGGGATGTTTGTTGGCAAAACCATAGACATTTTGCACAGTAGCCCTAATCTTAAAAGGACAACATGACCATATCTCTGTGTGTGTGTATGTGTGTGTGTGTGTGTGTGTGTGTGTGTGTTGGTGCGGGGGGGGGGGGGGGGGGGGTGTAACAATGCGTCTGTTGCGTCTGTCTCTGTAATTCCATCACAGTTTCAATGCAATGTCTCAATGTAACGTCTACTTTTTATGAATGCTGAACAGATGATTGGGGAACAAAAAACAGAAAAGGAAAAACAGACAAATCATAGGTAGCCTGACAGGTGTTGAGAAAAGATTGTCATTTTGTTGTGTTTAGAGGTTTTGAAAAAAGTGGTTACAGATTGGGTAAAAGCATTTTAGCAGCTGGGAATAACTGTTGGCCTGTGCATCTGCAACAATTCTTGAAGAGTTTCTATGGAACATTCTTTATGTAATGTAAATTGCATTTTTAGAAATTGCACACGTCACTGGAAATACTCACAAAAATATAATTGGTGGTTACTGTTAGTAAATGGAATTGGGGTTTTGAAGTCAGTGTAGTCCATGAAGTCATGGATTTGAAATACATGAAAATGAATTTAGTTTCAGAAAAGCAATCGCTTGTTAGCATTTTGAAAGTCAGTACACTCTGACTATGTTCACTGTGTAAAGAAAACACATGCTAGTGTGTAGAATTATTTGATTTTGTGCCAGATTGTCTGTGTTTTGTTAACAATATGTGCTTCTGATAAGATAACTAAGTGTTTGGCTAATTGTGTGATGAAGGTGTTTTGCTGTGATAAGAGTTTAGAAAAAGTATTTATAGGTCGATGAAGAGAACCTCAAGGGATGTAATACCCACGTAATTACCACTTTACAGTGCAACAGGCAGGAACAGGAGATAAGGTAGTATGGTACACTAGTATACACATTGTATTTTCTATTCCAAAATATACTATAATACTGATTACTGTAAATTACAAAATATAATACATAACAATGCAGCCAGTATATTTGCTTGTCTGTTTCCCCCTCTGTTGGGTCTAATCATTTTCACAGTTGTCTCAATGCAATGTCTACTTTTTAAAAACTCTTAACAGTTTCACAACCATAGACTATGGGGGCCGAACAGTGTTCTCCTTTGCATTGCTTTTGGACAAATGCACTCAGTCACCACTTAATTTCGATAAATTAGACGAATAGACGATTAGATAGCTTAGTATTGCAATATTCATTCAAAATATAACGCAGCATACATAAAATATGTAACAAAAGTGATCTATGTCAAACTGTATGAGAAAAGATAAAGTTTCTGTGTTTTATTGTTTCTCTCTTTGTGTTTATTACATATTGATTGCCATTGATGTGTTGCTGAGTGACAGCATGTGTGATAGTTACAGCAACACTAGTAATTTTGGTTGGAGTAAGAAGAATTTTGGTGGCTGTAGTGCATTTTGCAGCAGATGTCAACTGGGGTGCTAAGATGTGTGTTGGTAAAGCACACTGTATGAAGAGTTTTGAAAAGGTTGACATTGTATTGAGACAAGTGTGAAAATTATTGGCAAAAACTGCAATACTGCAGTGTCCTTAATGAGAAGTGTAACTTCACAATGACACTGGCTGTCGTGTCAATTTTATTTCCTGTCCTACTAATGGCTAAACTTTATTATGATACTCTTTGTCTGCGTATATTTGTGTGTGTGTATGCGTGTGTGTGCCTGAATATGTATTTATGTGTGTGCATGTCTGTGTGTGTCTGTGTCTATTTATTGGTTTCTGTGTTTCTCTCTCTCTCTTACCCTCTCTCTCTCCAAACACACACACACACACACACACACATACACACACACACATACATACAAATACACACATATTTACTGTTACTGTGAAGGCACAGTTTTTAACTGAATTGAAAGTAATCATGTTCAGTGCAGTTTAATAGCACATAAAGCCTTGGGTGCTCATCCTGATTAATGAAAGGCCCACAGCCAAGCAGTCCCATGTGTACAGCCACTGTTCCCAGACTGTTGCCTCAGCAGGATCACTGGCCCTTAACCCTGCACTGGCTGAGTAGAGATGTTCTGCGGTGGTTGTTTGTCTTAGTGGCAATTAGCAATTGCCTGTAAATCTGCAGAGTGCACCGCTGATGTGTTTTTATAACTGCCTATGACTATTGTGATTTCTATTGTGTGTGCAGAGTAAGCATGTGTGTGAGTGTGTGCGTGTTTGTGTCTTTTTTTCAGACCATGTGTGTGTGTGCACGCACGAGAAAGAGACTTATATGTATGTAGATGTGACCTTAAATGTATGTTCAGTAATGAGGCATGAAACTCTAGCCCACTATTTTATGCCCTCTGTAAGTAAACCCACAGTGTAAGATCTTGGCTCTTCAAACTCTTTTGTAGATTGCAGACACAGATGCTTGCTTGGCTGGTTTTTTCTATTGGTCTACCATGGAATCTCAGCTTAATAGCCCTGCAACGTTTGGCAAGACAGTACAGGTTTTTTATTTTATTGTATTTAAAAAAAAAAAGATAAATTGACTGGCTCTCTGGATACATTTGGATTGAGATTTTGAGATCTGTTTCGGTGTGCTTTCTCATATGTGATTGTGTGAGAGATGGAAACTCTAAGCCTACAAGGATGTTAATAAAGCATAAATATGCCTAAAGGAACTAAAACTGGGTTATGATTTCTTTTTCAGAATATTGGGACTTACATAGAGATATTGCTATATAATTATTCATTCATTCTCATTCACTCACTCAAAAGGTCTTGCAACAAGCAATGATATAGCCAGTGACAAGTAGAGTTGATTACACACTTGTTTTTCTCTCTGCCCAGACTGACAGATACTTATTCTTTTCAGTTAGTCTGTTTGTCTCTTGTCCCCTTGCAGCCAGGGTGCATGAACCTGGTGAGTGCTTGTCACACACACACACACACACACACACACATACAAAGCCACAGCAGAGGTGGTGGTTGGTTTTGAGGGTTCAAGAGGTAGCCTGGTTTCTCTCTTTGCCCCCGTCAATCCCAGCTTGTGTGAGTGAGTAGTGAGTGAGCTCCTCGTCCCGTCCTCAGCAGGGGTTCCGACTCCCGACTTCATCCTCTGAGCCTCAACCCTATCCCTTGCTCTCAGATCAGACGCAATTAGAATATGAAAGTTTTCCACATCTCAGGAGACTTAATTGGAACGTTCACCGACCAAAAAAAAAAACACTGCACACACTGTTTCAGTCTTCTTTTTTCCTTCTACCCCCACTCCTTAACCCCCATCCCGTGGTTCGTTTGCCAACCTCTAAATCCCCTCTTCCCCCCTGCCTTGCTTTCATCCCTGCCTTAGATCTCTCCTAAATCAGCTGGCATCACTCCTGTGCCGTAGTAGGATCCACTCCGTCCTTACTCTCTTCTTGTGCTTTCCCTTTTGTTCAACCTTTGTGTGCTTTTTTCTTTCGTTTTTGCAACGTCTATCTCGCTCAAACAGTTTTCTTCTACAAGCAAAAAAAAATATATATATGAGTTTTAATGAAAATGTATGAAACGGCTGTTCTTGAACCAGTATCAGCGAAATCAAATAGCACCTGGACGGATGCTCAAGTTGGAGAAGATCTGTTGTGCGAGTGTATGAAAGGGCAGTCTCTCATAAACACAACTTTAATGGAGTGTATTTGATGTGCATTTTAAGGCAACAGGCTGTGCTAATTTCTGGTTGGAGGTGGTTCAGGAATTGTTAGAGCGTACAATGAGCTCTGAGTAGAGGTCAGAGCCACAAGGGAGGACTGTGGTGTCTCAGTCTCAGTGAGGAAAGGACTTTGTAGAAACAAACATTTCAAGTTAGGATGGATGCAAGGTCATCTTGGTCAGTGAGCACTCTCAAGACTTGCTGATGGAGAAAAAGAAAAAGAGCAAAAGCAACAAAAAAGAAATGAAATCTCCCTTTTGCTTTCTCTGTCCCTCTCTCTCTGCTTCTGGATATGTCTCTCTCTCTCTCTCTCTGTGTGTGTATGTGTGTGTGTGTGTGTGAATGCCTGAGTGCATCATGAACGTGCTTTCTGACATTTCTTGTCCTTGTCATTAAACTCAGATGACCTGACTTGTACCAAAAAGCAGTCCCAGAAGGCATCTAAAAATCTGTATTGTCATTTGTGTGTTCTGTAAAAAGTCATGGTATGGAAGCCTATTCTTTTTGTGTAGATGAAGACAACTTTGCACTCATCTTCAAATGACTTCTGCCAAGAATCTATCATCAACATCATTCTGCATCTGCATATGACACATCTGTCAGAGATATCAAAAGTTCTGTACAGCCCTTTGATGTAGAATGACTGTTTAGTGATTGAAATATTGCCCGTGGCACTTCAACAAGCAGTAGCCTAGTTTTACCTCCCAGACTTAACAGAAGGAGAGATCCTGACACGTTGAACAGTGTGGAACAGCACCTGTCACATCTTTATATAATCAGCTCTTTTATTTTTTATTTTCCACACATTGTTCTTAAATGCTTTATTATTACTTTTTAGTGCAAATGGTGTGGAGACTCTTTAATTACAGTCTGGGCTTTACTTGTTCCAACACCAGTAGGTTTGGCATACAAATGCCTTTACTGTCTTACATACCTTGTTTCTATGGGTTTGTGTGGTTTATCCAGCTTCTAATACATATTGTTAACATCTAATTTGTACAGTATATTACTGTGTTTACCTTCATGGTTATTGTATTTTCTCCTAAATCCTTTCACTTGTTTGCTGCCATTAGCTGGGTTTCCATCCAACTTGTTAATATGCGTTTAAGTGATGCGAATGACAAATCCTCGGTTGGAAACACCTGAAAACTTGCATCAGTCCCCTAGTGCGAATATAAATTCAATTTGCGTGAAGGGGTGGGGGGATTAACTCTTGATGCGGATAATGCATAATGCGATTAAAGTCGATGGGAACAGTTTGATTTGTGTATATTCACATTTACCGCGTTTCTATCCATAGACATTGTCCTGGCGGCATTATGCTTTGATCCAACAGCTGATTGAAACACGTCACTTGATTAGCCCGATGTTCTTTTTTAATTTTCATTACACAGTTGAAGGAAACACAGACAGACGTGCATATTCTTGAGCTGGATTTTTGTTAAAACGAATATAAAATATGAATAAGTTGGATGGAAACCCAGCTACTGTTGTAAAAAGTCACTTAGTCAATTAGATCAATCACCTGGTTGAATCTAATCAAGGTCCAATCAAGGTGCAGCAATCAAGTTGTTGCTGCACATAGACACCAGATGATGTCACTGACTTATAAACTCTGCAAATGAAGGATTTTCTGAAAGTCTGAATAACAAAGAAAGCATTTTTGAGTGTTTTTAAATCCTGTTAAATACAGCTGATCCCAACATCAGTCTTACAAGTCCAACATGTCTTACTAGCCAGGGATCCTTTTAAGTATTCCAAGATGAAGTCCTGTCGACTCTCATGTTGCACTGCAAAGCTTGTCACAGCAACAGCTTGGTACCAAACTGTAGGAAACATTTTGTTCTCTACCTTTTCGCTCTGCTGCTTCTAAATTGTCACCAGATGAAAAAAAAACAGTGTTGAGGGAAATGGGGAGAGGGAGGTAGAGAGGGGAAAAGATAATGGGTAGACAATGATAATGATTGGATGATGCTGTTAGTGTCCCCAGGGTATCTCAGCGAAATACAGAGATGTGAGGAGGAGAGAGAGGAGAGGAGAGCAGAGGTGACTTTGGCACTTTATTTGAGTCTACCACTGGAGAACCCATGGAGACTTATATGGTTTTGCCCTTTAAAAGCTGCCCACACTTGGCAGAAGCATCCGTCACCTTTATCACTTCGGCACTGTACTGTTTTGAATTCGTACCACACCACCAACCTCACCTTTTCTTTTGCATGCTTGGGCATGAGAAACAGTACCTGTGCAACAGCACCTGTGCAGATAGTCTGTAGATGGAAATGTCATCTCAGTATCTTAACATGACATTTATCATGCCAAAATTGTTTTCACTGATTGGTATGGTGCAGAGTTTGAACTGTTCCTTCATATTTCTTCCCTTTTTCTTTTCTCCCTCTCCTCATCTCTCTCTCTCTCCTCTCTTCTTCTTCTCTACTGCCCCCCACCCACCCCTTTTGTCCAGGTTAGCTCTTTATGTCTATGAATACCTGCTGCACGTTGGAGCCCAGAAGTCAGCACAGACCTTCCTGTCTGAGGTAGGTGAGCTAGAATGTGCTCTCTCTCTCCCTCTCTCTCTCTTTCTTTCTTTCTCTCTCTCTCCCTCTCTCACAGCCACACACAGAGAGACAGACAGAGAGTGAGAGAGAGAGAGAGATACTTGCACGTAGAGACAGTCACACAGTATATCTGCCATGTGCAATGGTCCTCTGAGTCGCAGCTGGTGATACAGAGGCCAGAGCTAATTGAATTACACTAGTGCTGAGCTGGCAGGCCTCTGAGGTCACCCAGCATCCAGCTAATGGATTGGAGAGGGACGTAAGTGTGTGTGTGTGTGTCTGTGAGTGTGTGATTAGGGGGTGGGGTGGTTGAGAATGACACAGATACAACACTAGAGACCCTGGCCATAGTATGAGTGCATTGCATTAAACTCTGCTGGCCACTGAGTCCACCTTCACTGATATATCTGAAACATTTCTAGAGGCTTTATCACAGAGGGTGGGTCATGGCCTTGTACCACTGTATGTGCTGTGTTTGTGAGGTTTTATGTCGATAAGAGCTGATGCAGCACTGCTGTTGTACATTTTTAATGCTTAGGGTAAAGTTAATGTGAGGATAAAACACAGGCATCCAGCCAGGAGAGGAGATGAGAGCTGAAGAGAAGAGAAGAGAAGAGATGAGAAGTGGAGAAGAGAGGAGATAGGAGGAGAGAAGAGAATAGAAGAGAAGCGTGTGTTGTCCTTGTTTGAGTTTGGAGTGACCGTTACCCAGGCTGCATTAGCCGTGTATAAACGGTGCTTTTAACAAGCTGTTATCCACTTGAGCCCCGTTCACCAGACAGATGTGTTTATATCAGCCGCTCAGACAAACATTCCGGTCAGGAGGGGTGGGTACTTTCGGAAAGGATTTTTGTTTTGCCTGTGAAGGATTACTCAGTTTCTTGGGCTCACTGTTAGAAAAGGGTGGAGATAGTTTTTTTTGTTTTTTTTATTTTTTAATCAGGCAGAAAATGAGGAAAGAGCAATGAATTAAAAAAAGATTGAAGTTATTAAAAAGTAAATAAAGAGGTAAATGTACTACACATTATAAGAGGGGCATCAACATATGTATGGTCAGCTCCGGACAACCGGAGGTGTGTGCGTCCCAAAATGACACACAATACCATCCAGCCATCCAGCCCATTGTGTCCTTTTCCTCTTCCCATCCCCCCTCCTCCCGTGCCACCCAGACGCGAGTGGTGGGCAGGCAGGCAGTCACGGCAAACAACCCACCCTAGTCATGAGGGAAGGCTCTCTGAAACAATACCCGCCCTGAGATGAAAGATAATGGGGGCCATAGACACACCCTCAGTGTTTACCACTGGGCTCTTACACACACACTTGCACACACACACTCACAGACAGACAGACGCACACAAACACACATTCACTTATCAGCAGACATGACAGACACTCACACACTCACAGGCACAAACACACATTTATTCGCACAAATAAAACAAAAAACAGACACGGGCAAACAACCGCTCCCGCCTCCCACACATACTCACACATATACACAAACACATACACACACTCACAACACACATACACATACACACACTTAAACACGTATCACAGACATTAGTAGCTAAAACTATGATCTCATCATGTGTAAACAAAAAAATCTTTCTCTCTCTCTTTCTCTCTCTCTTTTTTTTTTTTACAGACACACACATACACATACACATACACATACACATACACATAATACACACACTCACGTTCTCCCTGTGTCTTTAAGCTGGTGCAGTGTCAGACACACACACAGACACACACACACAGGTGTGAGTGTGTGGGTAGCACAATGAGGACATTCAGGCAGGCATACAGACAGGGGGCCGATGGGCCAGTGGCCTCTCCAGTGCTACAGCTCAGCTCAGGCACAGGCCTGTCTCAGGAGCGTGATGCAATAAATAGCAGCTTAAGGGACAATGTGCTCCTCAGTCCATCCCTGCTGAATGACTGTGTGGGCAGAAGATTTGAGCTGGGATTTCTCTTCAGGTGAACAGTGGTTACAGTGGTTAGAGCTGTTAAATCATTTCGCTTGGCTCTACCTGAAATCCAGATTTACGCCTGTGTCCCTGGAAAAAAAAAAACTGTATAGGGTATTTTTTTGAGTTTTCAGAGAATGTTCTTAAAAAACAAGACCACAATAATATTTTTAATATGGTCACTGTCATTAAGAAGAAAACATCATCAAGCACATGCCTATATATATGTAGGTAGGGTTTTTCACTGCTCGTGAAGAGAAATTCAGGTGTGTGCTTTCAGACGTGTGCTTTCAGATGTGCAGTGTAATTTCTCAGTAACTGGGAAACTGTTCCGAATATGTGAGCAGTATGAGCAAAGCCAAAACACAGCCAAAGACAAAAGAAAACAAAGTTTTGGTTTTAGAAGAAGCCACTGCCATAGCCTTCCTGGCTCTGCCTCTGAAGTTGTTGGCTGTGCCTCTGCATGCCTGGTCCAGTGTTGGCTTCAGGCCACCCATGATGCACCTGTGGATTGAGCAGCACCCAGAAGCTTGCCTGACAAAAAAGTACAGCTTTCTCACCTTTCTCACTCAACGATGAACTCCATTAAGCAGCACCCATTTACTTGAAATTCTCTTGTGATTTATTAACAAGTTTAGTGGTGTGGAAAGTTGAGGTAGTTGATGGTTGATGGTTAGTAATGTTGCCTGCACTGAATGTTGTACTGCAGGTGTGTGTGTGTGCATGTGTGTGTGTGCGTGTGTGTGTTGAGCTTTGTTATTAGAATTCTGAGCAATACACACTTCAGACTCAGAGTTGAAATTCAACTCACCAAAAAAAATCAATTTTCATGTAATGACTCCATGAATTTTCAGTGCCTCACACGTTGTAACTGCAGCCCTTGTGTAATATTAACTGAGTGGGAGACATCCCGGTGAATTGCTGCCCTGTCTGCTTGTTGCCAGATTCGTTGGGAGAAGAACATTACACTAGGCGAACCCCCTGGATTCCTTCACTCCTGGTGGTGGTAAGTCCACATCCTTGCCTCCTCTCTTCTTCTAACATCATATGCAGTCCAAACCAAGCTGTCTCAAATTCACTTTGCTCCTCCAAGGTGAAGATTTCATCACTCTATGTGTTTGTCTTCCTCATAAACCAGGAGACTGTTAATGATCTGCTATGCTGTTGCATGTTATTATGTTGTTATTAAGGTGCAATAATTTTAGGTGAATTTGCCAGCTTCATAGTCACTTCAGTGGTTAAATGACTAATCAAACAGAAGGATTTTTATCATTCTATATGTTTTTGTCTCCTCATCAACCAGTTCAGTTTACTTCACTTGTTATTATGTTCTAAACAATATAGAATTTAACATAAGGCTGCAAATACTGTAATTTCCCGATTGTTAACCGAGATTAATACAGTGATTTTGTAATCTTCTTTATCTATTAGGTTTATACAAGCGTGAGGGCTATATACAGAATTTCATCAATCTTCTTGATCTGATTGTGATAGGTAATAGGTCGTGTTTTGTAAACTGAGGTTAATACATGGGTGAGGTCAATACAGAGGTGAGGTCAATACATAGTTTTGTTCTTTTAGTTTGCATAAAACACTGACCTGAGGTTTATACATGGCGCAGCTTATATTTGGGAAATTACTGTGACTGTTTTCTTAGGGAAGTAATCTGTCGATTCACTTTCTGGTTCTTAATTGGTAAAATGTAAAAAAAGAGTAAAAATTTCAAGGTTATGTCTTCAAATGCCTTGTTTTATTCAGATGTTAAAGATTTTTAGTTTACTGTACTGTAGGGGCAAGTCAAGCAAACTACTGTTTAAGAAGCAACAATCAGAGAACTTTAAGCTACCTTAATAAATGTCACAAACCTATTAGTGTTTGATTCATTTGATTTGATTGATTCAATAGTTAAATCATTTTCTATGAATTGATTAATAGTTGCAGCCCTAATTTAATATGTAACATTTAATTTAAAGCTAATTTAATAACTTTAGAATGAATGTAATAATTTCTCTTTTGATCTTGGTCCATAATTTCCGGCTGCAGTGTGTTCTGGGATCTGTACTGTGCGGCTCCCGAAAGGCGAGAGACATGCGAGCACTCCAGCGAGGCCAAGGCCTTCCACGATTATGTGAGTGTGTTATATCCAGTCCAGTGTTTTTCCTGAAGAAATGGCGTGGACTTTAAAGCTGATTAGCCATGTGTCTGCTTCTGATTTGACCCTATTTGATGCTATTTTGCATCATGAAAATCTGACAGATTGAAACAAAAATGTTAAACCTTTCTTACCCCACTGTTGGCACGTTAAATATAAGCATAGATAGGATTTAGTGGCTCTGCATTTATATTTTCTCCCCAACTTAGTTAAGTCTGAATTTTCTCTGAGGTGGTTCAAAATCTTGTTCCTTCTTGGAGTTATCTTGATCTGATGAATTATCCATTCTCCATGAGGGATATTTAGTCTTGCAAATGAAGGAAACATGGCCAAGTAATTGAGTTGTTTCTGGAGAGATTGCTGTGATGTGCATTTCAAGGTTAAGCAGACAAGGCAAGGCGTGGTGGTGCAATTTGCAGACATAGGCTGAATTTGTGTGTGTGTGTGTGTGTGTGTCTAAGTATGTGTGTCTGAGTGTTTGAGTGTATGTGTGAGTGTGTGTATGTACATGTGAGTGTCTCTGTGTGAATGTGTCTAAGCCTGTGAGTGTATGCATGTGTGTGTGTGTGTATGTACGTGTGTGTGTGTGTGTGTGTGTGTGTGTGTGTGTGTGTGTACATTTGCGTGTGTATGTGTGCATGAGTAAGAGAGTGTGGTGGAGGTGCACCAGAAGGATGATGGATTGCTCCTTACTGAAAGAGGCTCCAGTGAGATGATGTCACCCTTCTGCAGACTCCACGGCCCCATTGGGCTGGAAGGCCAGATGGGAGGGGTGGGTGAGTGGAGGGACAAACAGTGCAACAGACAGACAGAGCTGCCTTCTCAGTGTCCTCACAGAGATAGCCTATGGGACATAAGAGAATCTAGTTAGCATGTTTGTCCTTATATTTTTCAAGATCCTTTCATTAGAGTGACATTTTGTTGGTCTTTTATGTTTGTTACTCTCTGTTATATTTATTGAAATGTTTTATCCTGAGTAAATCTCCAAAACTCTGTGAGCAATCATAGAACTTTAGTTGCAGTAGTTCTAGTCAAGTGGGCAGGAAAGATTTTGATTTTTAATTAGAAATACAAAAGCTACCTTGATGTCTCCTCTTACGCCATAAAAGTGATTGGCAAACATTTAAGCACAGATGTTTCTGTAATCCTGGCAAGTGTTGAAAGAGCCACAGTCGAGGTCTTTTGCTCTTATCACACATCTATGAAATTTGAGGAGCTTTGCTCACTACCCTTCTCTATTAGCACATACACTTTCTATGAATTCAGTATTCATAAAGCATTATAAACACATTCATAAACAGTTATAATGCATTTACAAAGTCTTATAACTAACATCATTAATGTCAATAACTGTTTATACATTCTCATGTCCAGTTCCTCATGCCAAATAATGAAGAGTTACAAGTAGTCAATGCATTCTCTGAAATGACATGAACACATAATTACTCGAAAATCAATAAGGCACCATTATAGACAGTAAGTGGAGAGGTATATTCCTCTAGTATTAAAAGACCAAAAAAGCTTAAAAGGCTTTGTTACACACAAGTTGCAAAGGCTTATGTGATAACATAATAAGGTCTAGTCATGAGAATGTATAAACAGTTATGAATACTATTGTCATTTGTTATAAAGCATTATTATTGCTTTGTAACCTTTTTATGTATGCATTTATAATGCTTTATTATTACTGGGTTAATAGAAAGTGTTACCAAACTGGCAATGAGTGTACTGAGATTTAGTAATCATTATTTATGCCTCCTTGGAGTCAAACACCTGACTTTGATCAAAGCAGACCCTTTGTGAAAGATATCTTTGAATAGACCTCTTCTTACAACTGTAATATAACAACATGATGAGACTAGCTTACCAATGTGTTCGTGTATGTATGTGTGTGTGTGTGTGTGTGTGTGTGTGTGTGTGTGTGTGTTAAGGAATTACTGCTTTATTCTGTTGTGACTGCAGCTGACCACGAGTGTGTGTGTGTGGTCATACCGTGTGTGTGTGTGTGTGTGTGTGTGTGTGTGTGTGTGTGTGTGTGTGTGTGTGTGTGTGTGCATGTGTGCACATGCATGTGTGTGTGTGTGTGTGTGTGTATACATCAGCTCTTGGTTGCGCATGGGAAGCGCTTCTGTGGGTATGAGGTTTTGTGTATGTCCATGCTTGTCCATGATTTATTTGCAAGTGGAGGTGTGGCATTCCAGGAAACCTCAGAATGAAGAAAAACGAGAAGACAGACAATGAACTGTTGAGTCTTTATTGATTTCCATTGCTGAAGTTCTGCCATTTCAGGCAGGAAATATCATTTACAGCACTGTAAGTGCCCTTTAAGTCCCTCTATCAGAGCTAAATGAGCAAAGCCTATCTGAATTGGCCCTGTGACTCATAAACACTGTCTACTCTTACATCCACTCCTGCTTGAAGCACTGAAGACTAATGGTGGAAAAATTGCTTTTTTCCTGGCCTTGGTGGAGTAAGATTGCATGGTCACAAATGTGACCGGGGCAGATCTAATGGAAACTAGTGCTTTATATTAAAAATACCATACTGAAATACACAGCTGTTAACTTCCCAGTTTGTATAAAATTATTTTTGTTAAAATTCAAGGATTTCAGGGACACAATTGTGTGTTACAGTTTTCTTTTAAAAGAGGTTGTAAAAGTTTTAAAACCTCAATATATACATTTCAATCGACTTGGTTTAAACACAGTTGTAGTCCAGTTACCCAGAGTCAGCTAGCCTTGACTAAAACATCACAGCTACAGCATCTTGTCATCTGTAGTCTCTACCTTAATTAGTCTGTTATGCTTGATTGTATTTATAAATAATGATATTAATTAAATAGTAAATTTGTGAAGTATTTATAAGATCAACAGGCATTCAAACACAAACACTGCAACACAAACTCAAGCAAGAAAAGCTTAGCCCCTGTCCCTCTAGATGTCATTCTTGTAACATCTTCATACAGGGTTCTGTGAAAGCTGGAGGTAAACATCTGTCTCAAAGCCTTTAAGTGACAGCCATGGTCAGGGTCAGGGAGTCAGATGCATTCAGGGAGCCAGATGCATCCAAAAAGGAGGTTAACCACATTGAATTCAAGTCTGAACTCGAGGTTGACTGAACCCATGATGACTAAACCTGAGCAGCGGGATCCAAAATTCTGGTTAAAAATGAGCTCAGTCAACCACGTGTTGGTTAACATAGAGTTGCGCACATTCACTGCAATCTCACAAAGACATTATCTATTGAGAGTCGAAACAATGAGTGATTATGACTAAACGGCTTATGCTATATTTCTCAGCGGCGGAGCAGCACGTTTTTTTTCCTAGGTCTATTAGGGCTATTAGTTAAACGCACAGTCAGTAGTACTGTTGTTGAATGTAGGATGACGATGAGCTATCGACTGGAAATACCATTTGGAGAAGGACTATTTAAAACTTGAGAAACATGCAATGGAGAAACACAAAACAATGTATGTATTCTTTGAACTGAAGTGCTTGTGATGGATTTAATCATGCACTCTTTGACAATCTCTCACATCATCCTAGCGAAGGAGTTCCTTGGTTACCTGTTCCTCCATTAAAGGTGATTCATTGCTCAACGTCGCAATGTTATGCAATAGCACTTTGGCACATGCAACAGTTGTCACAGGCCCTTTCAGGACTGTCTCTCAGTCTGTGCAAACACTGAAACCTCTCGTTGAAAATCCCAAATGCCATCTATTTTTTAATCTTAATATCCTTGTACGTCTGTAGCCAGAAAAACAACTGAAGGCATGAAGTGCTTTAACACAAGGCACACTTTACTCACCGACTGACACTACAAAAACTGTCAAGGTAGCAAGGTTCATAGCAGCCTTGCTTGGACTTAATGATAGCCTGAACATAACCTGAACAAAACCAATCCCAACCAAAACCAATGTTCAGAACGCATGTTACCAGAGGGACTTACTTAATTTTGCCATTTTGGAACTGAAAACCCAGGTTTACTCTGGATTAACATACACAGTTAAACCAGCAAA